>CM052893.1:8089542-8164154 GCA_028534135.1 Potos flavus | reverse complement strand
TGTATTGGTGAATAGAACAGAGCCAGACAGTTGATTTTGGGTGTATTTTGGTCTGTTAGAAGAAACTGCCTCCCAAAATTTTAAAGAAAGAAAAACTTACATATATACAGAAATAAGGGTAAACACGATGAAGGGATAGAGTATGACTGTAAAGAATAAAATTAAAAAAGATTCTAAAAAAGGAAGTGATAAGTTGGTTGGAAAAAGAAAAAAAAAGAGGAAAGAATGATCAGGCTGGAGACTAGAATAAAGCCATGTGATAGATTTATGGAATATTTTGATCTATTAGAAGAAACCGTATCCCAAATTTTAAAGAAAGAAAAACCTATATGTATACAAAAAATAAATCTTTGTAATGGTTTATATACTTTTTATTTTTTATATTTTATTTTTTTCAGTGTTCCAAGATTCATTGTTTATGCATCACACCTGGTGCTCCATGCAATAAGTGCTGTCCTTAATACCCACCACTCAGATTCACCCATCCCCCCAACCCCCTCCCCTCGAAAACCCTGTTTGTTTCTCAGAGTTCACATTCTGTCATGGTTCATCTCCCCCTCTGATTTACCCCAATTCACTTTCCTTTCCTTCTCCTAAATGTCCTCCGTGTTATTCTCTATGCTCCACAAGTAAGTGAAACCATATGATAATTGACTTTCTCTTCATGAATTATTTCACTCAGCATAATCTCCTCCAGTCCCGTCTATGTTGATACGAAAATTGGGTATTCATGCTTTCCGATGGCTGTGTAGTATTCCATTGTATATATGGACCACATCTCTTCATCCATTTGTCTGTTGAAGGGCATCTTGGCTCTTACAGTTTGGCAACTGTGGTCATTGTTGCTATGAACATTGGGGTACACATGGCCCATCTTTTCACTACATCTGTATCTTTGGGGTAAATACCCAGCAGTGCAATTGCAGGATCATAGGGTGGCTCCATTTTTAATTTTTTGAGGAATCACCACACTGCTTTCCAAAGTGGCTGCACCAACTTGCATTCCCACCAGCAGTGTAAGAGGGTTCCCCTTTCTCCACATCCTCTCCAGCACTTGTTGTTCCCTATGCTGTTAATTTTGGCCATTCTAACTAGTGTAAAGTGGTATCTCAATGTGGTTTTGATTTGAATTTTCCTGATGGCTAATGATGATAAACATTTTTTCTTGTGTCAGTTAGCCATTTGTATGTCTTTGGAGAATGGTTTGTTCATGTCTTCTGCCCATTTTTTGACATGATTATCTGTTTTTTGGGTGTTGAGTTTGAGGAGTTCTTTATAGATCTTAGATATCAGACCTTTGTCTGTAGTGTCATTTGCGAATATCTTGTCCCGTTCCTTGGGTTGCCTCTGTTTTGTTGACTGAAAAGTTTCCTTTGCTGTGCAGAAGCTTTTTGTCTTGAAGAAATCCCAAAAATTCATTTTCATTTTTGTTTCCTTTGCCTTTGGAGACCTGTCTTGAAAGAAGTTGCTGTAAGGTATTGATAAGATAGTTAAAAAAAACATTAAAATAGGAAAAAGGAAAAATTAAAAAAAAATAAGTAAGAAAAAAAGAAAATTTAAAGAATTTAACTTTGAAAGACTAAAGAATCATGGGAAAAAAGCCATGAATTGTATGTGTTGCTTTCCCTTAGCTCTGGAGTACCGCATTTCTCAGTGATCAGTGAACTTGGTCTTGGCTGGATGTTCTTGCTGAGCTTCTGGGGGAGGGGCCTGTTGCCATGATTCTCAAATGTCTTTGCCCGAGGTGGAATTGCACCACCCTTGCCAGGGGCTGGACTAAGCAATCTGTTCGGGTTCAGTCTTGGAGCTTTTGTTCCCTAAACGCTTTCCGTATAGCTTCAGAGGACGGGAATGAAGATGGCGGCCTCCCAGTCTCCAGCCCTGGAGGATCTGAGAGCTCGGGGCCCCACTCCTCAGTGCATCCTCAGAGAAAAGCAGTCAATCCCTCCCATCTCCCTGGTCTCTGGCCGCACTCCGAGCTCACCCGGCCTGTGACCGAGCGATTCTGTCTCTGGCGCACAGCCCCTTGTGGAGTCTCCAAACACAGCAGATTCCGGCAGTGCGTTCCCGCACCATTCCTCCCAGACAAGGAGGGAGGGGGTCTCCCTGGATCTGCCACTTGTGGGGTCCCTGCTCTAGGAGCAGTGCCCCCCTACTGTGCCTTGGATCACAGTTTAAGGCACCCCCGAGCTGAGAGCCCACTGCTCGGCTCCGTCTCTGTAGCCAGCTTCCCCACTCCGATACCTGGGAGCTCTGCCACACTCAGGCACCCCTGGTTTTTGTGTCCCCGTGAGTCCTGAGACCACACTGTCCCTGTGAGGGCTCCACCCCCCACTTGGCCTCTGGAGCAACAGCCCTCAGTGGAGCAGACTCTAAAAGTTCTGATTTTCTGCTCAGCTGCTCTACCGCTTGCCGGGAGCCAGCCCCAACCCCCTGTGGTCTATCTTCCCTTCGCTTTGGATTCACTTCTCCACACGTCCTACCTTCCAGAAAGTGGTCGCTTTTCTGTTCATAGAATTGATTTTCTTCTGTTCGATCTCCTGTTTGAGTTGTAGGTGTTCAGAATGGTTTGATAACTATCTAGCTGTACTTCTGGGACCTGAGGATATTTAGTTCTCCTACCCCTCTGCCATCTTGCTCCTCCCTATAACCACATTTTTAAAAAAGGACTACAGGGTAATGATCTAGTCAGTACTTATCCCTAAATAAGGGTTGACAAGTGGGTTTTGCTTTCTGAAGTCTTTCCCAGGCTAGTGAGCATGCCACTGTCTCTACCAAACAGAGGATTTCTATTAAAAATAAGCCCCCAAACTTAAATGCAAGCTATAAATACAAGAAGGGGTGGATGGTCACGAAGGAGGAGCTCTTGGGAGGTAGGAGCAGGGGAGAGGAAGAGCCAGTATTGCCTTCCCACTCTGGGCCCTGTAGAGGATGGCCAAGCGCATCTGAGACAACAGCTGTCTCCTCCTTCAAGGAGCACACAGGGCAGGTTCAATCAGCACATAACCCCAGTTAGACAGGAATGCCTCTGAAAGTTCTTCCAACAAGCTCGTTTGTTCTCTGTGGGAAATTCACTTCAAGATTCACATTTTCAAACAACGGATTGCACTGAGGCACTAAATGTGAACTAACTAGTCTAAGCTGGAGGGAGGGAGCGAAGCTGTGTGCCCCCTGACAGAAGCAGATGCCAAGTCCAGGATCAGCCTCTTTCAGAGAACCTGAGAGTGGGTGTTCAGGATGTGCCAGGGAAGGCTGGAGGGGCCCAAGAGTAAAAACAGTAAATGTGGAAAAGTCAAGTTCAATACCAGGTCTGCCGTCAAAGACACAAATGAAATGGGAGCTCAGCAGAGTTCTCTTGTAGGACCAGTCAAGGGCCCCTGTGTTTCATCACACAAAGCCCTGGGGACTACTGCTACTCGAATCAGCCGCGCCCCCCCCCCCAACAAAACCCAGAGGGTCTGAGGAGGGAGAGGTGTGCTGGCCACAGCGCCCCCCAGGGGCACAGGAGGAAGCACACAGTAGGACACAGGGTAGGGGTGGGCTAGGAACCAAGGTGCTGTGCCCTCCCCCCCCCCCCAGGGGGGCTTGGGGCTCCTGGGAGCTCTTGCTGAAAAAGACAAACCAGAAGGCTTACGTGACCCTCATGACCCTCTGTGCAGGAAGCATCCAGAACACCAACACAGCAATTTCAAGGAAACTCCAACAATTGGAAAACACTTGGAAAATGGTTTAATGATGTTTTACAACAGAAACGAACTGTACAGTTACAGTAAGTTTAATATATATATAAAAATTACAGCAGACAAATGCATCTACACAAAATCTACTATTTCATTCTGATTCACTGTCACCTACGCAATCTCTCCCAAGCCTACAGCCCCTGCAGGAGGTCCCAGGAGGGGGAATCATATAAAGGGCACTTTTAAAGAGACAGCACCGCTCATATTCCCCACCACCTCCTCAGGCCTCTGGGAGGCATATCAGCTAATTCCCCAAAATGTAAAGTTGCTTGTGTTTTGGGTTTTTTAAATCAAGAAAATGTGTGTTTCCCAGGGGCCCAGATAACAAGGTCCCCCAAACTCCAAGTTATCAGCAGATTCTGATAAAACATCCCTATCAGAGGGGAAATGACTAAGCAGGCACTCTGGGGCAGTGAGGCTATGCGACAGCCACCCAGATTGCAGAGTTATCCAGGAGAAACGTAAAAGGACTCCCAACCAACTACTTAGAAACTGTCACTGCCTCGTTAAAGCTGCTGGACAATTTTGGAAAGAATCATTTACACCACATCTTAAGTTTCCACAAAAGAGAACTCAAACTCACATTTTAAACTTAAGTATGTAAAACAAAAAGTTTCGGGAGGCCAAGGGGCCAATACGCCTTATGACTCTCCCTTGACAACAGTGGAAAAACACCCCTGAATCAATATTTAAAAAAAGAAGAAAAAAAAAAAAAGGGAAGAAAAAAAGGTGGGGAGGGGGAGTTAAGATTTAGAGAGAGAGAGAAAAAACGTCTTTAGGAAAACACGATCACTGTCTCTTTAAAACAAAATAAAATCCCAGTTGGGAACAGTAATCAGCAAATACGCAACCCAAATTGAACCTGGTGGAAGTTTACTACTGAATATTATGTACACTCAGAACTCTTTCATTTTCTTTTTTATTATGAACACCTAGGCAGTGAAAACTGTTATGTTAATACATACATAGACACACCCAAAACATACAAAAATACTATTATTTCAAACTACTAAGAATAGGACAGTTCAGTTATTTTCATGCTATGACTTTAAGAGCATTACACTGAAACAAACAAGAAGTTAAACGACATTTTTTTTTTTTTAATATCCCAGAAATATACCAAAATATACATCTAAGCTTTGGAATTACTGAGGTTAGACTAATGCAAGTGCTGGGTAATCGTACTTAATACACAAGTCTAAGGTTCTGCAGGAAAGAAATCATCTTTGGTATCTGCATCAGGCTAATATTATTAACATTTGGATTTTGCTTTGGGATAGAGCTTGTATGACCCTAGAACCAAATACCCCCCTCCCCCAATCAACTGAGATTAAAAAGATCCATGTAAAAAGTTCCTTCATTTGCAACCCCCCCCACCCCCCCAAGTTAAAAAGTCACAGGCATCTACCTAGCACAAAGGTTGTGAGCTACGATGCATAGTTGCACAGCGGTGCTGCCAAAGGAAACCAACTACAGCAAGGAGAAATGAAAAGCTTGGTAATCGTTCTGCACATCTTCTCACAAACAGGGCAGCCACTTCCAAGCAGTCCCGGTAAAGGAAGAGAGGGAAGGCTCAGAAGGGCACCTTGGCGTGTACTCACTGTCATGACCCCGGAGGTCCAAGCACCCGGCAGAGCAGCCAGTCCTGCACCAGTGTCTTCAGCTTCCCTCCACTCTGTGTGTCCAGCGGCCCGGCCCCTGTGCTCAGCCCCCAAGGGGACCGTGGTTTGCTGTCCTCAGCTGTCACCTCAGCATGGTGATGGCGTTTTGTCTACTCTTTTGGTCAATCTGAAATGCCAGTTGGTTCCACGACACATTCCCAAGTTGGTCAGAGCCGAAGCTACTGAGGATGCACCTCTGCAAACCCCAAAACAGGGAAAAAAGAGCCCCCTGCCCTTTCCAGGGGTCAGAGCCTCCCCACCCCCCCACTCCTCTCAACGCCAGGACACCACAGACTGGATTGATGCTGAAGACTTCCCTTTTCTTTGGTTTTTTTGTTTGTTTTGAGTTTATACAATCATTAAGGAATCTTTGGTTTTGGCTGGAAATTTAAAAAACAAAACAAAACAAAGAAACCACCCTCCCCTGGCTTATAGCAGCAGTATTCAGACCTGGCAAAGCTTTCTTTCAACATTGCGGGGTGGGAATCGAAGGTTGGGAACTACATTCAAAGAAAAGGTGAAAGGGCTAGGCGTGCAGCTTCTAGAGAGCCCACTGGATAGAAGATTGTCAAATAATATTAATAACAATAAAAACTTAAATATTTGGACTTTTTTTTTGGTCATGTCAAAGGAAAAAAAGTGAAATGTGTATGCAGCAGTCAGCTTAAAGGAGCCTTTGGTGTCTTTTCCCTTCCACCCAAAGTCCTGAAAATAAGCAGAACCCTGAGGCCTCAGAGAGGAAAGGGATGGCCTCCACCCCACCAGGGAAATCTGACATGTGGGGTGGGGTGGGGGTGTGGAGAGCGGGCCAGCCCCCGAAGGCAGGGTGGCGGGGAAAGGAGATGTTAAGAGACCTGTGAAGACCCCTTGCAACAAAAAGAAATAGAAGATTGCAATTTGCCCTCGGTTTGCAGTAGCTTTTCAGCAGCGACATTCAGAGGCTTGAGGAGGTCCCACCCTAGGCTACAGGTCCCGTGATGCTATAGGCCAGAGTTCAACATTACTTAGAGGAGGGAGGGCAGACTTGGCAACTCTGTAGGGTTTAGCGAAAGTTAAAGCAAGTTACTCAATCATGAGTTAGAAATGAGGTATACGACAGCTCCTGGACTTGAGGTGGGCAGAAGCCCCACACTTACTCACCTAGCCTTTGCTACTACCATGGAGGAAGGATCCGGAACTCTGGTCTAATGTGGGAGGGGACATCTGTTCCCTTGGAGAGGGAGACCTCCCTCCTACGGAGTGAGTAATGCACATATGCTCCCTCAGGCAGAGGTGAGAAGCTGGAAGAAGTCTGTCTGGCCTCTCCCTTTGTCTCAGGGGCACCACACCAACGGATGTTGCCGAGAACCCATGTTGTAGTATGATTGCAAAGTCTTATGCGCTTTCCTCCCCGCAGCCCCAGCCCGCCCCCCACCCCCCCACCCCCAGTGTTTGCAGTTTTCAACACCCCCAGGCTGGCATCAGTCCGCTCAACTCTTAGGAAAGTCCGTGCCTTCTGCAGACCTGGGTAGGACTGGAACCAGGGCCGTGGCACCCCCACGCGCCTACGACCACGGCCTTTCCTGACAGAACCGCCTACACGTCAGCCTCTGAAAGTGCATTTCCTTTCCTGCTGTATTGTCAGACTTGAAGACACTGGGAGGGCTTGGCGGAAGCATCGACTTTCCTCTACTGGGCTCTGTCCTTTCTCACTCATTCCAAGGAGATTCTAATTTGAAAGAAGTGTCTGGACGTCTCCTGCTTCCACACAGCACGCTCTCCGGCTGTCTGCCTGCAGACTTTGGGACCTAATGTTAGAGCTCAATGCTGCTGCCAGGTTAGGAAAGAAGCCTTAAAAGCTGCTTTTGTAAGGTTGTGGCTGACTTAAAACAAGGATGAACAAGTCAACAAAACACGGGGGAACTTTGCAGCAGACCTCAATGTTTGTTTTTTTTTATAGTAAATTACTTTTGGGGTCTGAACTTTTTGATGGTGTCCTGGGTTTGAATTAGAAGGTGGTGCCGGATGACAGAGCCCTGTGCAGAGCAGGCAGACGCGAGGACACCTTCCCGACCCAGCCTGGGGAGGTTCACTTCCAGGCTCAAAGTGGCGTTCCATCACGCACACCTTGTTTTCCGTAATGTCTGTGTGGAGTGCTCGTATCTTCAATATCCCTATCACCTACTTACAAACCTAGCTAGCGCCTTGAGAAGTCACACAATATTAATACCACTTTCACATAATGGCAGAACAACTAGAGTATTAGTAAAGCTTTCATGAAGTTCTGCAACCTGATCACTTCTTGACAGAATATTCAGAGAGCAATAACTGTCCCATCAATAGTACACCAAGACAACGAACTTCTCAACTCCCTAGAACTCATGTATAAAACCATTTTGGAGTGATACAGCTCCCTGGGAGAGTAAAGGAAAATCTTTCGGTTTTCCATATAATCCTGCTCTTGAAAATGCTTATCCCTTACAAGTGACAGAAGAGATATAGCACATCTAGGTATCAGCTGAACTCAAACAGGCTGTACTGGTTCTATTTATAAGTGTTTGTTAGATAAAGGGAAATAAAAATTTCTACCCCCATCTTTTGCCCTCCCCCCAATTTGCCAGCAATTGTGAGACCATCACGGCTACGCTGAGCAACTCTATCCATCCTTACAGAGCCAGCAGAGTGAAACGAAACCAATCTCTTCTCCAAAGCCAGGCTAACCAACAAGACTTCCTTCAAAAAGGGGGTCAGGGAGGAGAGAAAAGAGGGGAGAGGAAAAGGAAAGAGATATAGGTACAACTTTTTTCCAAATTTCAGCCTTTGATTCCTATTCTCTCTGCCTGTTTTGAAAACCTAAGAATAAACAATGACATAGCAGTGTCTTTGGTATCCAAACCAAATCCCACTCAAGTTCTGTGAGATGGATGGTTTATTTAAAAATAACCTTTCTGGAGCTGTAGTCTATATCCGAACGTGGACCACGAGCCCAGACAGGCTGTCCGTCTGGGCAGAACGAGCTCTTCAATTTCTCCCAAACCAGCATCATTTCTCATTTACATTCCCACCAAGAACAACACGCTCCTCAATCTCACCAACCTCCCAATCCCTAAAGGTCACACCTCGTCGCACGTGTGAGGCAAGCAGGCTGGCTTTCAACTGCTTGGTTTGGTTTTACTTCTGTTTGTATTTTTGGTCTAGACAGAATTAGCCTTGGTAGGAAAAGAAGAACTAGGGTTTTAAAATGTTGGGCTAGTAGCACAACATTCAATAACATGACAGAGGGTGACAAAAATAACCGGTTTTACTTGAATTGTCCTTGATTAGGATGCACCACGCCCTCATCTTTCCTCTCCAAGTTAAATGGCGTATGTCTGCCTCTGCCTCTGCTTCTCAACCACACACCCAGATAGCCGCACGTTCATCCTTCACCCAAGCTCTTGCTACATAGAGAGGTAATGAATCCTCAGGAGAGGATGGCAGGGTCTGGAGGCAAGGGCGACCATAGGAAGGGATATCAATGTCTTCGGGGACCCTGAACCTCCCAGATAACCCACGTGTGACCTGCCTGCCACCACCGCACACTGCAATGCAGGTCTAACCACAGCGAGGCCAGAGAATCCCAAACCCATCACAGGGATAATTAAGTTTCCTTTGGCAAGACAGATATAAGGAAAAACGAACACACATGAGTAACATTTTCCTTCTAACATAATCAACTTCTCCTCTCCCCACCCAACCCTCCCTAACCCTATAAATTGTAACCTATAAACAGGATCCCAAATACATACAGCATCGATCATGTTTATCAATCATAATAAACATCAGTTCAACTAAATGCTACAGCTAGAATTATTTCCATTATTTATAAAGTTTTCTTTTTTATTTATTTGGTTTTTAGATTAAAACCAGGTCTGCAACAATGCTAAGCTACACTGAGGTATTTTATGAAGGTGCCAGAAGCTAGCTGTTACCCACCAGCATTACCCTCACAGATTAAGGTATCACCATTCAAAAAGAAAAGGAAGAGAAGGAAGAGGGAAAGGAGCTCCAGGTCACAGAATCAGAGTAAGATTCACTCAAGTTACTGCTTTTAGAAAAGGCTAAAAGTAGATGATAGAAGAGCCCAAATAAGGAACTACGAGCTTCATGGATAAGGACGAGCAGAAGAAAGCAACAGCTCACAAACCATACAGAAATCTGGGTGTAAACTGGACAAATCTCAGAAAAAAACATATTCTCTGCCCTCCTAATGAGATCCTTTCGAAGATCTTGCTGGAAGTCTCAGGGGTGTCCCATTTTAATCTCTTTGGATTAAGAAAAGAACGAGGCAGAACAGGATTAGTATCAGCTCTTCATGATCAAAGCAGTTACCCTATTCCTGTCCAAGCTCACATTTGTACTGTGTTTGCCATTATGCAAGCCTGCATCACAGCAGCTCTTAGTTATTGTTCTTAAACAATGGCAAAAGATTCTTTTTCCTTCTCAAAGATGAAGGTAAATGCTAAGAAAGATTTAACATTTTATAGTGTCGTCAAAATGTTTTAAGACAGAAAATGATTTCAAAATGGCCAGGGCTGTGACGACACGAACAATGTCACACGTGACAGGCTTTTTCACACACACATACAAAAATGCCCTCACAGTGGTTATGATCAAAGTAATCCATCAGTTCTTGGCCATTTGAGTAACTTTAAATTTCAGGACTTTAGTCATTTTCTCCGTTAGCACTGATGGTCTCTCAACATTTTCAGCTCCAATAATCGTGGTTTGAGGAATAAATAAAACTTTAAAGTCATCAATTTAAATGCTGATTTAATGAAAAAGTATTTGGCCAGCATCATACTGAATTGTTGAGGCTCTTCTTTAATTGAGGCTTATCAAGCTGCAGACTGACCTGTGGGGTGCCCCTAAGGGGTCTGAGCCCCAAGTGTGCTGCCAGCAGGAGGCCGGGCGGGCACGCCTCGCAGTCGCCGCCTATCGCCAGCCAGCCCTGGTGCCCATAGACTTCTCCCACCAGCACTTCTCCCTTTTCTTCCTCTCTCAATGGGTTCCCGTCCCCACCCCCTACCCCCACCCCACCCCCCCGCCCCTGTGAAGAAAGTTTTCTGAGGATGACAAGGGATGGGAACAACTTTAGACTATGAACTACAAAGAGTTTCTTCTGTAAGCCAAGTGTCTGTTACACACTAATTCAATGTTTACTATCAGGATTTATAACTTTAAAAATCTGCAATGATTTCCCATATTTGCAAATGTATCCAGCTTTCCCAGCAATTTAAATAGAAAATTTAATGTTAAAGAAGATTGGGCTGACCCTAAATATTGCATCAAGCAATGTCTGTGCTTCTGGATAATACAGACTAGATTTCCCCCACCTTCCCATTTACATGAGGGAGAACAGGACAAAATAATAAAAAAAGAGGTATAATTGTGCTTTTTTTCCCCCAACAATGAATGAATTATGTAGAACAAAACGGCATGATAATCTCACTAAAAACCTTTTAATTATAACCTTATTTTCCCTTAAAAAAAAAGGATTGTTAATTTCTAATAATGCCACCATGAAGTACAGATAGTTATGGTCCTACACAAAATGAAAGTTGGATTCCTTTGGTTCCATTTCTTGAGTAGTAAGTTGAGTAAATTGGGATGGTATTGGTCTTTCTTATCAAATAAATAAAAGGAAGTGTGTACTGCGTCAGGTAATGGAGATGAACATTTTTTTAGTTCTAAAAAGCTGCCTATGTAATTTCAGAAACATTTAATATAGCACTCAACTTATTTCTTAAATTAGAAACAAAAATATTGTTCCTATGAGAAGCCCTTTTCTAGGTCTTTCTGCTCTGTCCTTCAGATTTATACAGGGTATAAAGTTCATGACCAAACTTCACTGCTTGTGATAAGCAGGATTCAATTACATTCACCACTCCCTAGGGAGGGCCCATTACCATGGGCAAATATAGTATCACTATAAATGCATTCAGAATTAGTCTTTGGTTTAGTATGTATTCACCAAATTCAGGGATGAAATAAAATTTGTGTAATCATTAGGGGAGATAAAAGAAGGATGTACAATGAGTTAATGATGACCTATCTGGCCCATCCGCTTAGAAATGCAGAAACTACCAAACACCTCTTTTTGATCAAATGGCCCCCTTAATTTCTAGACTCTCCCATATAAGGGGGTTAAAAGTTAAGTCTGAGTACCTTCACTTAGGAGATTGATTCAATGCAGAAAGCATTTCTTGAGATGATAGAAAAATATAAAGTAAAAAAGGACTAAAAGTTGGGTCATGAATCAGTATGATCAGTAGAATATCTAGGGGTGCTGCTGGGGAGGTGATGTTAAGCTAAACACCCATCAACAAAGTGTTTTAGTGTTCCATGTGTACATATACAAATGTACCTTTCATTTTACAACCTGTCTTTAAATAAGAAAAAAATGAGAAAATTTTTAAAAGTTACCTTTGTCTAAGGATTTATTTCTTTTATGCTGGTTTAAGGTTTATCCTCAAAAAGTGATCCACACACAAACAAAAAGGCAGAATCCCCTTTTCCCAGGTTGACTAGAGAATACAGACAGGGCAGGGTATAGAAGACCACTATACTGACATTTAAAGCTTAATATCTTTTAAAATACTGAAGTCTATTGGTGAATCTTACTTGGGAGAGGGAGCATCTTTTGAACCACACAGGAAAACAAACAAGCAAGCACGGCCTTTCCTTGCCCTTCCTTTTCATCCACTGGGTTTGAGTCCCTGAGGACTCCACACTTCCTTTGGTAGCAATTTTGGGAAATTAATGCTAGAACCTTTAATCCAGGATGGTGGGTATCAGCATTTCCCTCCCTGAATCCATCCTCCTAACTTACCACTCCCAGGGGAGGGACTCATTCCAACGGGCAGCCACAGCATTACTGAAAGCCCTAAAACCATTTGCACAGACTAAAGTCAGAGATGTCAAGTCAGGATAAAAGATTAAACTTAACAACATCAGAGAAATAGCAAGATGGAGAGGAGAGAAACTAGTAACTGACACTGCCCTTCTATTTACACACCAAACTAAATAAACTAAAGTCAAGTTAATGTCTGCCCAGAGGATATTACAATTTACCAACATAAATGATTAAAACAAGCAGCAACTTTTATATAAAATTAATAAAGACAAATGAGAAAAGAAATTGTCAGTAGCATCTATCTCCTCAATGTGTCTGAAATGCACGTTATAAACTAGTCCATTAGTACAGCAGCTTGCTAAAAATTGACTTTGGTTCAAGCTTAGTTAAAAACAACAACAACAACATAAAAAAAACAAAACAAAACCACACACACGCCACACATAAAAAAGGTGGATGGACATTTGTTAGTTTCCCTGCTTGCAGTTCACTGATTTTGGAGGGAAGATGAACGGTGAGAAGAGGAAATTTAGGTTGATAATTAAATACTCTGTGAAATAAAACAGGAAGACAGAAGCAACAAAAGTAAAACTAACAAAGGAACTACAGATGTTTCTGGCCTTTTACTATTAAGGTGCCTGTCTCCCACCTGGACGGTCACAAAGAAACACACACACATCGCGTCCGTATCACTGCCTTTCCCGATACCCTGAAGAGACAGATCCACAGACCCCAAGCTCCCTTGGGGACACAAGCAGAACAATCAGAACGCAGATGACCTGCACACCCTCTCTGGGACCTCAGCTTGAAAGCGGGGGCGCAAGTGCAGTCTCAGGCCACCAAAGACATAAGCAAGCACCCACGGACAGCTCATGGGAACTGTGGCCTCCAACACGAAGGGGAGCTCGGATGAGCCCCACCGCAGTGATCTGGTCTTCCGGGAAATGTCCTGGTACGGATACTATCATCACAGCACGCTGACAGAAAGGGGGATCGAATGTCCAAGTTACCCTCATTCCTCTGCATCTACTTCCATAAACTCTTCCTTTCCACGGGCTCATTTACATAGTCTAGAAACTCCCTGAAAACAATTCCAGAAGCTAATCACTTTCTCCATTGTAGAGCGAGACGTGTATTGCCATTTTGACCCACCTAGCTGGAGCATCACTAACAAACCAAGGAGACACTTGAGGTGTGTGCAAAGTTCCTGCTCAAAATCCTTCAAAGGTTCTCAAGACCCCATGCCCAGCTAGTAAGTGCATTCTCCAGTCAGGGAAGCAAGGAGAGTGTCAGGGTTAGAGGAATTTACGCGCCGTCCAGTGAAAGAGAAGTCTGCGGCCAGAGGAAAAGGTGGGAGCCTCAGACTCTTCTCATCACACCTCTTTGGGAATACAGAACTAATGGCAATTGTCTAGTGAAGTTCCTTCAGAAAACAAAGGAAGGGCGGAGTTTCCCAATCTCAATAAGTCAATTTGCTCTTTGCCAAGTCAATGAAAGGAAGTTTGGATGAAAAACTTCCACTAAATGGAAACAAACAAACCAACACACCAACAGTAGGAGCATTTTTCAGGAGATAAGAAATCAGGAGAACCACCCAGTCAGGTGTCTGCAGTAGTCTTTGCGCTTCGGGCCCAGATCCTGCCCTGCCGCGCATGGCCATCCCCATGGAAAGTAGCAGAAGCAGCACCGGTGCGCCGCAGGATCTGGGCCTCAGGGTCATTCAGTGATCTGGGGTGAGTGAGAGCTACAGTTCAGCAGGAATTCCTTCCTACACAAAAGTGCTCCAAAGGCACCACCTGATGGGGGAGGGGGCGTGTGTGGAGTGGGAGTGTTTGCACACACTGCCTTCAGCTTCTGCACCAAGCCTCTTGCATAAGTGGCAAAAGAAAATAATTTTCTAGCACCTCTGTAAGAGTCATCAAGGATAAGGAAACCAGCAAGAACATTCCCCGCAGTTAAGAACGTAAGTCTCCCCTTATCCCCAAACCCTCCCTCCCCACAGTGTGGGAGCTCACTGAAATAGGATCCAGGAGCAAGAGATAAACATGTCCAAACTATATATATATATAAAAAACAATAACAACAACAACAATAATAATAGAGATACAGTAATACAGGCCTGCCTAAATTGTACCAGTTAAGAAAGGAACCCCCAACACAATTGATACGATTATAAACACCTTGTTATGACTTAATGGCCTGTACAACAGACCCATAAAAATGATTTTTTTTTTAAGAAAAAAAGAAATTTAGACAAACAAGAAATCCCCTTCCTATACTGGAAATGGTAACCCACCTTGTCATCATGACTGCTGGAAATGATAAGTAGTCCTTTCACTTCTTTTTTTGTTTGTTTGTTTTTGATTTTTTGTTTCTGCTTTTTTTTTTTTTTTTTAATTTTTGGTTAGAAAGTTCTCCAATCCATGAAGCAATCCTGAAAAGACAGTGTTTTATTACAAAATTAGGCAAATGTTGTCCTTTCTCCATCCTTTTTTTTTCCTTCTCTCCCTTCTTTCCCTTGCTGCTGAAACATGGCAAGAGGAAGCCAATCCCATTCTTCAGTCTCAGCCTGGCCGGCAGCCCAATCATGCCGCGAGTGGACAAGGCTAGCGGCAGCCCTGTGCAGCCCAGCCAGCTCACTGTGCCTTGGAGGCGGTGGTGGTGGTGGAGGCGGCCCCGCTGGCGGAGGCCACCGTGAAGAGAGAGTTCTGGATGGACTCGGCGGAGGTGGTGGCGGCGTGAAGGCTGGCTACAGGTCCAGAGTTCCCTGCGGAGGCCGCAGCGGCAGAGACCAAGCTCACTGGGTTGCTGGTGAGCAGAGAGAGGTTCTGAGGGTTCAGGAACAGGGGGGCAGTCACGATGTTGGGGGCTCCTCCTGCATTGGCAAAGACCAGGTTCCCAGTTGCATCCAGTGACGTTATTGGAAGAGAGCCACCAGAGGCAAGAGCTACAGACAAAACCCCCCACAAACAGGCAGAAAGGAGAATGTTAAAACCATTCTAGAGAAGCCAAGTAACACATCAAATGTACAGAGTTTTCCCACAACCTAGGTGGAAAAGGGTAACCCTTAATTGACTTTTTAATCCCAGCGCTCTCCCACCACCAACTGAAGTGCATTTGTAACTCTAGAAGAGCCTGAACAGCTGTATTCTAACGAATTTAATGAGCACAAGCAGCACAGGTGCGGGGAGAGCCAAGAACTAATGAAGCAGAGCCCCCCTACCTGCCGTCTTGGGGCCTCAACTTCCTAGAGGACCTCATCCTCCAAGGAGTATTTATTAAGTCCGATAATTTCATTTTTAATGAAGATGGCTGATTTTACACTTTCATTCAAAAGAAACTAGGTACAGTGACTGGGGCATTAAAATATAATTCACTTTTCGCCAACTGGCATTATTCATAAATTTGAGCACTTTTTAAAAGTAGGATGTACAAGATGAAAACCATCTTTCCAAATGGCTTTACTGCTAAAATCATTATCTATTACCAAATAAAGTGTAAGGTGTGGTTAGTGTTTCACTTGCTGAGACGTCACATTTGACTCCCAAGACTTACACGGAGGAGGAGGAGGGGGACAAGGACAGCAGAGACTCGGGCGGCCTGAGGGGCTCACCAAGGTTAGGACTTGCTCTCATGAGGGAGAGTCTCTCTCTGGACGCTGTCACTGCTCCACAGAAGGTGTCACTGGACTTCTAAATAATCAGGCGCTCTCATTTAGTATCTTCTTCTGCTATCTGACAACCCCTCCGGGATCCTCTCACCCGTATAACCACATTTTCACATGAAGATTTGAGGGGTTTTCTAATGGCATTTAAAATCTGGTTAATGGGGCGCCTGGGTGGCTCAGTGGGTTAAGCCACTGCCTTCGGCTCAGGTCATGATCTCAGGGTCCTGGGATCGAGCCCCACATTGGGCTCTCTGCTCAGAGGGAGCCTGCTTCCTCCTCTCTCTGCCTACTTGTGATCTCTCTCTCTGTCAAATAAATAAAATCTTAAAAATAAAATAAAATAAAATCTGGTTAATTTCTTATATAGCACATAAAGAAAGCTAGGGAGACTGAAGGGACTGTTTCTGACTCCGGACATGGTCATACAAAGAACACAGATCAGCGAGACTTGGTGTAGCACGTTTTCTGGGATTCTGGGCTTCCGCCATTGGACAGCTGCACAGCTTCCCAGAGAGTAATCATTCTAATCTCAGCTGGGCCCCGCACAAGGCATCGGGCTTTGTGGCATCACTACAGCCCAGAGGTACACCCTCATGCAAGAGAAAAAGTGATTTATCACAATTCTTATGCCAGAAACAAATCCTCGTATCACAAAAGGTTTACAGCCCTAACCATCAATTTTATGTATGATTTAGTCAATGAGAAAGCCAACGTAAGGTAACTGTCATATAATGATTTAGAAGAAATACAGATTTGGTCAGTCATCTGAGTGACCAAATTAATATTTCTCAGGTAGATCAGGTCTACATCCACCGTTCCTGAAAACGCTTCAGAGCCAAAAAGGTGAAATGAGTGTCTTAATATCAGGTTGCCCCTAAGACAAATGATGTGATCAGAGGGTTGAAACTTTCAGTCCCACACCCAACCTCATGGGATGAGAGAGGGGATGGAGCTTGAATCAGCCAAGGGCCAGTGACTTAGTCAATCGTGACTATGTCATGAAGCCTCTGAAAAACCCAAGAGGACAGCTTTGGGTCTTTTTGGAGAGCTTCCACTCTTGGAGAACCAGAATACTTCTACCTGCCACTGAGCCAGGCCCCAAATTCCACAAGGACAGAAATTCCTCCGTTTGGGACCTCACCCTAAGTATCTTTTCATCTGGCTGTTGATTTGTATCCTTCATCATATGCTTTAATAAACTGGTGAACATAAGCACGTGTTTCCCTGAGTTCTGTGAGCCACTCTAGCAAAGTAAGAAAAGCAATCTAGGGAAGTGGCTGCTGGAACCTTCAATCTGTAACTGGTCAGAAGGCACTGATAGTAATAGCCTGGGCGTACAACCGGTGTCTGAAGGGGAAATGGAAGCAGTCCTGGAGGACTGAACCCTTAACCTGTGGAATCTGACACTATCTCTAGGTAGACAGTATCAGAATTAATTTGAACTCTCAGATACCCTGCTAGTATGCAAGAATTGCTTGGTGTTGGGGGTGGGGAGGGCATGTTGGTTGGAATTGGGTCCAGGAACCCTAGAAAGAGTAATCTAAGTCATGTCATAGATTTTTCTTTAACTCATATTCTCTATAGTATACTGTAGAGATATCATTCATGAAACACTCATTTTAATTGAGGTTGGCTAATAGCTTATTTTTGGCCTCAGGAACTCTCATTTAAGTACAAGCCATTTAAATTTTAAGGAAAAAAAAATTCTCTGATTAATACACTGATGTCTCAAATTCTCTTCCTGAATCACTAACATAGCATCTTTAGACACAAAGCTCAGAAGCCAAATAAGGGAAACCCTTCCCTGTATGGAATGAGTGGATTTAGACTGGATAGCACGTTAAAGCCAAAAGAGACCCATCTGGGCTTGGAAAAGAGATAATCCAAGAGAATGCATGTTCTATACTGATGGGGATATACAAAGGGCAGAACCTAACAATGAAAAGTACTCCTGAAGTCTGCATAATGTACTTCAAGGTTAATTCATTACGGGATCTTCTTATATATGCCTCTCTTAGGGGTGGGGCTGGGGAATTTTTCTCCATCAAGTTTGCCTGGGGATGGGTCTTGGATATCTACTTAGGTAAATTTATCAGGGGGAAATTCTACCTCCAAGTCTATTCACATAAGAAGATAAATATCAGCATAGAGTCCTGGTTTTTCATAATACTACAAACTAAGCATATTTCCTGTTCTTACAAACACCTATACTGCTTGTAGAAAGCTTTTTTACAAGGACATTTTCTTGGTTCCTCAAGTTAGTCAGCATTATCAATTCAACCCTCTCTCCCATCACCTTCACCTCTAGCAAAGCAAACTTCCCTAATTAAAAAGAAAAAACAAAGAGCTAAGTAAGGTGAAAACTCCTACTGACCTTGAATAGTTGCCAGTGTACTGTTGCTCATGAGAGCTGGGCTGAGGGCGCCGCCCAGGGTCCCTGGGTTGAGACTGAGTAAGGCACCTCTGCAAGGGCAAAAGAGCAGTCACTTCGTTACAGTGTAGGCACAGCTGTCAGGCTGACCATGTACCCAAAAGGACAAGGAAAAGGAAAACAGGGAAGTATAAGGAAATATTTGTTATTCTTATGAGAATAAGGGTTGCCTACTGCTTTCTTTGATGCTCACTTGTACAAAGCAAAATAAGGATATGATCCACCCAGAAGCTAAAACCTGCAGTCATGGTGAATTACTTCTTTCTCTTTTTTTCCAAAACAAAACAAAAAAATGCCAGAGAAAGGAATATATTTACAAGTAATCCTTCTATGTTTGATAATATAAAATTTGGTATCTTGTTACTCTATCTCGTCTGCGTCTGAGAGTTAGAAAGCAGACAGCTGAGAGAGTTTAAATGGAGAATTCCAGGCTTTCTTCCTGGCCCCACAACGCAGGCAGATGAGCTCTGATGGCCTGGGGTTGTGTGTCTTCATCTGGAAATAACAGTACGGTCACTGCTCTCCCAGGCCACTGAGAAACCTCAGTCCAGCTGTAACCAAGGCCCTCGCGCTACCATAGAGCAACCTGTTCCAAAGAGGTGATGGCTTCAAAGAGATTCTTTGGGGGGGCATTTAAGACGGTAGCAGAGTCTCCCCTACGAGTAACTCCAGGGTGGACTCCTAGCTGCTGTTCAGAGGTGACCAAGGCGAGAAGACTCCTTACCCAGCTGCAAACTGCGAGGGCGCCATCAGGCCTGGGCTCAGTCCAGCGGCGGCGGCCATGGCAGCAAGACTGGCATTCGCCGGCAGCTGTGCAGCCCCTTGGAGGGCGGCGGCTGCTGCTGTTTGCAACCCTGACGCTGTCACCATCACCTGGCTGGTCCCAAGAGGCGAGGACAAAGTGGAGGTGGTCTGTGTTGTGCTGGTCTCACTGGCACTGGATGCCTCGGAGGTGGAGGCTGAGGCAGACGGGGAGGGACTCAGCGAGGGGGAGGTGACGGCTGAGGAGGCTGGCGGTGCTGTGGAAATGACGGTGGCAGTGTTGCTGGGCGTGCTGTCTGTGGTGCCTGAGGGGAGAACCAGAGAGAAAGTAACCCTCCGTGGGGGGTCTCTACCAGAACCGCGCCTTTGCTCAGCCACACTCTAGACTCCACGGTGACTAATTCATCTACCGTCCCGTAACCTCTAGATGGGTCCTTTTTTATTAACCCAGTTTAGCGATTCTATGGAAATTAGCATTTTAGAACCCAAACCACAAACCCTACTTTAAGAGGCAAGAGCAATACAGTAGCCATAGAAGAAACAGAGAACACAGTTTTCTATTTCGAAAAATAAAACAAAGAATCACAGGAGCTCTAACTATGGAATACAACTGGTCTGGGGAAGAAACATATAAGCAAAACAATCCTTGCTTCTGAAAAGCATTTTCAATCAGAAATTTTAGTAGTCTCTATAGAAAAATCAGAACAAAACAATGAAGGCAAGAAAAAATAAAAGTTACATATTTTTCTAAAGTTAAGTGTCAATAATAACATCTGCAGAAATAGTACGAAAATAACTACGGGCCTATGTCTAGATGCCTTCTTTGCCCTGAAACATTTAAGTAGCTATTCTGTAATGAAAATCAGCTCTCAAAAAGCCTATTGTAAACATTTTCTTATTCATGGAAACAATAACATACAAGGATATTATAAATCTCAAAAAAGAATGAAAAATGAAGCTCTAGGAAATTGTTATTTGAGAGACCATTAAAAAAAAAATCAAGATGCCCAAACTTCTTTTTGTTGTTAAGGAGAACAACAAACATTTGTATACAAACAACTAACTGACATTATAAATATCACTGCTGAAAATTAAAACACATTCACTGGAATTACTTAATGTTCGAGATCAATGTTGCCCAACAGAAATAAACACATAATTTAAAATTTTCTAGTGGTCTTACTGAAAATATTAAAAAGAAATAGGTTAAATTATTTCCACAATATTATCATTTTAACATTAAATCAGTCTCAAAGAAGAATTTTTTTTTTCATACTAAGTCTTTGAAAATAGTGTGTGGTTTACACTTATAGCACATCTCAATAGAACTAGCCCCATTATATGTGCTTAAAAAGCACAGGTGGCTAGTGCCTGCCACGCTGGCCAGCACAGGTCTCAAATATGTCTAGAAGTTAGGCCTGTTGAGGCACAAAGGCAAGTGTGACGAAAAGAATTTAGTCTCTGCCCAAAGTAGAAATGACTCAGAAGGCAGTCATAGGATAGAAAACCTTCCATAAAGCAGATGCCAGCTGTCCCCAGTGAGCTGTAATCTGATGCTATTTACAGAAGGCAATACAGAACAGGCCCTCTATGTCAGTTCTCAGTAAAGGCCGCAGAATCACAAACACAGGCTGCCTACACCGGCTGGAACTTAATTTACTGAAACTCACTATGTTCTAGGGTATCACCAACCATATATACATATAAAGCAGAACCTAAGTGGTATTTTCTCAGGACAGAGAACTCAAAAAGACAAAAAGCATCTATAAATTTTCAACATAATATTTCTGTGAAGTATAAAAGACTTGATACATTATAGAAGAACTAGACCAATCAAAATAAATTATTTCAAACCCATAAACACATGGGAACAAAGACCTTACGTAAAAGATAACTTTCTTGGTGATAGAATTTATCACTAAGCTAAAAATTCTCTCTTAAAAAATTCAGTTCTGTCCTCCTAGAATCTGTTTTTGAGCCTTCTGGTCTATACTAAGAACATCTAGAATTCAACTCTCTTCTCATTTTAACTCTAAGGAAGTGTTTCTTTCACACATCATGGAGCTGGGAGGAAATTAGACATCGTCTGTTTCAGTATTGACTCCACTCTTCCTGCCCCCATACTGCTGCACAAAAGTGTTATGTGGTCTCAGTGAATCCCATAAATACATCTTTCTTATTGCTAATCAAAAAGGGACCATGTATTCCTTTCTCCCTTCTCAAAAATAGATAAAATTCCCTCTTTAGTGCTGTTGTCCCTAAATACAACTACACCCGTGTGGGTATCATTACTCAGGCTCCATTACTGTTTCAGTTCTAAATCTACCTGATCACTCTCTCCCTCTGAGCCCCTCGCTGTGCTGGGTCCTATGTTGGGCAGCTTCACACTCTTCCACTCTGACCCCTAGAAGCACTGCCCACGTTCTATCTAGAAAGGCAAACGTCTTTTCTCATTTCTCTTGTACTACTAAGAAATTTCAATGTACTTTCAATCTTTTCTTGCCTAATTTCTCACCTTATCTACCCTGATTTTATCTATGGCCACTACTTCCCTTTCGAAGTGCTGAAACTGTCAGTTTCCATAAGACCCCTTATCTTGAGGTCAAAGACTTAAAATAGGCTTTTTTTTTTTTTTTTCACTCTCCATTGCCACTGCTTTCAGACAGACCATTCGGCATCACTCTCTTAAAATCTCCTATGTATACAAAGAAGGTCCCAGTCATCCTCAGCAGTAAAGTTAACCTGGGCTAGAAGATGACTCCAGAAACCACTCCCAGGTGTTTTTTCTGGTTGTCATCCTTCAACCACAGTCCAGGTGTTTTCAATAAGAATATGTCATATGAGCACTAGTAATTTACAAATAAATTCTCCTAGCTAGTGAATCACATTTTATTTTTTTAATTGAATTTAATTTTACTTTTGAAGATTTTATTTGTTTATTTGAGAGACCGAGACAGAGTACAAGCAGGGGGAGTGGCAGGCAGAGAGAGAGGGAGAAGCAGACTCCCCGCTGAATAGGGAGCCCAGTGCAGGACTCGATCCCAGGATGCTGGGATGATGACGTGAGCTGAAGGCAGACACCCAACTGACTGAGTGACCCAGGTGCCCTGGTGAATCACATTTTATTCAACATTTTATGACCTTATATTCTTGGCAACATAGTTACTTGGGCAACTTTGACCAGAGAACTGATGTTTGCTGAGCTTCAATGTCCTCAACAACAAAATAAGATGCCATCACCAACCTAGAAGGTTAGTAGGAAGTTACATGCAAGAATATATAGTGTTTGGCACATCCTCTCACTTCCTGCCTCATCTTTTTTTTTAGAAAACACATTTTTGAGGTATAATTTAAATGTAAAATTCAATGGTTTCTAATATATTTACAAAGTTGTTCAATTATCACTACTGCACCCAGTTTATGACACTATCACCACTCAGAAAAGATGTCCTGTGCCTATTTGCAGTCACACCCGTCTCCCACCTACAGCTTTCCTCGTCATCTGCTTTTCTCTCTACAGATTTACCTTTTCAGGACACTTGACATAAATGGACTCGTACGATTTGTGATCATTTTCATCTGGCTTCCTTCAGTTAGCATACTGTTTTCAAGGTTTATCCATGTTGTAGCACAAATCAATACCTCCTTTTTCTGGATGGAAAGTATTCCAGTGCATGGGTAGACTACACCGTGTTGATGGATTCACCAGTTGACGGGCATTGGCTTACTTCCAGTATTTGGTTATTATGAATATTGCTGCTATGATCATCTGTACCAAGGTTTTTGTGTGGGCATGCTTTCATTTCCCCTGGGGACTTACCGAGCCAAATGATAAATTTACATTTAAATTTTAAAGACACCGCCCAAGTGTTTTCCAAAATGGCTCTATCACTTTACATTACCCCAGCAATGCATGAGGGTTCCAGGCCAGCAATTATTATTTTTGGTCTTTTTGATGATAGCCATTATATAGTGAGTATGAAATCCTTTCTATGGTTTTAATTTGCAATTCTCTAATGAGTTATAAGGCTGAGCATCTTTTTAAGGTGCTTGTTAGTCATTTCCATATGTTCTTTGGCATTATATATATTAAAATCTTTTGCCCTTTTAAAAATGAGGTTGTTTATATTTTTACTACTTGTCAGAGTTATTTACATGCTCTAGACATAGTTCCTTTATCAGATATATGATTTATGATGTTTTCTCTAAGGCTGTGGGTGTCTTCATTTTCTTAAAATGTTTCCTGAAGTACAAAAGATTCTGCTTTTGATAAATTCCAATTTATCATTTTTTTTCTTCTATAGATTGTGTTTGGTGTTGTATCTACAACTCTTTGCCTAACCCGAGGTCATAAAGATTTTCTCCTTTTTCTAAAAATTTTATTTCCTACATTTAGGCCTTTGATCCCTTCAGCTTCTTAATTTTTGTGCATGGTATCAGGAAAGGATCTAAATTCATCTTCCTGAATATGGACATCCAGTTGTCTCAGAACCATTTGGTGAAGAGTATCTTTTTGCTACTGAATTGCTTTGGTACCTTTGTCAAAAGTCAACAGAGCACAAATTTAAAGGTTTCTGGACTCTCAATTCTATTCCATTAATCTATTGTCTGTCCTCATGCTGGCAGCATACTGTTTTTATTACATAGCTTTACACTATGCTCTGAAATCACAATATTTAAGTCCTCCAACTTCATTCTTTTTCAAAATTGTTTTGGCTATTATGGGTCCCTTCCATACATATTTTAGCATGAGATTATCACGATAATTACTGCAAGAAAATTGCTAGAATTTTTACTATAATTGTATTGAATCTATAGATCAATTCAGAGAATACTGTCATCTTAAAAATACTGAGTGTTCTAAACCATGAAGATGGAATATCTCCATTTATTTAGACTTTAATTTCTCTCAGCAAACTGCAGTTTTCACTGTATAAGTCTTGCACTTCTTTTGATAGATTTATTCTCAAGTGTTTTATTCTTTTTGAAGCTATTGTGAATAAAATTATTTTTGTAATTTCATTTTTGGACTGCTCACTGATAGTATATACAAATGCAAGTGATTTTTCTATGTTGATCTTGTATCCTGCAACAACACTAAATTCATTTATTAGTCCTAGTAGTTTTTTTTTGGTATGTGGATTCCTCAAGATTTTTATATATACAGAATAATGCAAATAGAGAGTTTAACTTCTCCCCTTTCAAACTGGATGTTTTTCATTTTTCCCCTTTGTTAAACTGGCTATAACCTCTTAGTACAATGTTAATTAGTGTAAAAGAGTTCTTTTGTTCCCAGTTCTGAGGGGAAAGCATTCAGTCTTTCACCATGAAGTATGCTGTTAGCTGTAGGTTTTTAACAGATGCTCTTTATTCTTTATCTGGTGAGGAAGTTCTCTTCTAGCCCAGGTTTTTATTATGAATGGGTGTTGGATTTTGTCAAATGCTTTTCCTGTATCTACTGAGATGATTCTGTGGTTCTGGTCCTTTCTTCTACTTTTTTCTACTGCCGTGGTGTAGTACACATTATCTGACGTTCAGTTATTATTAAACCAACCTCACAATCCTGGGTAAGTCCCCCTTGATGGTGATGTATAATCTTTTCTGCACGTTACTGGATTTGATTTGCTAAAATCTGATGAGTGTTTTTGTGGATATTTTCATAAGGGATATGGGTCTATAATTTGTGTGTGTGTGTGGTATCTTTGTCTGGCTTTAGTAACAAGGTAATATTGGCTTCATACAATGAGCTGTCCTTCCTCTATCTTCTGGAAGAGACAGCTGAAGATTAACTTTATTTCTTCTTTAAGTATCTGGTAGAATTCATTGCTAAAGCCATATGGGCCTAAGTTTTTCTTTTTGGAAAGGCTTTACATTAATGATTCATTTACTTTGCTTGCTTTATGTCTATTTAAGTTTTCTTTTTTTTGAGTGAGTCTGGATAATCTGTCTTTCTCAGAATTTATCCAATTCATCTAAATCGCCTTATTTTGGAGGGCATAGAGTTGTTCATAATATTCCAGTATGCCACATAATGCACCAATTCCATTCCTAAATATATACCCAAGACAACTGAAAACTTGTCCACATAAAAACCTACATACAAATGCTTATAGCAGCAATATTCAAAATGGCCCAAAACTGAAAGCAACTCAAATATCCACCAATTCATAAATGATAAACAAAATGTGTTATAGCCACACAATTAAATATCACAAAACCATAAAAAAGGAATGAAGTACTAATATTCTGCAAGACGGATAAACCTTGGAAAAAGTTATACTAAATGGAAGAAGCCAGAAACAGAAGACCATATAATATATTATTCTATTTGTATGAAATGTCTTAAACGAGCATATCCACAGAGACAGAGCAGACCAGCCAGGACTAGGGTGAGGAGTCAATGGGGAGGGATTGCTAATGGGTATGGGGTTGTATACGATTCATTATGAAATGTTTTGGGGAAAAAATTGGGGCAGAGCATGTTTAGTTGAGATTATTAAAGGCTGTCGAATTTTTGTCTTTGAGACACATCAGAACACATGTCTTTCTGGAGTAGTATAGTCATGATCATTCTTGACAGAGAGAGAGATTACAAGTAGGCAGAGAGAGAGGGGGAAGCAGGCTCCCCACTGAGCAGAGAGCCTGATGCGGGGTTCGATCTCAGGACCCTGAGATCATGACCTGAGCCAAAGGCAGAGGCTTTAACCCACTGAGCCACCCAGGTGCCCCTTTTCTTATATCTATTCTAGGAAAGCTTACCAGAGAGCTATAATGTGCCAAGCACTATGCAAATACTGGAAAATAAAAGCAACTGTTGTCAATAAGGCTAGATTTCTCTTAGAAGATGGTAAACTGAGTATATGATTTTTTCCTCTTCATTTCTAAAATCCTATTCCAAATGATGGTAAAGAAAAAAGGAAGTATGAGTTCTGTGGACAGATATCAGAGGACTTGAGATTTTGATAGACTTGCAGAAATGAGAAAGAGGTTGGAATTTGGTGGTAGGGAAACCAGAGTCCAGAAGGGCACAGTAGATGGCTATGACAGAAGCGAGAATTACTCACCTCAACAGAGCCCTGAGGAGATTCCAAGCTCAGAGAAAGAGAATTACAGTAGAAGGGAATGACATTATTCTGAAGAGAACTTTCTGTATAGTCCTGACTTTTGAAACCTATGTTTGATGATATGCTATTATCTCATATACTTTAAAAAAAACCCACAAGGATGAGAGGAATAACACTAATATTAAATACTAGCAAAACAAACTGAATTTCAAATGAATAATGTAACTACACTGAAGAGGATATAGAAAGAACTAGTCCAAACAACTACTAAACAGTATTTGGATTATATGCCTTCAGGTTAAAGACAAGGACTCTAAACAAACATGGAACTCAAATTAGTAGGCCTTTTCTGTTTAGAGGCATGGATTAGCAATTTTGAAACCACTTTGTTTTCACTATAGGATTGAGCAATTAAGTAATGATATTGTTGATAATAGGAGCCAGGTTGCTCATTGTTACTGTGAAGGGAGTTAACATATGGAAACAGGTAAGGACAGAAAAGAATAAACTATAGGGTGCTGGGCTGGAATTGGAGATATCGGTATGAACTCATGGATTTTAAAAGCAGATAAAGAAAAATGCATATAGATATGTATGGATCTATATATAAATTTACACGTGTCGATCTAAACACACATATGAATGTATGTATATGCACATGTATTTCTATTGCGATGCCCTAGCAGCAATGACAACACAAGATATATCAATAAATGCATCTAGATCTTGGTGTCCACATACCTTTCCTCACTAAAAAGAACTAGGGATCCTTGAAGAAATGGCTGATTCCAGGCCTGGAGCAGAGAAACTGTTCAGAAGATGAGGCTGAACATCTTGTACGAAAAAAATAAGAAAGCTCTCAAAAAATGTTAGGGACGTGTCGAAAAAGCACAGGAACCACCACCAAGGGGCTCCCACTGGCAAAATGAAGAAGTTTGAACATTAAAATAAAAAGTAATAGTAGGATTCTAACCTACTAATACAGAAAGAATGTCTAAGTCCATACTGATATAGACAGATAAATAGGGGAAAAGGAAAGTGTATCCTTACAGTTGAAAGGCAACAAATAAATGTAGAAGAAATGATAGAATTACTTGAGAATCATAATAAGAAATCCATGCAAAAATCATCAATGGACACTAGTGGGCAAAGGTTTGAAAAAAAGACCACAGGATATTTGTACAGTCTCAAATTCCCCATTTACTAGCTGTGAAGAGTAAAATAATAACTACACAATGGAACACCCTGACATATAAAACCTTAATAAAATTGTCAAAGTCAATACCACCAGTAGTGGGACTAATCAACAACATGTGTGTCCATATCATGCACCAGGCAGGACTCAACATCACTTCTGTGGTCTTCTTGCCCAAAGTGCATAATCTGCATCTAATCACGAGGAAACGTCAGACAAAACATCTACAAAATAAATAGCTACATTCCTCAGAAAGTCAATTTCCTAAAATACAAAGAAAGACTCATATTGTCCCCAATTTAAGAAGACTAAAGAGACATAGCAACTGAATGCAATGCACGATTTAAAATCTTCTTTTGCTCTAAGAGACATTATTGGCACATCTAGCAAAATATGAATGTGAATTGTTTATTAGATAGAGGACTGAGTCAATGTAAAGTTCCTGATTTTTGATAACTGTATTTTGGCTATATGTGGTAATGTCTTGTTTTTTAGAAAATACACAGTGAAGTAGGGACGAAGTAGCATGTCCATAACTTGATCTTCGAACAGTTCAGAAAAACATCACATACAAAGAGAAAGATAAAAAGGAGAGAAAAAGCAAATATGGTAAGATTTTCCCATATAGAGAATCCAAGGGAAGAGATGTGGAATTTCTCTTAATGAATATAACTTTTCTATAAATCTGAAATTACATAAAAATAAAGGTCCTCATTATAGCATTATTTATAATAGTGAAAACTTCATTCCTTTATTAGTGTAGTTACTGAGTATCTTATATTCTAGGTGGTACGCTAGACACGGAGGATATAATATTTAACAAGCAAGACCAGTTATGTGGTTCGGAGACTGAGGGGATGCAAGATTTGTAGGATTCAAACTGAAAAAGCTGGTCATTCTAGGTAGAACTGAGCCATGATGGCACTATGTGGAAATGTTTACGAAGTTCTGATACAACCATTTAATACAGTAATGGCAAATCAAAAGTAGAAATGTAAAAACTGTAACGGGATGGCACTTATTATAAGAAGTTAAAAAAAAAAGTAGGACACACTAAACACTATTAGAATTGTACATATATATATATAAATAAAAGATTGAAAGTCAAAATATAAATAGCTCATTGTGATTATTTTTCCTATTTTGAGTTTCTGATAATCAATTTTTTTTAAGAACTGAAGGAAAAATTCATTCCAAAAAAGTTACCAACACTTCAATTTTTATTATTTATTTATTTATTTTAAGTAGGCTCCACAGGAGGCTTGAACTCACAATTCTAAGATCAAGACCTGAGCTGAGATCAAGAGTCAATCGCTTAACTGACTAAGCCACCCAGGTACCCCAGTTACCAACATTTTAGAAAACAGTTATAATTAAATGCACATAAATGGGCTGAACAAATGAGTTCAGGAATGTCAGTGGTCAATTAGGAACATCAAAAACTGACAGAAATTTTTATTTTTATTTTTTTAAGATTTTATTTATTTATTTGACAGAGAGGAGAGAGATCACAAGTAGGCAGAGAGGCAGGCAGAGACAGGGGGAAGCAGGCTCCCTCCTGAGCAGAAAGCCCTATGCGGGGCTCGATCCCAGGACCCTGAGATCATGGCCTGAGCCACAGGCAGAGGCTTTAACCCACTAAGCCACCCAGGCGCCCCTGACAGAAATTTTTTTAGCTAGTTTTGAGTATGTGTATCTCCTAAAAATTACCCTGTTTCAGATTTTTGCCACATTTTTAGAAAATCTGCAAAGCTACCTGTTCTATTAAGTTCTATTTGAACTATAAGGAATTGTTCTGCAAAAGATGGATATCTTTAGGCCTAATAAAATATGACTTACAATTTGTTGGGAAGGAAAAGTTCAGTTTATAATTTAACAGAAGATGGCAGGCAGGGTGGACGGTGAGTTCCTTAAAGGCTGGAATTTCACGTTCCTACTGTCCCAAACAACAGTGACCCATCGCCAACAGCTTGCTTACTAGGCCAAAGTACTGAATACTATATATTCGCAAACACGGGCTTTCTTACAATCTCTACTTCTAAGGCATCCAAAAATGGCCCTGGTGATGTGGGGATTGATGGGAGCTGTCATTTATGAACCTCCTTATATTGTACTAAAAATTGTGGGTATGTCTATTTTGTAAGGGGAAAGTTTAAAGCTTTCATCAAATTTTCCAGGAGCTCTAAAACCCAAAAAGGTCAAAACGTACTATTCTGGGGTGCCAGGGTGACTCGGTCAGTTAAGCACCCGACTGTTGATCTCGGCTCAGGTCTTGATCTCAGAGTCATGACTTCAAGCCCTGCAGTGGGTTCCACTTTAAGCCTACTTCAAAAAAAGAGTGTTACTCTAAATAAATAAACAAAATTCTGAGATTTCCTAACGACTTAGAAATGTAATAACTATATAAAAGCCATTCAGTTAGATCACAGAACCGAAGAAGTGTTATAATGATCTTAAAACATGAGTAAAGACAATCAAATTCCTCAACTCTAGGTTAAATTCAAGCTTGACTGAGAAATATCACAAATCCATTCAAGGCTTTACTAGCACATAATCAACCTGGTGAATAATTACTGCCTTATGCATCATACATCACTAAAAAAACTTCTGATGACAACACTGAGTTATCTCAAATGTACTTGGGAAATGTGCTATTTTAAAGGAGGCCAAAGGAAAAAAAATTATTCATTTTATAGTCAGTGTGTCAGGCACTAAACTAGTCACTGAGATTACAAAAAGAATATTTAGATCTTTTGAGAAGTGCAAGGTCTACTGGAAAAGACAAAAGTATAAAAATATAATCATTTATAATATAAGCAGGTGGAAATGAACAGTTTCCTGGAAAAGCTAGAGTAATTCTAGAAAGAATTGATATCTATGCTAGAGTAGTTTCACTGCTATCGGAAAGAAGTGCAGGCTGGGCTAATGTTTTAGGCAGTGGGGATGTTTACAAAGGCATAGATGGAATCTTCCTGTGTGTTGAGGTTGGAAGAGAGAAAAGACTAATAGAAGTCTTAGATCTTAGATCTAAGAAAATAAGATCCAGACTGGAAACAACCTTCTATGAATTGATGATGAATTTGGATGCTTTCCTGAATACAAAAAGCTACAGCCACTGAAGGTTTTTAAGGAGTTACTTAAAAAAAAGTTGGGGGTTTTGAAAAGTAAGTCTGGGAACAATGTAGAAGATAAGAGTAACATGGGAAAGAACAAAACAGGTAAGAAAACCTTTATGTGAAAGTTATTTTTTTCTGACAAATTATGCCTGTTTTTTGGAGTTCAGGTTTTTATATATGACTTTACAAAAAAAGCAACAGATATTTGTAGTTTAGAGCCGTAATTCGCAGTGTAATTCACAATTCTCAGAGAAACCTGTCATGGGCCTACCATTGGCGTGCCAGCAGCACAGCCCGGTTGCCTTACCTGTCACATTACCTGTAACAGAGAGGTTCGTCACCCCAGCGCTGGTCAGCGGGAGGACTGGGTTGACCGTGAGGGTCGTTGCCGCACTGCTCGTCACAAGGCTTGGCGTGGTTGCCACCTAGAGGTCAGAAATGAATATATGCAGAAGCATTTTAAAAAAATCAAAAAGTTAAATCAATACTGAATTTGTATTTTGCCTTTAACAATTTTTAAATTCCAGATACAAAAGAATTAAAAGGGCCTAAGAGGGAATAATTTTATAATCATCTTTTTATCTTGGAATTGAGAAAATAGACATGTTCAAAGGCTGCTATTAGAAGATGGTTTTTCTCTAATAGGAGAAATGGCTTTGCCCAGGTTTTAAAAATAATAAAAAACATTCCTAAATTTCAATGATGTTGAGTAAGATATACTCCAAGTAAGTAAAAAATATGATACCAATTATCAACTTAACCTACACAAGAAAACTATTCAATAGGATCAGAGAATCAGGGAATCTTGGATTGCTTTTATTTTTGGTCATGTGGGGACAAGACTATCTTGTTTTTGTTTTTAATGAAATGATATTATGGAAAGAATGTGAAGGAAAATTTTAAAAAGCTGACAGTTTCTTTTTGAAATAAAATACTTCTACAGTTTTGTAAGAAACACTGTCTTCCTTTTAGTACAAATAAATCCAAAACACAAAATAGCCACTTACATAAAACAGAATTGTATCTAAAGACTATCTTTTTCATAACTACTATGTCACGAACTTCATGATTAAAACCCACCATTCAACAATCACAGCATTCCCTTAACAACCAGTACGCACTCTTAATGATGATTTTAGCTTAAAAAGCATCCCAGCTTAGAATGATATTCAAATATAATAAAAACAAATTAATAAGGGAAGATCAGAAATGCAAACCCAACAATCTTATCTGTGGAATCCTGGTTGGAAATACGGAGTCACATTTGCCATCATCCTTAAGATCAAGGGAGTACATGACCGCTACATGTCCCCTCAGTCTAGAATACTATTCCAAAGCAATGGGTTCAAGTTACTCAATGAGGTTACCAATGAACAGTCCTACATATATTAGGGAGTGAAGATGTGAGATGGTTGAATTCATATAAGTTCTATGAGCTAAAGGTTATCTGGGAATTTACTGTCACTTCCTCATGTAAGTTTAATAAACTGGGTTTTAAAACCTAACATGAACGTAGGGGCGCCTGCGTGGCTTAGCCAGTTAAGCGCCCAACTCTTGATTTAGTCTCAGGTTGTGAGACAGCCCTGCATTGGATCCGTGCTCAGTGGGGAGTCTGCTTGAGATCCACCCCCTCTACTCCCTCTCAAAACAAAACAATCAAAAGAACAACAACAAAACCCCAAAACCCAACATGAATAAAAAGCAACGAAAGTTTTTTTGTTTTTTTTTTCAGGTAACTGGAATCCAGCAAATCTGCTCCCACAGTTACAGAGTAACCTAATAAACTACATCAGAGAAGAGATAATGAAGCCACCATGAAAAAGAAAGAATTAAAATTGCTCACTTTAAAAAAGAAAGATCAGTAAGTTCTTGGCTTAATGACAATATGAGATTTAATTACTTTAGTAACATTTATTTTTTTTTTAACCTTTGGTCTTTTTTTTTTTTCCCCAGATTTTATTTAGTTATTTGTCAGAGAGAGAGCGAGAACACAAGAATGGGGAGAAGCAGGCTCCCCACTGAGTAGGGAGTCTGATGTGGGACTCGATCATGACCTGAGCCGAAGGCAGAGGCTTAACCAACTGACCCACCCAGGCAGCCCACTTTAGTAACATTTAAAATACAAATTTATATATATTTACTCAACATGAACATATATACACAATAAATTACTGTTATGAAAGAAGTCGATTTCATAGATCATTTGTAAAATTATAAAAATTAGGCCTTGAGCTTGCATCCTCTATTTTTTAACCTTACCAGTGAGGTTGGACTGGGGAAAATTGCTTTGATGGGTGAACTGCTGGTTCCACCACTGCTTGGTGGGTTGATTCTTTTCTCTTTCTGGCGGCGGTTACAAAACCAAACACGAATCACCTCCTTTTCCATACTGAGCTGATCAGCAATCATGGTGATCTCTTCCGAGGTAGGCTTTTGATTCTAAAGGGGAAAAAAAAAATCACCTTTTGGAATACCTTTTTATTATTTTAATTAAAAAAATTTTTTAGGGGGTATAACTTTTTAAACTACTGGCATAGGGATTTGTCCCTAATCAGAGAATGAAGCTGGGATATATATGACCATGTTGGCCAGCTTCTAACAAAGAACTTCTACAGATAAACATTCTAATGAACATATATTTATTAAACTTATTCGTATTAACTAAGAGTAAGTTATTCTTTTTTTTTTAAAGATTTTATTTGTCAGAGAGCGAGAGCACAAGCAGGGGAGCAGCGGGCAGAGAGAGAAGCAGGGTCCCCACTGAGCAAGAAGCCCGACACAGGGCTTGATCTCAGGACCCTGAGATCATGACCTGAGCCGAAGGCAGATGCTTAACCGGTTGAGCACCCAGGCTCCCCAAGAATAAGTTATTCTTGAATATTTTTTTCCTTAAGGGCTTTAATCTTGAATAAAATTAATAATCAATATAACTTTATATCTTAGTAGGAATTTAAGTTTCTCAGTGCTTCAAGCACACGCTTTCACTAAGACAATGAGGTAGGCAATATGCCTACGGGGCAGGAAAGGCAGGTGTTTCACAAGTAAAGGGACTTCAGCCTAAGAAAGAAACTTGACAAGTCACACAGTTAATAAAAGTGGTAGAATGGGGGCGCCTGGGTGGCTCAGTGGGTTAAAGCCTCTGCCTTCGGCTCAGGTCATGATCCCAGGGTCCTGGGATCGAGCCCCGCATCAGGCTCCCTGCTCAGCAGGGAGCCTGCTTCCCCCTCTCTCTCTGCCTGCCTCTCTGCCTACTTGTGATCTCTCTCTGTCAAATAAAGAAATAAAATCTTTAAAAAAAATAAAATAAAAGTGGTAGAATGGATAAAGATTTCTGATTCAGTGTTCCTTCCACCGTGCTCAAGCCTTTTCTAAATTAGAGAAGTCAAGATTTTATGAATGGCTCTGACTGCAATATTCCCTGAGGCAGTAACAAACAAACAGAGGCCAGATAGCTGTTAGCTCTCCAAGGCCTGTAGCATTCTAGTCCCTAACGACTACTCTAGGCACACAGATGCTGGAATTGAGTCAAACCAAACTATCTGTGTGTCGCCGGATCTACCTCGTGGTTCTTCCTCCCTGATGCCTCTGCTTGTGCATTTCCTCTGCTTCCAGTGCCTTCCTCCCACTCTCCCAGCCTGTTCCTACGTACCCCAGGGCAGATGCTGCTTGTCCCACTGGGGCTCACACGGATTGAGCCTGGACTCTCCTGAGCCCTGTACTCTGATTCTGTTCCCAATGTTCAGTAACCAGCTTTGTCTACTGTTCTCCACTATATTCTAAGCATCCATAAGGACTGAGGCCAGCAAGTCCGTCTTTTATCACCTACAGCACCGAACGTTCCACAGACAATCCCATGTATATGAAAAGTAAAAACCTGACTAACCTCCAAGAAACTCTTCTCTAAGGCCACACGGATGTTGGTCTCTATGCTGGTGCGTTTCTTCCTCCTACGGTTCAAGCCTTCCATTCCCAGCCCTGGAGAATTCAGGGCACTTGGGCTGGAGAGACCTGAATCAGATGAGAGGTTCTCTGCAAGAAAGAAGAAAACACAGAAATCAAGTTAGTGGAGCGTGATTCTTGCACGTGATACATATGTTAATGACCACAAAACTGACCAAAATATGTTAAGTTAAAAGCAAGCATCCTGGAAGGGTTTTCATAACCTACATTAAAACGTCATTTGCTACCACAGATCTTTCTATTCTTTAAACAAGGTTCAGTCACTTAATAGTCTAATGGCCCTGGTCATGTCATAGACATCTCTGCGTTTCTTTGCACTGGATATAAAGTGAGATGTCCTCACCTGTGGAACTCGGTGAGATTACAGATGCTGAGGCCTCAGCCAGAGCTATGGAAGCAGACTGTCCCAGGGTGGCTATGACAGGTCTGTCTTTTCCAAAGACCTGATTTTTGTTCACATCTACAATGAGATCCACAGTCTAGGAGATCTCTGTGGTTTCTTACAGCTCTCCGAGCCTATGATTCTGTGACTCGAAATCCAAATTTTCCAAAAGGAAATCTTAGTATGAAAGACCTAAGTTAAAACCAGCAGCTCAACTCTTTCTGTATGAAATATTAATAACAAAAGCAGAAATATGATCAATAGTAAGTTTATGATAATTCGTCAAGGAAGAACCTATAAATCTGCTTTTCAAGTGTATCTAAATCCATAGGACTTATCCTCTTCCTTCAATTATCCCTAACCCTGGCTCAAATACAAGAAATATTCAAAGGCTAATAATTATTGTTCTTTGTGTACTTTGTAATTACTAGATTTAAGTGAATTACTCTCTAATGTATGGACTCATAATTTATATTGATCCTCCCAACATTAGTCAGCTTCGATGTTCTGAAGTACCAATAATACAATAGGGAACATAAACCCAAGTATAAACAACTCCCCTGTAAAATTCCACTGGACAGCGAGGAAGTGTCTTATATATTCACTCACCTGCATCATTTAGCCACTTCTCCAAAAGTGGCTTTAGCTTGCACATGTTCTTAAAGCTGAGGTTCAAGGCTTCAAAGCGAGAGATGGTAGTTTGGCTGAAGTCATTTCCATATAGTTTACCCATAGCGAGCCCAACATCGCCCTGCACAGCAATACAGAGCAGGAGGGGGAGAGGAACAGAGATGAGATTTGTCTCACTAATGTCCAAAGTCTTCACTCGAGGGTGCTGTTCCAGGAACTGTTCTAAAGACTCAACAATCATTCCATTTATTGGGTCCCACAAATGCATCAAACCTTAAGCTGAGCACAGCATTCAATAAGAACTGTTATTAGGCCTTGATTATGACAAAATTCATAACTCCATTTCTCTCCATTTTGAGTCTCTTCTTGCTACTTCATGTAACAATCAAGACATCAAATATTCCTAAGTTTCAAAAGATAGTGCTGATATCCTAACAAGCCCCTTAACTGATGCAAACACAATGATTTAAATAATCCTTAAAACTAGTTACCTGTATTACCTATAGGGTTAATAGATGTAAAAGTCTGGATAACTTCAGGTACTTCTGAAGCAGTCAAACTTCCTATAAATCACTTTAAAATTTAGAAATAATGCCTCACTCTCCCTGCACCCTCCTCCTGCCCCCCATAAAGTATTTCTGGAAGCAGTGAAAAAAATCTATTTTCCACCCTTAGTTTGGATTTCAAAGTTGGTTACAAAAACAGGTATCCTAAAAGACTACTTTTGTAACCATTATAGAGACAGAAATTCACAGTAGAGAGGTTTGACCCACTTAGTTAAACCTTCATGGGCACTGGAAACTTGGTAACCTTATAGCAATAGAACAATGATCCCCTGAATATATTACAAAAGATGTCTTTCTTTATAAGCCTATAACCTTTGAAATGTATACAGTGCTTTTCTTCCAGCTGAATCTCTCTTGTTAAAGTTGAAAAAAAGCCATATCTTAATAGTTATTTTATATACAGGTAATAGAAACTCATGGAGTTTAAATGATTCATGCTATCATTTCAATTAGTTTGCAGGCAGGACAGAAAGGCAACATTTCGAGTCCTGAGTACTACACAGCCAACTCTACTATGCAACAGCCAACTCCCAACAATTGCAGCAACAATTGGGATTGAATTGGGATTATTCAATTTGAATTGGGATTATCCTAGTCCTTTGACCCCCCCACCTCTCCTAATCCATCTATTAGATACTACATCATTTATTAGTACCTGCATTAGGTGGTAGTTAAGGAAAGGAAAAAAACTCTTTTTTTTTTTAAGATTTTATTTATTTACTTGACACACAGGGAGAGCACAAGCAGGCAGAGTGCAGGCAGAAGCAGAGGGAGAAGCAGCCTTCCTGCTGGCCAGGGAGCCCGATGCGGGACTCGATCCCAAGACCCTGGGATCATGACCCGAGCCGACGGCAGATGCTTAACTGACTGTGCCACCCAGGGGACCCAAGAAAAAACATTCTTAAGAAACCTCCATTTTCTTACTGGTACGCAACTTCTGATAAAAAGTTTAACAGAGGTATAGGTTTAACTGTTCAAACTATATGATAAAATGATGTATAGAGAATATCAGAACTTCAAATGATGTGGCTACTTAAATTAATTCAAATCAAATCAATTAAAAACTCACTTCCTTATTAGCACCACTAGCTGTCTTTCAAACGCTCAGTAGCCGCATGCAGACAGTGGCTGCTATACTGAACGCACAAATACAGAACATTCCCACCATCACAGAAAGTTTCATTGACAGCTTTGAACATACAATCTCTAAGAACAGAAATGGACTACTTACTGATTTCCTTCCAATTATAGTAAAACTGAAAGAACTAGGCTGGTGTGAGCAGGGCATAAACGCTATCTGTTATATTTATATACAAGTATATCTGTAGATACGGGTTTATCTATATCGGTATCTCTCTACATTTGTTAAATCTTCTTTCAGTCAATCAACAAATATTCACTATGTGCCTACTACATTTCAGGCACTAAACATGCTTTGTTTGTCACATATATTCATGTCTTGGCCACTTTGTTTGTTTAGATTATAGCTTTCTAGAAAGCTGGGCCAACTAACCCCTGCGGTTCTCTGAGAAGACGGGCTGTGGCCGGATGAAAACGCCTTCTGCCCTCCTACCTGCATAATTTGCTAAGAATTTCTCAAAACTTCTATAATATCTTCCTATGAAAAGTAACAATATTGGTAAGTACACAAAAATAACACATTAAAAATCACATCAGTATAAAAATAAACGATCCCTTAAAAGGCTAGACATAAAGCCACGCCATCGACCCACTATCCATGTGAGATTTGTAATACAATTTTACTTCATATTTTAAAAAAAATTTTAAAGATTTATTTATTTATTTGAGAGAGAGCAAGCGAGGCGGGGGGTCAGGGCTGGGTGTGGAGGAGAGGGAGAGAGAGACCTAAGCCGACTCCACACTGAGTGCAGAGCCTGACATGGGGCTTGATCTCATGACCCTGAGACTATGACCTGAGCCAAAACCGAGAGTTGGGCACTTAACAGACTGTGCCACCCAGGTGCCCCTAAATTATTTAAATGAATAAAAGCAACAGGCCCCTCAGTTAGTATACTAATTCTCATTAATTTGATATTTGCTCAGTTTAGTACTCTTTTTTTTTTTTTAATTTTATTTATTTGACAGAAAGGAGAGAGATCACAAGCAGGCAGAGAGGCAGGCAGAGAGAGAGGGGGAAGCAGGCTCCCCGCTGAGCAGAGAGCCCGATGCGGGGCTCGATCCCAGGACCCTGAGATCATGACCTGAGCCGAAGGCAGAGGCTTAACCCACTGAGCCACCCAGGCGCCCCTCAGTTTAGTGCTCTTACTACTCCCATATTGGGTTCTTCCTCACAAAAGTAAATGTTTTAAGCAGTGGCTTCATACATTATCTGAACTATATATCTCCGATATGTTTTTCTTTGACAAGATTTTATTTACTTATTTGAGAGAGAGAGGGAGAGACGGAGAGAGCAGGAGGAAGGGCAGAGGTACAGAGACAAGCAGACTCCCCACCAAGTGAGGGAGCCTGACGTGGGGCTTGATCCCAGGACCCTGAGACCATGACCTGAGCTAAAGTCAGACACTGAACCGACTGAGACACCCAGGAGCCCCTGATATTATTTAAAAGAGCAAAAGGAAAAAAGGAACAAAGATTGGAATTAGGAAATAATGAATGTACCACATGTGATGAAAGTGTTATGCTATGGTATGCCTCCCAACCAGATAGTGACATCTATAGCAGTCTTTTAACCAACTAAGTAAATAGAAAATTACTGTATGTATGCCTGGGTGGCTCAGGTCATGATCCCAGGGTCTCACGATCGAGCCCAGTGTCAGTCTCCCTGCTCTGCAGGGAATCTGCTTCTCTTTCTGCTCCTCCCCTCCCTTCATGCACTCTCTCGCTTTTTCTCTCTCAAATAACTAAAATCTTTAAAAAAAAAAAAAATTACTATTTAAAACATCTACTAACATGTACATTTACTCAGAGCATAGGGATTTTTGTTTGTTTAAACTAACAACTTCAGTGTCTGTTGACCCCTGTGTGTGTATATAAATAAAGAGGATACAAAGCAACCTTTGAAAAACTACAACTGGGGTAATATGACTTAAAAACAAAGGCTGATTTTCCTATCCTGCACCAGTAATATGTGCTTTAATCCACGCAGTTGAATTTTGCAAAATGTTGCCACTGGTATGTCAAAGTCATTCTGAAAAATCAGGAAGAGTCATGCCAAATAATAGGATAAAACTAAAAAGCACCAGACCATAAGGAAGCTCCTTTACGTAAAAAGAAAGAGAAAGTAAGAGGAGAAACAATACTACCTATATGTTGGGTCAAATGCCACAGAAAGGCTAACCACTATTTGGGTAAAAGTTAAAGATTTTTAAAAGCCTAACAGCCTTGCGTATCACTGAGGCAACAATCTCCCAGGGCACCTGAGCGTATGCGGTGCTAACAGCCTGCACACCAAGGAGGGGCTCAATACACCAACCTTACTTACGCTTACTCCGGCTCAACTTACCCCCATCATTCAAGCTGTAACTTCAGCTTTCTTTTTTAAAAACAAGCCAGATCGTTGAGGTATTTCAAAAGTACTGAACTCTTTATGAATTATAATTTGTTTCTTCACAACTGAAACTCCTCACAAAGATAACTACATTTTCTCTAAAATTTTTTCTACTTAAAATCGTTTTATGTTCCTAACACGTAATTAGTTTCTTCAAGCAAAAATAAGTTACCAGAGAAATAAGGAATAAAAGTCTGTTCTTAAAAACACATAGAAGAGAGGGATATCATCCCTGGTTTTTAATCTACCACAATAGTGCATTACTTTACTTTCAACTGAAAATAATTTGGAGAGTGTTTAAGTAGTGGCTTAATCTTCAAACAGTAATTATATTCTAAAAAAACATCAGGTTTTTCCTAATTCCATAAAAACACCGAATCCATCTATACTTCAGCAACTCTTTTTCATCTAATGATCTCATATCATTTTACATAACTGTTACTCAGTTTAATTCTTTTCCTGCTTTCAAAGTATTACTTGTGACAGGTTAATCAAAGATTTATCAGTGGTAGTGCTTGGAACAAGAATCCTATACACCCAGATGCCTGTTCAGACCATTAAACTTACTCCACATTAAAAGCCCTCTGCTAGGTGACATTAAAAAAAATTAATTTGGATTTTGATTAATTTGGACTTTTCAGATTTAATAGATTTCTATTTACTTTCAGTTTGGGCTTATTGTGTGTGTGTATGTCTGTCTGTCTGTCTCTCTCTCTCTCCCTCTCTCCACTGGCCCTCTTCTCTCTCCCAAAAATCTGTTTTTAAACAAGTCTTTCAAACTTTTCGCCTGCAACCTTTACTCTCTCAATCTTCCAGACAGAGCACTAAGGCCTAGAACCAGATGTTCCACCGATAAAACCCTCACTGTAATTACAGTATTCCCAAGCATAATTTTTTAAACTCTCACCTTTTATTGGTCTAATTATGACTTCAGAGGCCCGTGTTCTGAGAGAAATCTTAAAGATTTTAACCTAACATTAAATCATAAATTTATAATTGACTATATGATTAACAGTCTAAATTTATAAATGCAGAAAATGGCTAAGAACAAGTTGCAGTCTCAGCGACAACAAGGGCAAGGAACCTTTTGCACCTCAGAAGCTTCTCTGGACACGCAAAGCACAGATTTGGACCCAGTTAAGGAGATAAATCTAAGGGTGGGTTTATCCTACCTGAGTGAATCCAAGTTTGATTCGTCTTTGTTTGAAGGTCTTGGCAAACTGCTCAAGCTCCTCAAGGTCACTGGGCTCCTCCAGGCTGGGAGTATCAATTCGCTTTGGTGTTGACTGGCTCTGTGGGAGTGTCTGGATTGGGGTTGCTGCTATTGTGCGTGTTGGGGTTGCTGGCTGTTCCAGGGACAGAAGGACAAGAGAATAAGCATAAAAAATGAAACACTGGAATGTGTCACAAGTGAACAACTTAAGGACACAGCTACATTCATAAAGAACTATGAAGACCATGTAACACCATGGAAGATACAACATCATAATGCTCAGAGAGAAAAGCAGTGTGTGAAATTGTGTGTATCATAATTATGGTTACTGTCAAACATGGTAAATCCATGAAGAAAAAACTTAACTACTCAAAAATGAAACCCATTATACTTGGGTTTTCAAATATATGTATGCATAAGATACATGTGTTCAGAGCATACATAATAAATTAGACTTTATTTTAAAGAATATATTCCATAAATATGCCACTTAAGCTGTAAGTTTCAAAATAGCAGGGACCATATCCATTTTGTTTATCACTATCGTATCTCCAACTTATGATAGCATTATAAAAATAGTAAGATTAAAATGTTTTTAAGGGGAAAGTAAATCACCTACAGTTTAAATAACTTAGCTTCTTTTTTGTATATTTCTTTTCGTAGATCTACATTTCTTTCCTTTTTTATCCTGCTTTTAATTTGTTGCACTAGGTTTATTTAATCTCTAAATGTTTCTCTCACAATTCTAAGTAATTTTCAAATCTTCAATAACAAGTCATGCATCTCACAGATCAGAGTAACTTTTATGATATGATTAAGACACTGGAAGGGGCCATAGGGCACAAAGTCAAAACAGTAAACTTTGTTTTTATTCAGGTATGACCGACATAAAAAAAGCTGTATATATTTAATGTGTACACCTTGATGAGTTTGAAGAAAAGGACACACTCATGAATATATACTGTCACCATGCACAATGCCCTAAACCTACTCATTACCTCTAAAAGGTTCTTCCCTGCCTTGGATCTACATTCTTAACTTTAACTGTAATTATAGTATATATAATTTTAAATTCTGCTTCATAATTATCATTTTCAAAGGCTGACTGAGGCGATATTATCATAATTAACTTAACAACTTCTTCATTGCTAGACACTTTTTTCACTTATGTTTTCACTAAGATAGTTAACATATAACATAATGAAAAACCTTGTACATATGGTTCTTTTTCCCACCTTTGTAATTAGTTCTTTGAGATAAATTCAGAAGTGATTTTCTATAACTGGATAAAGGGTACGCCATAAATAATTCCATATTAGTTCTCACTATAAAATGCTAGTTTCTTCCACATGATTGTGTTAGCAGTTTTTAAAAATGTATTGCTAATTGAAGGAGTATATGGTACTTCACTATTGCCTTAATTAGAATTTCTCTTATTACTCAAGGTAAAAATTTTCCCATGTGTCAATTACTACCTGTATTTCTTTATCAACCAATTTATATCCGTAGCCCATATATCTATTAATGGTCTCTTTATTCTCATCCTTGTCGAGCTCACCAGATGTTAGAAATTAAATTTTCGTCTGTTGTACTAGTACAAATAGATTTCCCAATCTGTTTTTTTCCTTTTCTTTCTCAGTGTACATAGGTTTTAAACTGTCATTTGGGTGAGCTTTTTTTTTCCTTTCTCTTATTGCTTCAAATCTGAGAAAGCTTTCACTTATTTCTAACTCAGATAAAATTCCTTTTAACAGTCTGCTAGCTTCCTCTCTATATTTTTAAATATTTATTTAAATCTATCTAAAGTTTATTTGGGGACATGAAGGTATAATCTTTTTTCTTTTAAAGAAAATATTAGATTTCCTTATTACACAAACATAAGGCTGCTCTGTTTTGCTCACAAGCCCTGAGTGGAACCTGCCCATGTGAGGACTCATTAGTGGACGGTGCCGCCTGACTGCAGCCGAGTTACTGAGTCGAGGCTTCCTGTGAAGTAGCCCAGGTGAGGGCGTCCAGGCCGGAATGACAGAATCTGCGGCTGGGAGTTTGCTTGTAATTTAAATGCGTCATACACCCCAAACTTCAACCTGGAGAGTACTGTGCTCTTTCCAACCGAACCAACGAACCAGCCCGGAAAACTACACAATAGACACGACGCAGGCCTACGACTGGAGTAAGCTCCTCTCTATCACCCCGTTTCAGTGAAGACAACCAAGTTTAACTCTATCAGATGTTGCTGACACAGAGTAATGTTCACCCTGACCATTTCGGAGGAGCCCGAACCAGCAGCGACCATGTTAGAATCCTGCAGCTGTGCACTTCCCAGGGACACTGGCTGATAGGCGGAGGTGAGTCTCAACTATCAGACTGTGACTTCAGCTCCAGGCTCGAAGTAGCCCCGTTCTCAAATGAGAAAGGACTAAAAATAGCTTGGGTACCTTTTGTTGGGGCGGTTACAGATAAGTTACCCCAACTCCAGAAACCTCGGGCTGGACTGGGTCAAATCGAGAAATGGCAGGAGAATTCAGTGAGCAGGAGTCAGGATGAAGCTACAGCCCTGCCCCTGTGTGCAGAGCGTGAAGGCCAGGAAGGAACTGCTGGTAGAGGCTTTTGTCCAAACTCCAACCTGATTCTTACAGGCAGCATAGTCACAATTAAATGCAAATTTAAAAGTATACAGTTTGATGTTTTGACAACTGTATATAGTCATAGAACTGCTGCAACAATTAAGATATAGAACCTTTCTATCCCCCACAAAAGTTCCTTTGTGCTCTTTGCCACCAATCTCCACCCTTAGCCCCCAGCCCCCCGCAAGCACTGAGAGGATTTCTGTCCCTATAGTTTCGCCTTCTAAAATACCATACAAAAAAAAATAAAATAAAATAAAAATACCATACACATTGAATCATACACTATGCTGTTGTTTATGTTGGGCTTCTTTCACTTAACATAATGCTTCCAAAATTTATACATGTTGGTGAATGCTTCATGAGTGTATTTTTTTCTAATGCCGAGCAGTATTCCATCATATGGATATGCCAAAAAATTATGTTACCTATTCACTAGCCGTTGGACATTTAGGTTATTTCCAGTTTGGGGTGATGATGAATAAAACTGCTTTGAACATTTATATACAAGTCTTTGCATGGACATATGCTCTCATTTCTAGGACCAGAAGTGCTTGGCCATAAGGTACATACATATTTAACTTTATAAGAAACTGCCAAACTGTTTTCCAAAGTGTTTGCTCCAACTTGCAACCCCACTAAAAACATATAAAAAGAACCCCCCAAAAAAACAAAAAAACCAAAAAAAACAAAAACAAAAAAATAAAATAAAAAGAACCCAGTTGCTTTACACTTGGTATTGTCATAGTCTTTTTAATTTTGCCCATTCTAGTGAGTGTATAGTGATATTTCATTTGCATTTCCCTGATGACTAATGATTTTGAGCATCTTTTTACATGGTTACTGGGCATTTGTACACCTTCTTCTTTGGTGAAGTATTTTCAAATATTTTGCACATACCCCCTTTTTAAATATTATTGAGTTGTATGAATTTGTTATAAATTCTGAACACAAGTCTTATCAGATATAAATTTGAAGAATATTTTCTTCAAGTCTGTGCCTTTTCTTTTTATCCTTTTAACAAAGAATTTCAATTTTTATAAAATTAATCTTTTTTTCTTTTATGATTACTGCTTTTCGTGTCCTATTTTTAAAAGAAAAGATTTATTTATTTTAGAGAGCACACATGCAAGAGCCAGAGGAGGGGCAGAGGAAGAGGGAACAGGAAAGAAGCAGACTCCCTGCTGAGCATGAAGCCCAAAGTGGGGTTTGACCCACCACCCTGAGATCATAACCTGAGCTGAAATCAAGAGTCAGACGCTCCATCGACTGAGCTACCCAGACACCCCTTTTTGTGTCCTATTTAAGAAATCATTACCTTGGGGTGCCTAGGTGGCTCAGTTGGTTAAGCATCTGCCTTCCACTCTGGTCAGATCCCAGGGTCCTAGGATAGAGCCGGACATCAGGCTCCCTGCTCGGCGGGGAGTCTGCTTCTCCCTTTCCCTCTGCCCCTCCCCCTGGATCGTTCTCTCTCTCTCTTTCTTAAATAAATAAAATCTTAAAAAAAAAAAAAAAAGAAGAAGAAGAAGAGGGAGAAGTCATTTTCTTTCCAAGGACACAAAGATTTTTCTTTAAGTTTTCTTTTGGAAGGTTAGGTCCATAACCCATTTCAAATTAATCATTGTAAATTGTGTAAAATAAAATCAAGATTCTTTTTTTTTGTGCGGGGGGGGGGGGGTGTCTGTGGATAACCAAAGGCTTTCCTTTTCTCACTGAAATCCTCTGGCATCTTTGTGGAAAATCAGTAGGCCATAGATGTGTAGGTCTACTTACCCTTGTATTCTGTTTCATTTCTATCCATGTGCCATTATCGTGCTGTCTTCATTACTACAGCTTTATAACAATTCTTAAAATGAGGTAGTCTTTCAACTTTTTTACTTTTCAAAATTGTTTGATTACTCTATGTCCTTTATAATTCCATATAAATGTTAGAAACACCATGCAAATTTCTATTAAAAAAGCCTGTTGGATACTGATTGGAATTGTGTTGAATCTATAGATCAATCTGGGAAAGAATTCACATTTTAACAATATAAGTCTTCTGATTCATGAACATATTATATCTGTCCATTTATTTAATTTCACTCAGCAATATTTTGTAGTTTTCAATGTAAGTCTTACAAATGTTTTGTTAAATTTACCTGTAACTACTGTAAATATTTTTCCTCTTAATTTCAACTTCCAAACAATCCTTGTTAATACTGACTGATTACAAGAATCTAATCCTACATTCTTGCTAAACTCACTTATTAATTCCAGCAGCTTTTTGTAGATTCTTTGGGATTTTCTACATAGACAATCATGTCATCTACCAATTAAGACAGAATTACATCTTCCTTTCTAATCTGTATGTCCTTTATTTTTCTTGTGTTATTGCACTGCTAGGACCTACGGTACCATGCTGAATAAGTGGAAACAGTGGGCATCCTTGCCTTATTCCTGATCTTAATGGGAAAGTATGATGTAGGGTTGGTTTGTTTTTTGGTAGATGCCTTTTACTAGGTTTGAAAACTATTCCTAGTTTGCAAGAGTTTTTTTTTTTATCATAAACAGATGTTGAATTTTGTTAAATCTGGCAATGCGTTAATGATAACTTCCAAGATTACAGACAAAGAGAATCAGAGCTGGACGAGGGACTGAGGATCAGTCAGTTCAATCACCTAATCTACAGAAGAAGAAATGAAGGTCCACAGAGGTGAAATGACATGCTCAAAGTCACAGCTGGTTATGAAGCAAACTAGATCTAAAGATCTAAAGCTTAAAAAACTCTTGGTTCCCCCCTCGTGATTAAACAGATGAAAGGCAGTAAAGGATCTAGATCTAAAGCTTAAATCTCAAGATGCCTACACATACGCATTTTATATAGTTTAAGTCTAGTAGAAATGAGCTAAAGCAACATCTTAGAGCTGAAAGGAAAGACAACAGAGAGATCAGAACTTCTCTGCAATTTCTGAGAAAGTGCAAAGGACAATGATGTGTTTTAACCGAGGCACCAGGTTTCTAAAGCAAGTGGAAATCTCTGCTGCCAACTGCAGAGAGGGGTCGGGGAAGACAAGAGGATGCTCAAATAGCCAGAACTCATTACTCATTTTCCACTAACAAATTATTCTTTATAAACTTATAAGAAAATAGGAACTCCCTGAAGATTTTCAAAGACTACATCAGTTTGGTAGCATTGCATTATCAAGTTCTGTTTTGAATCTTCCATCACTTTGTGAAAACTATCTGGATTATTTTTATTAGGGTATGATGGGGTTTTGCTGTGTTTTTTATAATTTAACCAAGTCCAAGAATCCATCAAAACATCAGGGTAAGAGAAAGCAACCCTCAATGGGAGAAAACTGACCTGGGAGGTGAGGGTGATGCTTGGCTGTGACTGTAGGAGGTTGGCTTGGCTTTGCTGAGGTAGTTGCGTTAAAAGATTTTGCGCTTGCAGGAGACCTGTAAAACACAAACATGTCGTGTCAGAAACACTAAAGACTGCTTTGAACATATGGCAAAATAGAGAATAAGAAAGTGAAGTGAAAATTTCCAACTAATCTCTTGATAGTTTTATCAGTCTTAAAACTCTTAATGTCTTATTTGCCTAAAATTCAATCTTGTTAAATACAAGTTGGGCAGGAAGACAGGGAACATTAAACTAAAACTGATGCATGTGTTTGATACCGTGTCTGATGATCTCTCTGACCGGCCAATCCTTTATTTTAGTAAGGAATGGATGAAAATGAACAAGTACTCTAAATGGAAGTAGCTTGAAACTCTAAAAAGAGCTCACCTTCTTAACCCAGAATCCATTAGAAACTGCCAGTAGGTGTTGGACCAGAGGACTGTCTGGTTCATGGAAGGAGCAGGCTGTCTACTCAGTGGGACAGGTATTTACACAATGAAAGACTTTAGAACGAATCACAACAAGAAGAGGGTTAAAGGACAGAAATAATGAAGAATTGGTAGAGATGCACTAATGTTTTTTGGGGTGAAGGCTTGATACCCTGAATCTCTCTATGCTGACTCCATTAACCAATCTTACAAACATGATTGAACTTAACTGTTTGTTTGATACAGAAATGACACAACAATATTTGGCACTAAAAGGCCTCAAACTTTTTTTTTATAACTCAAAAACCTGCAACTTCTAATAGAACACCCTTGTGCTTCTCAACCTTTAAAACAAATGATTATTAGAATGCTTAGCCCACATGTCTTAATACATTCTCAAGAAAAACTATCAAAATACTAGAAGTAATTTATGTTGAAAGATTTCATTTAGATTTTTGGCCAAACTCTCAGTTCCCCCCTTGTGATTAAACAGATGAAAGGCAGTAAAGGACAACTTCAGCATGTGGTATGCGTGACCAAAAAATATATTTTTCTTAACACGAACACTGAGTTTAAAGTTAAAGTAAATGTACTGAAACCGTTGTGCTGACGGACAGTCCCCGGGCCCTGCCGACAGCAGCAGGTATAGGAGCCCCCACAGGATGGCCCCGTGTACCCACGGGAGCGGCACAGGCGCTCACCCTGCTGGCCCTGGGGCGTCTGGGAGATGATGAACTGCGCGGGCTGCAGGTTGGCGGTCGGATGCACCAACACAAACTGCTGCAGGTTGAGATTCTGCTGCTGAAGCTGCTGCAGCTGCTGCAGATCCTGGAAAACCACAATTAAAACACAGATTGGAGACCCCAAAATCAAACTCCCTGAATCATAAGGTTCCCCAGAGGATGAACTGGGTCATCCAAATAAAAAAGAGTCAATATTTATTTTACAATCTTCCATCTTCAGAACAGGGTGTGCCTGCGGATGTTCACAAAGAGGGAACAAAGAAGAAACCTGGAGCGGCCATGAGAACTTAGGATTTCTGTGGGAAGCTACTCCGTCATGACTTAGGCCAAACCCAATTTCCAACAGTTATTACAAATTTCCTCAGAACAAACGGTTACGGTTGAGTTTGTAACATGTAAAAACCAATATGGGTTTTACAAATCAAGTGAGAAAAGAATATGTTGAGTTTTTGAATATTCAATTGATCTTTAAGTAAAAATTGAGAATTATGTCTGAATTTGCATCAATAAATTAAAATATCTACAATGATTCATTAAACTTGGCACCAGTATAACTCAACTGCGAAATTAGTGTAAAAATAACTAAAGATAGCTATCCATATAAAAATCCAATCCATAGCACACTAAACTTGCTTATCTTGGTTTAGCGTTTCATAATTTTCAATGCATTTCCATGAACGTTATCTTACTAGAATAAGGTCAACATAGGGTCTCAAATCTTACACACTAAAAACATGTATTTGGTGATGAAGCAAGTGGCCAAAATTAAACATTATCTTGATAAAGCTTGTATATAATAGTCATAAAAATTAGTCTGACATGTATTCTTTACTCATACAGTTAACTGGCTCTTTTTCAATGTCCAGTCCAACTCTAGCTACAGTGTAAATCCACTTTCGCACTTCCGAGTCTTCTCTAGGGGCATAGAGACCATCGTCCAGCACTAGACTCATAAGAATTCTTTGTACGACTTACTGATATGACTATCTGTACTTTTTTCCTCTCCTCGAGATAAAGAATTTCATTTGCCTTTCTTCCTTGGTAGTACTGTCTGTGCCTCTTAAATAACTTTTTATTATCTGTGGATACTTTGCCCTAAAATGTGAACGCTGAAAGCAAATACCATTCTCCTGCAGCTGTGCGTGGAGTTCATCACTCTGCAGCGAGAGCTGACGCCCCATCCCTCTCACACGAGTGGCAACATTCACCGCAGCGCACATGAAAGAACCCAGGCCTGCCATAATTAGCTAATTAAAATAAATACAGTCATCCCCTGCTTCAGAAATATGCCAACTAATTATTCAAGAATTGTCACTTCATATAAACAGTTATTCAAATAATCGGCTATGTGTTTATAATATCAACTTAAATAAGCAAACAAACGTGTCATTTCTAGCTCAGTGGTAAGGAAGGCTGCCGCGTACTTCCCTGATCTAGAGCTTCTCTTGAAGGGCCCACATTGACGATCAGAAAGTGAATGCTACACTACAGGAAACCGGCCCTTTTCTGCCTCCCCTTCGTGCCCCAGCCACAAGAGACACTCACCTGGGCGATCTGTATGGGCTGCGACAGGGGGATCTGCGTCATGGGCGTGGCGGCGGAGGCGGAGATGGTGGCCCCGGCGGCGCTGTGCTGTTGGCTGGCCGAATGCTGCTGCACGGCGGCGGCCAGCAGCTGGGCCTGGGCCTGGGCCTGCTGGAGCAGTAACTGTTGCTGCGCCGGCGTCAACGTGAGCTGAACACAAGCACAGCCAACAGTCGGAAAGGTGTGAAGGAGAGGGGCCCCGACCACAAGCCAACTGCTCTCTGGTAGGTGACTCAAGCGGTCTAAGACCCTAGCTAGCCAACCTCACATGGTTAGCCAGAGACTAAAACGTTCATCAGTAATCAAGCTACCGTTACTAGCAGAACATTTAAATTAAAATGGTGGCCCTCACTCTGGACTTAAACAATCATTCAAGCTTGTCCAGGGCCCCAGGGTTCAGGCAAAAAAGTAATTAACTAGTAAGCAAGAAAAAAAAGAATCAATGCTGACAGGATATGAAAAGAAATTTACACCCAACAGAACAGCAAGTGATTACTCAGATGAATGAGGAACAAGGAGGCTGGATCTGACCACGGAAAGAACTGATAAGGCCCAGCTGCTTCCCATTAGCATGAATCTCTGCCATATTCCATCATTCCCATTATGTCCTAAGATATGACTAAAGAATATGAGCTCCATTTGTTTCTTTTCCGAGTCTCCCTACAGCCCCTCCCTAACTCAGTCTTTTCTGTTATTGAAAGCACTGGGTCTCTGCAACTTTACATCCCCTTTCCAACACATTATCTCAGTGAAACAGGTGGTGACAGCCGCTCTCTTTACATGCAAATGAATCCTAAAGCCCAGGTTTTAATACAAGCACCAGCCACAGGAACCTGGAATCCCAAGTGTCTCTTACTATTGTAGACACTAGCCACTCAAAACAAACCCAAGGAGTAAAACAGGAAATGTATTTAGAGCAGATTTAAACTTGCTTTCATAATGCAAAATATTTCAAACACAAAGTAATAAGTGTGTTTTGCCTTCCTTTTGGTGGCATGTTCCGATCAGACAAGAAGGAACCATAGAATCTTTTTTTTCCAGCTTTTCTTTTTTTGGTAATCTCGACACCCAACATGGGGCTTGGACTCACGACCCTGAGATCAAGATTCACACGCTCTTCCAACTGAGCCAGCCAGGTGCCCCACCTTGGAATCTATTCTTAAGTGCATTCACTTGGTGGCACAACCCTCCTTCTAAAAGGGTCCAACACAATTTGCGCATTGGAGGCATAAGTATCAAAATCAAACCATCCAAAAACTTAATACCTATCAAGGTATATTTGCTTATAAATATTTTATATAATACATAAACATATTAATCTTTATTGAGGGAATTTTTATTTAAATTTTATTTTATTTAAATTCAATTAACACACAGTATATTAGTTTCAGAGGTAGAGCTCAGTGTGATTCATCAGTTGCATATAACACCCAGTGCTCATTACATCACATGCCCTCCTTAATGACCATCGCCTAGTTACCCCAACCCCCCCACTCCCCAGCAAGTTAAGAGTCTCTTATGGCTTGTTTCCACTGAGGGGATTTCTAGAATAGTTTCACAACAATTCTTAAAAGAGCCTTTCCACTACCAAGACATACTTAACTAAAATAAAGGAAATAAAAAATTGTGTGGGTTGATGTGATATGAATTTAACAATAACAAATAACTCTTCCTTATCATTCTCCTAGCTTTTCCACCCACAAAATTACTTAACAGACAAATGTTTAATCCTGGAAAGTATTTTTGGTGTCTTAGAGCAAAGAGAGCTGAAAAGTTAAAAGCGTAATATATTCATAAAGGCCAATTTCTTACCAGTAATAGTAAATGACATTTATTGACTGTTATGTGCCAAGCACTGTTCTTTAAGTTTTTCAAATATTGTTACTCTTAATCTGTGTAACAATATTGTGAGATGGCATCTTGCATGGATAACAACTCCATTTAATTGAAGGAAAACTGAGACACAGAGAGATGAAATAATTAGCCCATACAGCAAACTGCAGAGCCAAGATAGGAGACCAGAGGTTTCATTTGAGAACATTACACAGTAACTTAAAGAGAATGTTTTTCTTTTGTAGGTACTAGGCCTTTCATTCACTTCTACTCTGCAGCAATAGCAGAACTCCAAACTGATCACTATAATTCCATCAATGTCATGGTTTCAGTCACAGGATGACTCCACTGCACGATGAAGCAGCAGTTGAAACACGAGTTTAAAGAAGTCTTTAGTTTATCTAGAGCATCTGCAAAAGTAAGAAAAGATACCCTGAAAACTTATGACAAATTCCTTTTTCAGAGCTGCCTACAGTAGAGAAAATTTCTTCAAGAAAATAGTGCCAGGCATAGCAAACAGTTCTAATCCAAGAATTGGCCAACGGCAGTTCTGACACAAAGGAAGTTTATTATAATTCTCTCAGTGAAGACTTACCCCAGTTATCTGTCCTCCAGCCAGCATGAGCTGGGTCTGGGGGATGGCTGCCTGCACTGAAGGCTGCTGGGAAGGCTGGCTTGGCTGCTGTGAATCCCCCGATTCTTCATTAGATTTAGACTGAGTTGGGTGGGTGATGGTGGGAAGGAATAAGAGATTTCAAATAACTGATTAAAAAAACTCCATATTTTAAGAATTATTTACAACGTGCATTTATCTAGTCATGAGTTTTCTGGTTTCATTCTTTCCCTTTCTTACTAATCTTTGTATTTTCCTAAGTTTAACATAGTAAGTTTTTAGACTTTTTTTCTTTAAAAATCACATTATTTGTTGTTTTCTAACTATAAAAGAAAGAACTGATCAAATATGGAACATAAAAAAGTAGAAAAATAAAATATAAAAATTATCACATACAAGTTTTTGGTGTAGACTTTTTGTTCCAATGCTAGCAAAGTTGCAATTACAACTTTGAAGAAGCAAAAATAATTGGGTCCGCCACAAAGCAACAGGATTGTTTAGAAACCCAAATCCTCAACTTTTGGAAATACGGAGTAAGGGAAGAGCACATTCTCAATCCACCTCTACATTAGACCCTCCACGCCAACATTCTGAGATGTATTTGGTGGTCAGCCTGAAACTTCCTTATATACCCTCTCAGAGACTGGTTACTTGACCCACAAAACTTTTCATCTAATATTTAAAATATTGTAAATTTAGCATCTCCCATCAAGTAACACACAAATTTAGAGGGAAAATGCTGCAGTCAAGAGGGAAAGAGAACAGGCTCCTAAAAGGGACACTAAAAGGAAATTTTATGGTAATTAAAGCTGGTTATGCAGAGCTTTAAAATTCTGCATAGATTTGCATATTTCCCACCACCTGTTTTGGGGACCGCAGCAAGGCTAATTAACATAAAGGCTCTGATTAATTCTGCCAGTCATTGAGAGAGAATTACAGTGCAGGACTGTAAACATGCTGCACTGGAGACACAGCCTGTTTGCCAACATCTCTCTAAGGGATGGAAGTTTACCATGGCAACCGAGGCAATTTTCCGCCTCCTCTCCCTCAGAAAGGAAGGTCACATTATCTCCTTTTCTTTTCTCTTCTCGCTTCCATGTATTACTAGGTCCATATTCCACTGGGTTTCATGGAATGCTCAACTCAAGGTCTTCAGTCATTAGCAACACTGCAATCAATCTAGAAAACGGTTTTCCCCTCTTGACTGTTAGTAACCCAAACACTATAACGAAAGGAAGCAGCAGATCGACTGAATTATGGAGTAATGCATAATAACTAAACTTTGCATGTTTTACCATATGGTTTGTATCAGCAAAGTAGCCAGATTTAACTTTGGTTTTTAAAATTTTGACTGTATGAAGCCCGTCAATGACTATAACAGGTTTAGTTATAAACCTTAGAATCACAGCATTTTAGAGCAGAGAGGAACCTTGCCAAGCTTCTACACTTCCCTACTTAAATAAATGTAAGAGAAAAGGAACCCTAGGAGGTTAAGTGACTTGCCAAAGTCACACAGCTAGTTAGTGGCAGAGCGAGAATGCAAAAACTTAAGACCTCTGTATCTCAGCCCAGTGTTCTTTCCTCTACACTATAAAATGACAAAAAAGACATCTGGAAACAAAAGGGTATTAAGATATTATCTGGCTTTGTGTTTAGTTATGTGTTATCACTATGTAACTTAGAAACAGTTTACTAAACTTACGTATCCAACTCTGAAAGTACACTTTTCTTGTTCACCTTTTGTCATTCACAGTAGCATAATACAAACTGGATTTTCAATAATGTCAGTGATTATCATTATTTGGATCTTAATGACATTACAAGAAAGGTAATACTTCTAAATATTTCCTATTATAAAATTATTGCATGCTCATTATAAAAAATCTGAAAAATATGCTAAAAAAGTGTAAAACTGATCCATAATCCCATGACTCAGCTTACCTGTACATTTAAAGACTGAGCAGCAGCCTGTAAACTTGTTCCAGCGAGCTGGACCTAAAAGTAATCAGGTAAAGTTCTAGTCCAATACTGTTGACATTCCATCATTATAAGTCGACATCAAGTATTTCAAGAATCCCTACTAAGTGTATGTCACTGAGTTAGAACTGAGAACACAAAGAGGTCTATCTTACAGGGTTAAAACTTTATGGACAAGCTCATAGTTCCTCTACCTCTCACCAAAAAATGATGTTAACATTTCTTTTCTTTCTTTTTTTTTTTTTTTTGCCAACAGCTTTAACCTTTATTCTTTTTTGTCTAATTTTTATTGTGTTATGTTAGTCACCATTAAAATACACCTAACATTTCTTTTCTAAAAATAGAAACTAGTTTTCTAAACTAGCATCATCAGGCATGCCATACGTGTATTAGGTATTCCTTATATAACATCCTGTTTGTATTCACTGGATACTTAGGTCCTAAAAACTTAATTCATCTTCCATTATATTAAAGAACATGTAAGAACAAGCTACTGATATACATTATTTTTATCATTATAAACAATCAGAATTATCTAGTCTTTCTAATTTCAAAATTTTCATGTACATACACCAGAGTAAAAACCTTACATATACATACACAATCAAGTCCTTAAAACATTTATAGTCGTTAACTCAAAACTGCTGGCTGAAATAAAGAATCTGTCCTATAAACCACACATGAAAGTGTCATAGCATTTATTTAATACATTTCATGCATTCAGAAAGTTAAAACCATGATTTTATTAGAATAAGGATCATTATTTGACAACCATGTTAACTATAACTGATTCTGGCAAGTGTCATCAATGGGTGCTGTAACGGGTGAAATTTGATGAATAACATGATAGTTACATATTCTCAACTATCTCTTCATAGATATTTACTAATTATAAAAGATAAAGTCCCCAGCAATGACACATGTGCCTTCTAGTACGATCCGCTAAGAACACAGCATTACTTATGTTGTATTCCTCCTTAAACCCAAACTGAGCAACACTGTACAAAATAACTAGTTTGTATTCTTCAAAAATGTCAATGTCTTGAAAACAAAGAAAGACTACGTTAGGAGAAAAAGAATATAAACTAGGGTAGAATAAATGAAGCCTAAATTAGAACGGCAGCAGTCAGTATAAAAAGTAGTTAACACAAGAGGCACTGCAGGTACTACATAGGATCCTGGCAACTGAACGGATAATGATAAAGAAAAAAGTCATGAAATTATTCCAGGGTTCAAATCTGAGAGACTGGAAAATAGGTAATGTCATTGACAAGAAGCCAGTAAGTTCCATTTTGGATAGATCACACAAGCATCAAGGTTTCCTAAAGTTAAATATAAGTGTTGATATGGAGCTCAGGATAGAGTTCAGAGCTAAAATGAACAGAGAGCTGCCCTTTATTTAAAACTAATAGTCCTACTAGTAGATAAGAGCCCTTAGAAACAAACCCAGATATTTACAGAGAATGTATTTTAGATGCGGTGTAATCAAGGGAGGATTATCTGAAAAGATAATATGTTTAAGACCCAAAGGCTAAGAACTCAGCCAAAGAGCCAGAGGAAAGAGTTTTGGGTACACAGATTTAAAGGAGATAGAGTTTCTATGTGATTTTATTTAAATCATGTTGTTTCTGGGTAGAAGTTTGCTGAGGAACAGGATAGTTACAGGTCTTAAAATATCTCCTCATGGATTATTTGCTAAGTGGACAAATAATGACACACTACCTTAATCAAATGATCAAATTTAATATCACAATAATGGGACAATGTGATACCACAGACCTAATGTATTTCTGTCAAAAACCTGGATCCAATTACAAGGGAAAAATTAAACAAACTCAAATTGAGGGGGTCTTCTCTAAAACAGCTGGTTTCTACTCTTCAAAAATGTCAACCTCATGAAAGATGAAGACAGGCTGAGGAATTGTTATAGAACGAAAAAGCCTAAATAGACATGAAAACTGAATACAGGGTGTGGACTGGATTGTAGACCAGAAAACAAATACGGACTGAACATTAGATAATAAGTTTCACTGACGTTAAATTTCCGGAATTTGAAATTTATATTATAGTTGTATAAAAAAATGCTGTTTTTAGGAAAAATGTGATGAAATATTTAGAAGTAGGAGGTCACAGTGCCTGCAACTTACTCTAAAATGATTCCAAAAAAAATATGTATATACATTTTTTATATGTGTTTGTACACACACACACACACACACACTCACAGAGCAAAGATCAGAACAGTAATAGTTGGTGATTCCAGGTGAAGGGCTTTTGGTTGAAAACTGTTCTATAGTTATAACTTTTCTACAGATTTGAAAATTTTCAAAATAGAAAGTTCAAAAAAAGTGAGAGCATCCTTTTACCACTTCATTTAGCTACCTCCCAACATCCTTCAAAACTTAGCTCAAAGGTTATCCTCTCTATGATTAATGTCTTAGATTGTACAGGTTGAGCTAATTATTTCTACCTCTCTATTCCCATACAACCTTACCATTCATTTATTCAGTAGTAAATAATTACTGAACATCTATTATATTTTGGGCTTTTTGGAAAATGCCGGGATAAAGATAAATATGAAAAGGTGCCCATCCTCATGGAACTTACGGGGTGACAGAACTAAAGTCATCCACTTTCTTTATGTGTGCACGCATTTGTAATCATGGTAAGGAAAAGGCTAGAAATAGAAGGTCAGTGCCACATTTATGTTAATTATGTCTCTAATCAGATTGGTGAGCAATTCTGAAGGGACTGACATCTTGATGGAGAAGTCAGTGATGTCAAGATTTCACATCAAATTCTTTGATTTAAATTTCTTTGGTTTGAGGGATATTGAAGATTCAATGATTTTGGTAATCAGTAGCTGGAGGCCCTGGAGCTGATGTAAGAGCTGTACTCTTCTTAGAATTTGTATCCAATCAAGAAAAGACTGCATATCATCTATGTATCTTTGGGGATTTTTTAATATGTTTTGGCCATCACAAATTTAAGCCAGAGAGAGGCTTAACATGCACCACATACATTGACTACCAAAAATGTTATTCCTCTAAGAAACCAGAAAACTTGTTGGAAGCTACAAATGTTTTTACTTTTTAATTTTAATTTTATTTTTTAAAGATTATTTGAGACAGGGAGAGAGAGAGAGAGTGCACAAAAGGATGGAGAAGCAGGCTCCCCGCTGAGCAGAGAGCCTGATGTGGAACCTGGGCCCTGAGATCATGACCTGAGCCAAAGGCAGACGCTTAACCGAATGAGCCACCCAGGTGTCCCTACAAATGTTTTTAGAAGAAAATTGACATGAAAATAACATTTTTGGTTTTCTATAACATATTCTTAAATTATTTTAGATGCTAAATCATCTTAATATTTTATCTAGAAGTTTCATATAGAAGCTTCTCTACTTTGAAAAACACAAACAAAGCTATGCACCGAGCAAAAGTGTGTCAGCTAGGGCCTCACTCCGATAGAAGGTGCTAATTGCCTCCTGCATACTACACCTTTGAATTTGTGAATAAATGGGCTTTAGAGGGCCTTTCTAAAATTACACCTGTTTCAAGTGCAGGAGCTTCTTTTATATAATTCAGGCAGGGGGTGCCTGGGTGGCTCAGTGGGTGGGGTGACTGCCTTCAGCTTGGGTCCTGTTCCCAGGGTCCTAGGATCCAGCCCCACATCTGGCTCCCTGCTCAGCGGGGAGCCTGCTTCTCCATCTCCCTCTGCCTGCTACTCTGCCTGCTTGTGCTCTCTGTGTCAAATAAATAAATAAAAATTCTTAAAAAAAAAATAAAGTTCAGGTTGTCTAAAGACGTAATTTATGAGCTCAGAAGACATATGAAGACACATTTTATGAAGACATATTCTGAACGGAGAGCCTTACACAGGTCTTGGGCAATGGTGGCTACATCCTTTTGGATGACTCTCTAATTTACTACCTTCAGTGAGCCATCACAGACCCACAGTGATAAAAACAGTAACTCGGTTGTTATGTACATTCCATTCATAACAAAGAATTCTTTTTTTTTACAAAGCTGTGAGGTCAATAGCAATACAGCCAATTAAACTATGATTCCAGGGGCACCTGGGTGGCTCAGTGGGTTAAAGCCTCTGCCTTCGGCTCAGGTCATGATCTCAGGGTCCTGGGATCGAGCCCCGCATCAGGCTCTCTGCTCAGCAAGGAGCCTGCTTCCCCCTCTCTCTCTGCCTGCCTCTCTGCCTACTTGTGATCTCTCTCTCTGTCAAATAAATAAATAAAATCTTTTAAAAATAAATAAATAAATAAATAAATAAACTATGATTCCAGACTAACCATTCAAAGGGACACAATCAGATGTGATTAGCACCAGGCTTTAATCAATTTAAAAAGTCCCACACACCAAAATAACTACCCCAGGCCTTAACATTCCATGTCTCCAGTTTTTACTCTCCCTTATGGTTGAGCAGAGAGCATTCTACCTGATGGAGATGTCCAAGGAAAGCCTGGGCCTGGGCTGTTGAGATTGCTCCTCCAACAGGGACAGGCTGCTTCTGAAAGTCCAGACCATTGGTTTGTGTGCCTAGAAAGCAAGCGAAAGTACGTAACTATTAAAAACAAACTCAACTGAAATAAGCACTCGACTTCGGTCATGAGCATTTATCAGGCATCAAATTTTTTTTAAGATTTTATTTATTTAATTGACAGAGAGAGAGAGAGAGACAGCGAGAGAGGGAACACAAGCCAGGGTAGTGGGGAGAGGGAGAAGCAGGCTCCCCGCCGAGCAAGGAGCCCGACATGGGGCTTGATCGGATCATGACCTGAGCTGAAGGCAGACGCTTAACTACTGAGCCACCCAGGTGCCCCTCAGGCATCTATTTTGTATAAGCACTTTCCTAAGTACCTCCATGGATGAGAAGGGATTTACAGTACAAGGTTTTCTCTTCTAAAGGGAGGACTGTAGGACAAGTAAATGAACACACAGCTTAAGAAACAGAAACAAAAATATAAATAATGAATTCTAATTATAAGATGCTGTTACAGAATTCAGAAGTGATGCAGTGATTGGGATCAGAATAAGCATGGCACTTACGGGCATTAAGGAAGAGATTATCATCACTACTACTGTTGTAAAGAATGGTACAGACAGACTTCCAAGGAGGGACTGAAGCTCTCTTCTGGTCTCCCCCTTCTCAATATTTGGCATGGGCAGAAGAAATTCACTGGTCACTTTGCAAGATGATTTATTCTTAACTTACACTTTTAATACATGACAATCTGATGGCAAAAACAACCATTTACATGATAAACAATATAGTTTTACTAATTTCTTCAATCCTAAAGTATAGATTGCTGCATATATCTGATTAGCAAGAGCCCTGCTATAATTATAATCTTCCAAATGTTATGCCTGTGCATTTTAACCACTTACACTGCAATCTGATGCTAGGATAGGACTAATTTATGGAAAGACATACCATCCTAATATTCAGAAATATTTTTTAAGGATATAATACATTGTTTTCAAACTATAATATCCAGATATTATTTAGAAATTACCAGAATTCCTTGTACTCAATAAAATGTAACAGACTATAGGAACCCGCAAGAACCACCGAGGCTCACGAATGTGGTACTGAACTTCCGTTTCCCAGCACTCAAACCACCCGTCTGCCTGTCCTCACTCCTGTGTGTGCACACATGGACAACACCCGTCAGGACAGGATAAGCCAGAACCTTAAGTAGTATTTCTAAATGGCTACTCACTTCTGCCGTTATATATCCTAACTAACTTCTGGCAAATGTATCACTTTAGTAAGAATAATGAGGTAGATCACATGACTCAAAAGAACTATTTAAGGTTTCCTTGAGATAATTATAAAAGGAGTGTCTATACATTTCACCTGCTTAAAACCTCATAGTGACTGTTCTTTTATGTTTTTTCCCCAGCTTCTCATAAACAGAAAATGAAAGAACTATCTAGACATACAAAGGGTCACTTTCATAGGCCACATACAGAAGTTTCATTATTTTAAAGTTACACATTTTGTCATTAGCTGCTGTCTCTACTCCTATGCAGAAAATCATTACTTAGGTTGATTTTAAGATTGTTCACCCTTAAAGAATTACACTCAATATGTATTACACAAATCCACAAGGCTAAAAGAAGACGAGGTTTTAAAAAAGAGACAAGCACCTAAAGATTAAAACATTACCGATATAGGAAATCTTCCAGAACCAAATATTTCACTCTCATGGAGACCATGAAAATTCTACACATTGGTTCTGCTTTCAAGTTGCCACAAAAATGATATACCCCTTGTAAATCACAAAGCACTATATGACAAAACTGACTAATTTCTATCCCTGGTACAGAGCCTACTACAGTAGCTACAGGTAATACTATTTAAGTGCCCTGGCTCTACCATCTTGGGAGGATGCATAAAGGCATGGTACCCAAAGCTAGTAAAGTAAAAGAACATTCCTAGACAACAATTCAGATAAGCAGAGATTTAAGATGCAAAAGCAGGTATTTTTTTAAGTGAAATTCTGAGGTTCCATGAGGAGGTAAGGGATGGAAGAAAGTAGACATCACATAGAAATCATTCTTGTAAATCATAAAGACCTAAATTGGGCTAAAAGGATAAGAGAGGGGAACAGACAGACACACATACATACACAGAGTTTTAACATGAGTATGAAGACAGTACAGGGAGATAAGGATGTTGGGAGCCAAAACCAAATGTGTGTCAGAGAAAACAGAACATCCAAATAAGGAAATGGGGGAATTAACAGGTTGGTAGAGAAGGTGAATGATGTAAGAAGATTAAAATAGCATATACAGAATTTGAGAAACCCCAAAACATGTAAGAAAAGTGATCCAGAAGGCATTTAGAAATGACAAAGGCCAGAGCTAAAGATTCTATAAGGTTGCCACAAGAACAGTGGCAGGTGAACCTCAGAGATCTTGAATCCAACCTCCTTATTTTAGTGGTGACAGATTAAGGAATCTTAAGTGAATTGTTCAAAATGTCACAGCTAGTTAGTGGAAGAGCCAAGACAAGGACAGGGTCCCCTGATTTTGTATAATTACTCACGGAGAAGTGATAGTTGAAATTTGGAGTAAAAATGTCAATCAACTAAGAGTGGATACAGAGAAAAGAAGCCTGAAGAGGGTACCTACATTAGGAGATGTAGAGACAAAGAGAACCAGAGAGGAAGCAGTTAGAAAAAAGGGAGAAAAAAATAAAAAAATAAAAAAAAATCCCTCAGGACTAGTGTGCTTCAGGAGCCAGGCAAAGGAAAGCTACGAGGATGGGGTAGTTTACTACTGTCAAATGGTACAAACAGGATCAAATACTAAATAACAAATTAAACCAAAGAAAATAAATGAAAGGCAGTAATACAGGTAAGGCCAAAACTTAACGAAATAGGAAAAAAACACGTAATAGAAACACCAACTTGGTTCTTTCAAAAGAATCATATAGCTTACAAACTTCCGGTAAGATTGAAAAAAAAGTAAAAGGGAAGGAGCAAATAATTTAAGGATAACAAAAAGAAGGACATAATCAAAAAGTGCTGCAAATACTAAAAATAGGACATCGTGAACCAATATATTGTGTATATTTATTGGTGTATAAAAGTTTTAATTTTATTGGTGTATATATGTAAAATATACACCAACAAAATTAAAACTTTTATTAAATTTTTAATAAAATTAAAAATTAAAAATATACACCAATAAAATTAAAATTAAAACTTAGAAATGGATTACTCTCTAGAAAATATAACTTACCAAGACCGACTCAAGAAGAAATAGGAAATGCCAAGGGTCCTACAGAATTTGAAGAAATTTAATATATAATTAAAAAATCTTCCCAAAAGGAAAAACAAAAACCTAAACGATTTTGTTCTGCTTGCTTCCAGAAATCCAAGGGACAAGTAATTCCAATCTTACGTAACTTTTCCAGACTATGGGGAAAAAAGGGAAACAATTCCTAAGTCATTTTATGAGGTCAGCATAACCCCACTACCAAAACCTGAAAAAGATGAGTAAAAAAACAAAACAAAACAAAAAATACATGCCAGTTTTGCTCAAAAACATACATAAAAATATCCTAAATAGTATTAGCAAAAATAAGCTAATAAGATAAAATATTTGGAGTTTTGGAGTTAAAAAAAATCAATGTGATTCAGCACATTCATTAAAGGGGAGAAGTCATTTAATTGACTCAAAGGATAAAGAAAATCCTTACATAAAATTCAATATCCACCTATAATGAAAATTCTAGGCATAGGAACAGAAAGAAACGTCCTTAACTTGATAAAGAATAACATTAAAAGCATTCTCCTTAAGATGAAGGAAAAGATGAGGGTGCCAGCTACTAGAAGGCTCAGGCAACAAAAAAGGCAAGAAAAGAAAACACTCCAGTTGGAGAAAGAAACAAAACTTTCTTTTCAGATGATTTGATAATGTATACCGGGTATCCTAAGGAATCTAATGATCTATTTCTAGAATAAGAGAGTTTAATGAAGGGATCTAATCAATATGGACATAAGATGTTAGAACTAGAACTTAGAATAACAATTATAAAGATACTAGCTGAGCTTGGAAAAAAGTATAGAAGACACTAGAGAGTCTTTCTAGAGAAATAAAAGAACTAAAATCTAACCAAGTTGAAATAAAAAAGGCTATTAATGAGATGCAATAAAAAAATGGAGGCTCTAACTGCTAGGATAAATGAGGGAAAAGAGAGAATTAGTGATATAGAAGACCAAATGACAAAGAATAAAGAAGCTGAGAAAAAGAGATAAACTACTGGACCACAAGGGGAGAATTTGAGAGATAAGTGATACCATGAAGTGAAACAATATTAGAATAATTGGATCCCAAAAGATGAGGAAAGAAAGAGAGAGAAGTAGAAGGTATACTGGAGCAGTTTATAGCGGAGAAGTTCCCTAATCTGGATAAGGAAACAGGCATCAAAATCCAAGAGATAGAGAGAACCACCCCCCCTCAAAATCAATAAAAATAGGTAAACACTCCTACACAGAATAGTGAAATTTACAAATCTCAGAGACAAAGGGAAAATCCCGAAAGCAGTTTGGGACAAGAGGTCTGTAACCTACAAGGTAGAAACATTAGGTTGGCAGCAGACCTATCCATGGAGACCTGGCAAGCCAGAAAGGACTGGCATGATATATTGAGGGCACTACCAGAGAAAAATATGCAGCCAAGAATACCTTATCCAGCTAGGATGTCATTCAAAACAGAAGGAGTGATAGGAAGCTTCCAGGACAAACAGAAACTAAATGAATTTGTGAACACCAAACCAGCTCTGCAAGAAATATTAAAAGGGACCCTCTAAGCAAAGAGAGAGCCCAAAAGTAACATAGACCAGAAAGGAACAGAGACAATATGCAGTAACAGTCCCTTTACAAGTAATACAATAGCACTAAATTCATATCTTTCAATACTTACCCTGAATGTAAATGGGCTAAATTTCCCATCAAAAGACACAGGGTATCAGATTGGATAAAAAAGCAAGACCCATCAATATGCTGTCTGCAAGAGACCCATTTTAGAGCCAAAGATACCTCCAGATTTAAAGTGAGGGGGTAGAAAACGATTTATCATGCTAATGAAATGCCAATAGACATCAAAAGAAAGCTGGAGTGGCAATTCCTATATCAAGACAACTTAGATTTTAAACCAAAGACTGTAATAAGAGATGAAGGAGGACACTGTATTAAAGGACCCATCCAACAAGAAGATCTAACAATTATAAATATGCCCCTAACACGGGAGCGGCTAATTATATAAGTCAATTAATAACAAAATTAAAGAAACACATCAATAATAATACAATTAATAGTAGGGGACTTTAACACCCCCCTCACTGCAATGGAGAGATCATCTAAGCAAAAAGTCAACAAAGAAATAAGGGCTTTGAATGACAGGGTGGACAAGATGGACTTCACAAATATATTCAGAACCTTACATCCTAAAGCAACAGAATACACATTCTTCTCCAGTGCACATGGAACATTCTCCAGAATAGAACATATCCTGCATCACAAATCAGGTCTCAACCGATATCTAAAGATTGGGAACATTCCCTGCATACTTTCTGACCACAATACTTTGAAACTGGAACTCAATCACAAGAGGAAATTTGGAAAGAACACAAATACATACAGGCTAAAGAGCATCCTACTAAAGAATGAATAGATCACCAGGAAATTAAAGAAGAATTTTAAAAATTCATGGAAACGAATGAAAATGAAAACACAACTATTCAAAATCTTTGGGCTGTAGTGAAGGAGGTCCTAAGAGGGAAGTATATAGCAATGCAAGCCTTTCTCAAGAAACAAGAAAGATCTCAAATACATAACCTAACCCTAACCTAGAGGAGCTGGAGAAAGAACAGCAAAGAAAGCCTAAACCCAGTAGGAGACGAGAAATAATAAAGATTAGAGCAGAAATCAATGAAGTAGAAACCAGAAGAACAGTAGAACGGATTGACGAATCTAGGAGATGGTTCTTTGAATTAATAAGATTGATAAACCTCTGGCTAGATTTATCAGAAAGAAAAGAGAAATGACCCAAATTAATAAATCATGAATGAAAGAGGACAGACCACAACCAACACCAGAGAAATAAACAATTAAAACAACATATTATGTGCAACTATATGCCAACAAATTAGGCAATATGGAAGAAATGGATGCATTCCTATAGACATATAAACTATGAAAACTGAACCAGGAAGAAATTGAAAACATGAACAGAGCCATAACCAGCAAGGAAATTAAAGCAGTAATCAAAAATCTCCCAATAAACAAAAGCCAAGGGCCAGATGGCTTCCCAGGGGAATTCTACCAAACATTTAAAGAAAAATTTTAATAACAATTCCTATGAAGCTCTTTCAAAAACAAATGGAAGGAAAACTTCCAATTCCTTCTATTATGAGGCCAGCATTACCTTGATCCCAAAACCAAAGACCTCACCAAAAAGAATTAAAGACCAATATCCCTGATGAACATGGATGACAAAATTATCACCAAAATACTAGCCAATGGGATCCAACAGTACATTAAAAGGATTATTCACCACAACCAAGTGGGACGTATTCCTGGGCGGCAAGGTTCGTTCAACATCCGCAAATCAATCAATGTGATACAATACATAAATAAAAGAAAGGACAAGAACCATATGATCCTCTCGAAAGATGCAGAAAAAGCATTTGACAAAGTATAGCATCTTTTTTGATTAAAACTCTTCACAGTGTAGGCATAGAGGGTACATACCTGAATATGATAAAAGCCAGCTACAAAAAGCCCACAGCGAATATCATTCTCAATGGGGGAAAAAACTGAGAGCTTTCCCCTAAGGTCAGGAACACAGCAGGGATGTCCACTATCACCACTGGCCGTTCAACATAGTACTAGAAGTCCTAGCCTCAGCAAATAGACAACAAAAAGAAACAAAAGTCATCAAAATTAGCAAAGAAGAAGTCAAACTCTCACTCTTTGGAGATGACATGATACTCTGGAAAACCCAAAAGACTCCACCCCAGGGACGCCTGGGTAGCTTGGTCAGTTAAGCATCTGCCTTAGGCTCAGGTCAGGATCCCAGGGTCTTGGGGTTGAGTCCTACATTAGACTCAATTGCTCAGTGGGGAGCCTGCTTCTCCTTCTGCCTATCCCTCCCCCTGTTTGTCCTCCCTCTCCCTCTCTCTCCTTGACAAATAAATAAGTCTTAAAAAAAAAAAAAAAAAAAGACTTTACCCCAAAATTGCTAGAACTCATACAGGAATTCAGCAAAGTGGCAGGATATAAAATCAATGCATAGAAATCAGTTGCATTTCTAGACGCTGACAATGAGACAGAAGAAACAGAAATTAAGGAATCAATCCCATTTACAATTACACCAAAAAATGTCAGATATCTAGGAATAACCTAGCCAAAGAGCTAAGGATCTATACTCTCAAAGTACAGAACACTTATGAAAGAAACTGAGGAAGACACAAAGAAATGGAAAAACATTCCATGCTTATGGATTAGAAGAACAAATATTGTTAAAATGTCTATGCTACCTACAGCAACCTACACATTCAGTGCAATCTCTATCAAAATACCATCAACATTTTTCACAGAGCTGGAACGAACAATCCTAAAATTTGTATGGAACCAGAAAAGACCCTGAATAGCCAAAGGAATGTTGAAAAAGAAAACCAAAACTGGTGGCATCACAATTCTGATCTTCAAGCTCTATTACAAAGCTGTTATCATCACAACAGTATGGTATTGTCCTAAAAACAGACACCTAGATCAATGCAACAGAATGGAGTACCGAGAAATCGACCCTCAACTCTATGGTCAACTAATCTTTGACAAAACAGGAAAGAATATCCAATGGAAAAAGGACAGTCTCTTCAACAAATGGTGTTGGGAAAACTGGACAGCCACATGCAGAAGAGTAAAACTGGACCATTTCCTTACACCACACACAAAAATGGACTCAAAATGGATGAAAGACCTCAATGTGAGACAGGAATCCATCAAAATCCTAAAGGAGAACACAGGCAGCAACCTCTTCGACCTTGGCCGTAGCAACTTCTTGCTACACAAGTCTCCAAAGGCAAGGGAAACAACGGAAAAATGAACTATTGGGACTTCATCAAGATAAAAAGCTTTTTGCACAGCAAAGAAAACAGTCAACAAAACCAAAAAACAACCGACAGAATGGAAGAAGATATTTGCAAATGACATATCAGATAAAGGGCTAGTATCCAAAATCTATAACAAATTTATCAAACTCAACATCCAAAGCATAAATAATCCAATCAAGAAATGGGAAGAAGACATGAACAGACATTTCTGCAAAGAAGACATCCAAATGGCCAAAAGACACATGAAAAAATGCTCAACATCACTCAGCATCAGGGAAATACAAAGCAAAACCACAATGAGATACCACACCTCACACCAGTCAGAATGGCTAAAATTAACAAGTCAGGAAATGACAGATGCTGGTGAAGATGCAGAGAAAGGGGAACCCTCATACATCGTTGGTGGGAATGGAAGCTGGTGCAGCCATTTGGAAAACAGTGTGGCGATTCCTCAGAAAGTTGAAAACAGAGCTACTCTACAACCCAGCAATTGCACTACTTGGTAGTTATCCCAAAGATACAAATGTAGTGATCCGAAGGGGCACTACACCCCAATGTTTATAGCAGAATGTCCACAAGAGCCAAACTATGGAAAGAGCCCAGATGTCCATCAAGAGACGAATGGATAGAAAAGATGTGGTATATAAATACAATGGAATATTATGCAGTCATCAAAAAATGAAATCTTGCCATTTGCAATGACGTGGATGGAACCAGAGGGCATTATGTTAAGTGAAATAAGTCAATCAGAGAAAGACAATTATCATATGAGCTCACTGATATGTGGAATTTAAGAAACAAAACAGAGGATCACAGGGGAAGAGAGGGAAAAATAAAATAAGATGAAACCAGAGAGGGAGATAAACTATAAGAGACTCTTAATCACAGGAAACAAACTGAGAGCTGCTAGAGGGCAGGGGGATGGAGGAATGGGGTAACTGGGTAATAGACAGTAAGGAGGGCACGTGACGTAATGAGCACTGGGTATTATATAAGACTGATGAATCACAGGTACAGATCCAGACCTGTACCTCTGAAACCAATAACACATTATATGTTAATAAAAAAAAAGGGAGATTTTAATAAGGTTACAGCACACAAAATCCATTTTAAAACTGCTTTTATATACCAAATGAAAACATGTTTTAACAATATTATTTTTAACACTTCAAAAATATAAAATCCTGGGAATAAATCTATGAAACTATAGCAAGTCCTAATCGGTGGAAAACTATAAAACCATATTTAAAATTATAAAGAAGACATAAATAAGTGCTCATTTACTGGAAGCCTCAACATTGTAAAGATATCAATCAGTTCTTTCCAAACTGATCTATGGATTCAAAGCCAGTTCATATCAAAATCTCAACAAGTTATTTTCTCTTTTTCCTTTTCTTTCTCAGGGTTGGGGTGTGTGTGTAATTGACAGCTTGATTCTAAAATTATTTACTTTAAAGTTGTTGTTTTTTTTCCAATAATCTCTGTACCCAATGTGGGGTTTGAACTCATGATCCCAAGATTAATGGTCACGTGCTCTTCCAACTGAGCCAGCTAGATGCGCGATGATTCTAAAATTTAGCTAGAAGGGCAAAGGGTCAAATGCTTTTTTAAAAAAAGCAAGTTGAGGGACCCGTACTATTAAGATATTATGAGTTATCATAGAGCAACAATAATTACAACAGTGTAGTATTAGTACAGTGACAAACAGACCAGATTAGAGTCTATCTTTAGACACTTGCAGTGTGATAGGAGTACTGATGAGGAAAGGATGGAGTTTTCCATAAAAGGATAACTGGGTATCCATTTGGGAAAAAAATGAAATTAGATCAATTCATACCATATAAAAGGAAGGAAGGAAGGAAGGAAGGAAGGGAGCGAGGGAGGGAGGGAGGAAGGAAGGACAGTTTCAGAAGGATTAAAGGCCTAAATGTAAAGTACAAAATTACTACATTTTCAGAAGACAAACTAAGAGCACATCATTATAACCTTGGGAAAAGGATTTCTTTATCAAGACCTCAAAAAATGAAAAGATATAAGTTTAACTACTTCAAAATTAAAAGCTTTGTTCATCAAAGTTCTATATAAAGAGAATGAAAAAGAGAAAATATTTGTAATACAAACAACAAAGGATTAGTATTCAGTAAAACACAGAGAATGCCTATGAATCAATAAAAAAGTCAAACCAATAGAAAAAAAAAAACAAATGAACAGGAATTTCACAGAAGAAGAAACATAAATGGAGCACAAACACTAGAAAAGATTTAGCCTCCTTGGAAACTAGGGAAATGCAAATTAAAATCCCAATACAATACCATTTTATAGCCACTAAATTAGCTAAAATTACAAAGTTGGTTAATATCAAGTTGTGGCCAGACCGTGAAATTCTTATCTGCTGTTGGTAGCGATATGAATCAGTACCAGTGCTCTGGAAAAGTGGCTGGTGGTACTGAGTAGTACTGGAGTAAGTTCAGCTAATAAACTCTGGAGACTTTCATGCAAATGCATAAGAGATAAGTATGAGATTATAGCAATAATGTCTATAATAACAAAAGTCTAAAAATAAAACCCAAATGTCCATCAATAATAGAATGCCTAGAAAACTTGTGATATATTCATATAATGGGATATTATATCCAGTGAAAGCAAATTATAAACATATGCACTAACTTGGATGAATCTCAAAAACATCATGTTGAACAAAAGAAACTGGTCAGAATATATAGTATGATTCAATTTATGTAATGGCAACAGATGAATCTAAGTATTATTTGAGGACAGTAAATATACAGGTGAAAAAAATTTGGAAAGAAAAGCAATGTGACCATTAACACTGAATTTAGGACGATTGTTACCTCCGTGGCGGAAGAAGGGATGATGACCAGGGTGGACCTACAGTGGCCTCCTGGAACATGGTGACACTCTGTTTCATAGAGTGGTAGACACAAGAGTACTTAAACTATACATACATGTTTACATACAGGTTTCTAAGATCATTACATTTACATTAAAACAGTAAAACATCCACAATGACAAAATAGTTGCAGTAAAATTTCAAGGACACATCCAGATGGCAAGGAGCAAAGAAAAAGCAGGTGGTAATGAAGCCAAAGTAGTGAGGGCGCTCCTTCCTTTAGTAAGTTTGGCAGTGGTGGGAGTGAGAGAGGATGGTTGTTGGAGGGTGTATAGACTGCGGGGGGAATGAGGGTCTGCAGGTTGATAAACCCATGCGTACCTCAAGATTCTGAGGAAAGATTCTATGGGAAGGGATACACTGAAGACGTAAGAACAAGATGGGGTGAAAAGATGGGGCAGGAACTTGAAAGAAATGAGAAGACACAGTATTAAGAGTGAAAAGCGGAGGATCATAATAATGGAAAAGGATATTTCTCAAATGCAAATGAAAAGAAGATGGATGAAAGAAAAAAACATAGAGCAGAGGGAGGTAGTTGGCTCAAACCAGTACAATTTTCTCAGTAATCAAAAGGCAGTCATTTTCAGAAAACAAAAACAACAAGACAGAAAGAAAGTAGAAAAGTTCTGGATAAGGGGGAACAGTTTGCTCATTTTTGCTATTCTTACTGTTACTTCTCCATAACTGAGAATGGAAATATATACCCTCCGAACGCGAACGTTAAAATGTATAAATGGGACAGGAAACATAACATACTAAGGCGGGAAGGACAGAGATAGGAGAAGAATGGGGGGAGGAAGGAGGAGACAGAAAACTAAGGTGACACCCTCATAGTAGGATCTAAATGCAGATGGCCTCTACCATCTTCTCTATGTCTCAAAGTCCCAGGTGTTGTTCAACATGCGGCCTGCAACCTACCCACTTTAAGGGTCAATTTAACTAATCTTTCCCAAATCTTTTTTTTGGGGGGCATGGGGACAGAGGGAGAGGGAAGGAGAGAATCCTAAGCAGGGTCCAAGCCCAGCTCGGAGCCCAACACAGGGCTCAATCTCACGACCCTGAGATCATGACCTGAGCTGAAATCAAGAGTGGAATGCTCAACCAACTGAGCCACCCAGGCGTGCCAATCTTTCCCAAATCTTAACACCTATACAGCCTAGTTTTTCTTAAGTAAGGACACTTAATTCTTAGTTAAGAGATGACTTTAGTATTTTTCAACAGATCAACCCTTTAAGGCCAGAAATGAAAACTTACAGTAATATATTTTTGTAATTTCTTCAGGATACAGCCTTGTCTAAAGGAAGCCATATTTTAAAAAGGAAAAAAAAAATCTCTTTTTTCTAATGTCAGTGGCCTCAGATTCTTTTGCTAAATGCATGGAAATAGATTTGTTACAGCTGTGCTCAGACCAAGATTCAGAATCACTCACATCACCAAAGAGAATTAAATCAGAGTAAAGATGTTGGTTATAGAGAATTGAGATTTCTGGAATCCCTGAAAATATTTGTAAATATTCCTGGATTTCAAAGGAGGATCAAAAATTATTAACTTTGAGCAGAGACCTAAACCCTGGATATATAAAAAGGCAAGGTACCCTTTCTTCTTCTCAGATCTGATAAGACCCTACTTGTAAGGAGAGAGTGTCATAGGCAGCTGCTTACCCCCACCCAATTAAGGATGTTGGGGACAAGGGAAAAGCCACATTAAATATACTATACCTGTGCTGAAGCCACTTTGCTTCCAGTAACAGTTGGTACCTCTGGCTAATTAAATCGGGAGCTTAATCTAAGCTGCAGTGTATGTGATCTCCTCTTATTAATCTGATTCACCCTGAAACTTTATACTATCCTTATTATTTTCAATCTATTCCAGTAGTTACGACTTTGGAATATTGATCCAGAGATTATTTGGCTGTTTCCTAAATGATTAACTTCTTAACCAACAGGGTTGTCCATCTTTATAATTGGAAAGAAATCTCTCCTTTCAAATGAACAGTTTTACCCCTATAGGGAATACCTTTTGAGAAACCTATTGTTATGGCTATACACATGAAATTTATGACTGAATCATCTCCCATTTGCACTGAGAGTATTCTTTCTGCTTATGTGCATTTTCTGCTTTTATATAATTATTTAGGTATAAACAACAACAAAAGAGAACCAAGAATATGTTATGCAGAGGAAAAATCCTGCTGTAAGAAAAAATGCTACATTCAACATTTACTGTGCATTGGTGTGCCAAGTGCTGAGGTTATATAAAGAAGAAAACGACACAGTCCTTGTTCTTAAGTAGCTCTCAGTCCTATTAATTCACTCATTAAAGAAAAACTCACTGAGTATCTATGTGGCAGACACTGTTCTAGATGCAAGAGATAGAACAGGAAAGAAGAGAGACAGAAACCATGTCCTCATAGAATTTATATTTCAGTGTGGGGAAAGAGACAATAAAAATGAAAAAATACTGAACATTAGATAGAAATAAGTGCTATGAAAAAGAGGAAAAGGGATAGGGAGTCTGGTGGGGGTGCAGTGGTAACTACCATGGTTCCGGTTTTGTAAAAACGTACAACACGGCAAGGGCAACAGCAGATATTCACACGCTGGGACCAGGACACAGCAAGGGGCCCTTAAGGAAGAAAGGAAAGGGTGATGCCAGGGAAAACTTCTTGGAGGCAACATTTTGGTTGAATCTTAAGAGGATGAGATGGAATTAACATGAAGTGGCTATCTGAAGAAGGAAAACGCCAAGCATTGCTCTACCAGAACTAAAGGACATTATAATGCAAGTTTAACACCCAGGAATCCAAACGAACAATTTTAGATATTCTATTAGGTCCTCAGTTTACAAAGATAAACAAGTCATACTCCCATATCAAAAGATGCTCACAGTTAGCTATGGGTGACAGACAAGAACATAAATAATTATAATGTAAAAGACAAGCACTTTAAAGAAGTTATCTACAAAAAGATGGCAGAAAGTAGAACATGGACAAGAATCCAGTATAGTTACCATCCTCAAACAAAGCAAGGCAGAATACGGCCTTTGCTCAAAGAAAGGTACAAAGTGCTTTGAGAGTTCTAGCATGGCTAAGAAGGGGAGATATGGATATAAAGGTGGTCTGGGGTTACAGAGTGAGGCCTGACCCACCAAGGTATGAAAGGTGAAAATTTAATGGCTCAGATGTAAACACAGCTGATTACTAGCCACTGCTCATTACTCCAAGACATTCTGACCATAATACAGAGGGAGATGCACAAAGACACTACTGGAAAAAAGAGTGCAGAGTTGCTACTTTAAAAGCACATTATTAAAAATAAATAAAAGTAGATTATTCAACCCATGAGGATACCTATTAACAGGGAAAGAAAAAGGGAAATAACAACTGTTGGCAGAAATGTGGAGAAACTGGAATCCTTGTACATTGGCTATGGAAATGTAATATGGTTCAGCTACTGTGGAAAAGAGTTTGATGGTTTTTTAAAAAGTTAAACATAGAATTACTATATGATCTATCCATTCCACTGCTAGGAATACATCCCAAAGTGAAAACAGGTACTCAAAGAAATCCTTGGACGTGAATGTTCATAGCAGCACTACTCACGATAGCCAAAAAGTAGAAACAGTCCAAATGTCTATCAACAGATGACTGGATAAACAAATTGTGGTATGTATATACAATGGAATATTATTCAGCCATTAAAAGTAATGGAGTATTATACATACTACAACATGGATGAACCTCAAAAAGTGAAGGAAGCTGGACACAAAAAAGGTCATATAGTCTATGATTCCATAAATCTATAGAGGCAGGGGCTCGGGGGAGAGGAAAATGGAGGGCAACTGCTTAATGAGTAAAGGTTTCTTTTTGGGGTGATGGGAACATTTCAGAACTAGACAGAAGCGGTAGCTACACAAGCTGTGAATGTACTAAATGTCACTCAATCGTTCACCTTAAATAGTTACTTTTATGCTATATACATTTCACCTCAATAAAACAAAAACAAATCTGCAGCTCAGGACAAATCTGACTGCCCTGTAGGTTTGCCTGCCTCACGGCCAGACGGGCTACTTACACTATGCCATAGACCAAGTAATGTGAGGCCACCCCTGGTGGAATTTGTCTGTCAGTAAATTTAAGGCAGTCAAAGTGAATTTACCGAGAGCTCTAACTTCAGATGCTCTACAAGGAAATAACAACGTCTGTGCCTGTTACTACATTGCCATAACAAGCAAGCATAAATTCTAAACGAAGTTTACAGAAAGTCATGTAACTATAGGACATAACTAACATAAATAACAGCTAAAAGATCTTCAAGGAAAACTTAGCTTATGTTCACGTGTGTGTGTATTTGTGTGTAGGTGGTTTCTGCCTTATGAGTCATCATAAAATGGGAAGAATCTGGGATAACAGAAATCTACAAAGAAAACCACTTAAGGCTATAGAAAAGTTCTATGTCACCACAAAAGCAAGAGGCATAATCAGAAATGATGCTATATATCATCTACAGGATGGATGACTATTAGGTATCTACTAAAAATGTCCACTGCTATTTTACTGTCTATTCTTCATTTCCTAAATAATGGTATATGTTTTATTTTTTAATTATTTATATATATTACCTTGTAGGTGACTGCACATTAGTGATGCAGGACAAGATTTCCATGAATGGTTAGTCTGTCAAATCGTTACAGAGTCTATCTGGATGAAAGGTATTATTGAAACACACTTTATTCTTAATTTCAGAAAAATGAATAACTTATGACCTACCAGCTATTCAGACCAAGTCTTTTTCAAATGACTTACACATGTCACCTAAAGGGAATACTTCGAGGACCAAAAAAACCAGAAATAAAGTCCTTATTCTAAAATTGTAATATCATGCTAGTAGTTTTGTTGACAGAGAAAAATTTGTCAAACGTTTACTCTGCTCCCTCTTTCTCCTGCCTCCTAACCTAGTCAACTGCTCCTTACTCATCTTCAACCTTTGAGATGTGAGTTAGCTAAATGGTGGTAGTTTTTCCTACCTTCTTCAGAAACACAAAGTGCCAGAGAAGCTGCAGTGAAACTCCTGGGCC
>CM052893.1:7964542-8084542 GCA_028534135.1 Potos flavus | reverse complement strand
CCGCTGTCCATCAACAGATGAATGGATAAATAAAATGTGGTATGTATATATACATACACTGGAATATTATCCAGTTATACATGCTATAACGTAGATGAACCTTGAAAATACGCTAAATGAAATAAGTCAGACACAAAAGGAAAAAATATTGTATGATTCCCCTTACATACAGTATGTAGAAGAGGCAAATTCCTGGAGACAGAACATAGATCGGATGTTACCAAGGGCTGGGAAGAGGAAGAAATGGAGTTCTTGCTTCCCCTCTAGGCAATATCCTTGGCAGCATCCTTGTCCAAAGAACTGTAAGAACTATCATCACTATTTTCTTATCCAGATAGATAATTTTCTCGAAAAGAAATTATTTTGGAAAAAATAATCCAAACTTCCATTTCTTCACTCGTGATCTTGGCTTTTTCCAGCTAGGCTGCGAAAAGGTCATATAACCTACTGGCTAGATGAGCTACATATTTATTTTCTTTAAACTGAGCCTGATGCTCAAAAAGCTTATTAATCTTATTTATGTATTTATTTATATCAGTTCCTTAAATGTAGCTATGTCAAAACTCATTCACTCTACTCAAACTCCCAAATCCATTTCATTCAATCTTTGAGGCAGTTTAAGATAATGTAAAGGATAATAAAGGATAATGTAAAGGCTCATGGTCTTTATAATCACAAATTAAATCACAAATTACCAACTAGTTCTGAATTTAGTTCCTTTATCTGTAAAACAGGTGTAACACTACTCACCTTATGGGAGCATTTTAACAAATATTATATAAAGCATACCTAATAAAGCTACTAGACATGCATACCTAGTAATATTTCAACACATTTTAACTGCTGCTATCATTATTACTATTATCCTTGTTTTCCTCTTAAATGAACACCTCGACTACTTTAATGATAAATGAAAAAAATGCAATCTAATATGAATTATTCTTCATTTTCCTTTTTATTTCCATCTCAATTTGATCACTCTTCAACCCTACCTTCTCCCCAGTTGTAGAAAAAGGAGTACATCTTCTTCTTTTTTAAAAAAGATTTTATTTATTTGAGAGAGTACGCACACCTGTGCATGAGTCAGGGGAGGGGTGAAGGAGGAGGGCAAAGGGAGACGAGAGACCACCCCGCCCCCGCCAACAAGTGCACAGCTCATCATAGGGCTGCAGGGCTCTGCGACTGCAGGGCTCCATCCCAGGACGCAGAGATCATGACCTGAGCCAAAGTCAGATGCTTAACCAACTGAGCCACCCAGGCTGACTCTTGGTTTTGGCTCTGGCTGTCATCTCAGGATCCTGAGATCGAGCCCTGCATCAGGCTCTGTGCTCAGTGAGAAGTTGACTTCAGGTTTCTCTATCTCCCCCTTCCCTCACTCCCTGCTTGCTTGCTTTCTTCCTTTCAAATAAATCAATCAATCTTTTTTTTTTTTTAAAGGATATAGCTGGAGTCATCATACTGCCTGACTTTAAATTATATTACAAAGCTGTAGTAATTTAAACAGTATGGTATTGGTATAAAAACAGACACACAGGAAAAAAAAAACCAGACACACAGATCAATGAAACAGTACAGAGTCCAGAAATAAACCCATGCACATATAGTCAATTTATGACAAAATATATAAAGAACTCACACAACTCAATAACGAAAAAAAAACAAATCTGATAAAAAATGGGCAATTTTCCCAAAGAAGACATACAGATGGTTAACAGGCACATGAAAAGATACTGAACATCATTTAATCATCAGGGAAATGCGAATGAAAACCACAATGAGATATCATCTCACATCTGTCAGAATGGCTCCTATCAAAAAGACAAGAAGTAACAAGTATTGGTGAGAATGTGCAGAAAAGGGAACCTCAGTAACACTGTCAGTGGGAACATAAATTGGTACAGCCACAATGGAAAACAGTATGGAGGATCCTCAAAAAACTAAAAATAGAACTACTAGCAATTCCCCTTCTGGGTATTTATCCAAAAAACAAAACAAAACAAAACAAAAACACAAATTAGAAAAGATAAACGCATGTCCATATTCACTGCAGCATTATTCGCAATAGCTAAGATACAGAAACAACCAAAGTGTCCATCCATGAATGAATGGATAAAGATGATGTTGTATATGTGTACAATGGAATACTACTCAGCCATTAACAAAGAAGGAAGTCTTGCCATTTATGATAACATGGATGGATTCTGAAGGTATTATGCTGAGTGAAGTAACTCAGAGAATGACAAATACCATACATAGATCTCACTACATGTGGAATCTAAAAAGTAACACAAACAAACAACCCAAAACTCATAAATGCAGAGATCAGACTGGTGGTTGCCAGAAGGAAGGGTGACTGAGGGTTGGGCAAAAAGGGAAAAGGGAGTCAAGAGGTACAAATTTCCGGTCATAATATACTAAGTCATGGGGATGTAATTACAGCATGATGACTATATTCAACAATACTGTATTGCGTATTATGTAACATTATAGGGTGACAGGAGAAACTAAACTTAGTGGTCATCATTTTACAGTGTATACAAATATTCAATCATTATGTTGTCTACCCAAAACTAATATAATGTTGTATGTCAATTATATCTCACGAAAAAAAAAAAAATTCAAATTTCCTCAAAGAAATACCACTACGGTATTTTTCTATACCTCCTCTTGAATTATAATAATCTACTCTGAATCTCTTATCTGAATATCTGTTTTCTTAACGGACTGCTAACTCTTCAAAGACAGAGGGAATCTCATCTACTTGCACTAGCATCTTGTAATAACACCATATACAATATTTTACACATGACAGGCACTTAATGAATAAATAAATTGACAAACCTAAACTATAGATTTTCTCTGAACACATAAGGGCTATTTGACAAAAGTGCATCATCAGATTTATCTGCTCAACTTAAATAGATCGCTCTGGCAGGACAAAGGCAAAGAAGAAACATATCAAACACAATCTTAAATAATTTTAAAGTATTACTCCCCATAAAATGTCACAAACCAAAGTTATTTTTTCCAGAAATATTTAAAATTTTAGTAATCTACATAAAAGTATTCCAAATCCAAGAAAAGGTGAGACTTCAGTTTTTTTACAACACTAAGCATTCTTTCTACTGAAAACTTAACTTGTTATTCAACTAGCAGAAAATAAGAATCCACATATCCTTTACAATTAAACAATCTGCAGGTCTGTTTTATTTTTTAATAAAAATCTATTTGTAAGCATGTAATTGTCTGAACAAACTGCAATTCTCTGATATACTGAGCATTGTAATTTAATAGGCAAACTGCAACCCAAAGTTAGTTTTATATTCCTAAACTAACAAACTGACATCAGTGGGAGATGATAAGAACATAGTGATAGGCTCTTAACATTTTAAAAATTGACATTCAAGGTTCTAGTTATCTTCAAGTGCATGTAAAGGTCTGTAACATGGAAGTAATTTGTAATTTTACAAAGGCAACAAATGCTGAGTTTTAGAGACACTAAAAAGTAAAAGTCTATATTGATACTGCTCAGTTCTGAGTCTGCCATGCACTGCATATTAAAACAAGTCAAGAAATTCACAAGACTGTTATAGCAAATGCTTCAGCGAGAATTTCTTATACATAGCTCTGAAAATGCTTTTAGACCTGAAATTAAGCATTGCTTAAATTTTGTTTTATTTTATTGCAATTCATGGGAGAAACCATACGCAGGGTGTAAATCCTCATTCTGCCTTTATTTTCTGGCTGGTTTTGTGCCTTGACTTCCTATTCCTTGAAATAATAATACCTAACTAACAGGGCTGTCATTAAAAACTCAAACTGAAATCAGGTAATGGGTACAGTGCTTAAGATTTTTCAAAACATATCATCGGAGGATTATTAAATAAATGTAGGTGCTCAATAAATGGTAGCTACTGAAACGTCTATTATTCATAGGGGTTTCTCAAGGATTCTGGTAGAGACATTTTCAATGCTGGCCCAGTCATCGGTCTCTCTTCCCTGAGAAATACATGCCTCTCCTTTGAAGGGGTTCCTTGGGCGCAAGTGCCCCGTACACGTCCCCCTAAAGTCTTACAGGATCGACCGCCCTGTTTCTCTTTGCAAACAAGCCCCACACCTAAGCTAGATGGCCAAAGCACTGGCAGATGGACCAGTGCTACAAAATAATGCAAGAGAGGGCCCAAACAGAGGGCAGAGACACAACAGAAATGAGACTGCAGCTGACAATCCAGACAGAAGACAACGCTGCCTTGCTCCTCCCCAGGAGGCACTACGGCAGCCTACCTGGCTAGCCTCAGAGCGCTCTGAGTGACCTGGTCAGTACAACGCGATGTTCCATGGCTCAGATTCACATCAAGAGACAGGTATACTTTAGAGATTAAAAGATTAGACACGTATACTTTAGAGATTAAAAGATTAACAAGTATCTCCAGGTAGAGAACAATTTCGAATGGAAAGACATGTAGGCAGGAACTGCTATGTTGGTTCAACTCATCTACTTCAAATTAAAAGATGTTGTGGCCAGTAGAGGTGAAAAACAAAGACGGTTTCCAGGAGTGACTCTCATTCTTACTATCTCCCACAGTCAGGCAATTTTAAAATGATGGGTCAAAGAGGCAACCCTCTCTGCAAGTGAAAAACTTAGTTTACTTTAGAAATTGTTACTTTCTGTATATCCCTGCCCGTAATTCCCTTCTAACACAGTTGAGTATTTAAACTTATGCCTCTTCCCCAGAAACTGGGGCAGTCCCAGTGCCATCTCTGGCAGATGATAAAGACACACGGTTAAATGTCCTCTGAGCAGTGTAATGAATGAGGAATATGGGTTGTAGAGACATTCTGTCCTTTACGGATTTACCTCTCATGGGGCCTCAGTTTTTTCACTTATATGATATTAATTTTCTCTTGATAAATAGTTAAATCAAGTATAAATTTTTAAAAATTACCAGATAAAAGAACATATTAGAAATAGGTGTGTGTGTGTTTCGTTTCGTTTTTTAAGATTTTTATTTATTTGACAGAGAGAGATCACCAGTAGGCAGAGGTAGGCAGAGAGAGAGGGGGAAGCAGGCTCCCTGCTGAGCAGAGAGCCCGATGCGGGGCTCGATCCCAGGACCCTGAGATCATGACCTGAGCCAAAGGCAGAGGCTTAACCCACTGAGCCACCCAGGTGCCCTAGGTGTGTGTTTTTATCTACTGACACCATCATAACTTCAATTCAATTTATATTGAATAGGGGGGTGGATAACATTTACTATTTTGATTGACACTTGTAACAAGGGCAACGTTTTACTGCATGGTTACTACGTAGCTACTAGCACTGTGCTTGATCCATTTTCTTTAATACTCACAATGACCTATGAAATATATTATCTCCATTTTATAGGTGAATAAAGTCTCAAAAGATTGGGGATATTGCCTAAAGTCCAAAGCTAGTAACAAATCCCTACTTCATACCCAGAACTACCTGACCCTAAAGCACTATTCTCTCAACTACTTTAGAGTTTCTCTGATAAACAGCAACAAAAAGATGAAGCAATCTGCAGAAGAAACTAAACAATTTTTTAAACTAACATATAATGTATTATTTGTTTCAGGGGTACAGGTCTGTGATTCATCAGTCTTACACAATTCACAGCGCTCACCATAGCATATACCCTACCCAATCTCCATCCCTCAGCCACCCTATCCCTCCCACCCTTCTTCCCCCCAGCAACCCTCAGTTTGTTTCCTGAGATTAAGAGTCTCTTGTGGTTTGTCTCCCTCTCTGGTTGCGTCTTGTTTCATTTTCCCCTCCCTTCCCCTATGATCCTCTGTCTTGTTTCTCAAATTCCTCATATCAGTGAGATCATATGATAATTGTCTTTCTCTGATTGACTTACTTCGCTTAGCATTAATATCCTCTAGTTCCATCCATGTCATTGCCAATGGCAAGATTTCATTTTTTGATGGCTGCATAATATTGCATTCTATATATATACCACATCGTCTTTATCCATTCATCTGTTGATGGACATGTTTTCCACAGTTTTGCTATGGTGGACATGGTTGCTATAAACACTGGGGTGCATGTGACCCTTCGGATCACTATGTTTGTATCTTTGGGGTAAATACCCAAAACTAAATAATCTTAAGCAAATACAATATCAGTTCCTGCAAGCACTAAATTATATTTGACAACTCAACACTCCAATTGGTCTTTATTTGCCAAAAAGAAGTCACAGTTAAATGGAAAGTTTCTTCTGTTAACTCTATTAGATCTAGTTAAAAATCTGGATCTGGGAATCGTCTCTTACCTGTGTTGCCATCTCCACTCTCCATAGATGGTTTACTGGTTTCTGACGGATTGTTCATTCTTGAGTCTGCAATGAATGAGAGGTGAATGAGGTTTTTTAAAAATTGGGGATGTGGTTAGGGAGGCAAAATTGTGGCAAAGGAAAGGTTTAAGAATATTGACTAATGTTACAGTCCTACAGTTCAAAAACAGATAGTGTCAACACTAAAACATTGGAAATTTTAATAAAAGTTTTATCTGAAATTCAGGATTCCCTTAACTCTGAAGTGATCCACAAATAAACTCTCTTTCCAAAGAATTTTTTTTCTTTCTTTCCAAAGAATTTTAATGTTCTTCCAACAAAGATAACTGAAATCTAACCTGAAAAAAATTACAATAGAGTCTAATATGTAAATGGAATAAATATAATACGAAGCATAAAATACTTTAAAGAAACAAAGCTAGGGCCAAGCATCTTACAAAGTAAAACATGTTACTCTCAAGTAAAGCTTCTTTTTCTCATAAGCCTTTGTATTTGTTAGTTACAACCAAAACAATTCACTGGTACTCTTCATAAAAGACTGTACAGTAACTCAACCTAACAGAATAAAAGGAAAGCATGTCTAAGGAAAAAAAATCTCCTTATTTACTCCCTATCCAAACTATGTGTCAAAGTGAGAATATGTCAAATTCATACCTCAATCATAAACCAGTACAAGAAGTTGCACCACAAGCTATAACGGATATAGCTAATAATTTCAAAATTGAACTACAACCACACCCACCTAAAAATACTACCTATCTGATATCCCATATGAACCTCCTGAAGTGGGTTCAATATCCTTAAGGGTTATCTCTTTAATGAAAGCTTTCATAGTAAAAAGTTTTCATCAAGCAATATCAAGTATCCCAGAAGATATACAAGAGACAGGAACGAGTCTGTTTTTCTTCCACATTTTAACAGAGTAAAACCTAAATATACATTTAAATACATACTTTATTGTATTTCTACTGTAAACCCAAACTTAGCATATTTGTAATCAAGTTCACTATCAAGCAAGTTCCCCCTTTCCCCTACTGAGTTAAGAACCATTTAGCTATAACATTAGTTATCAATAAGTAAACTATATATATTTGATTTTTTTCGTTCGAGAGTACATTTTGTCATCTGTTTCAAGATGCTTCCTTCAACTAGGAAACCAAAACCATCATCAGAAGTCCCAATCACGCTGTCCATAGTTGCTTTATCCAAATGCCCAAGTGATGGAGAAAGAATCAAGAGTCCTCCTCTCATAAATTTCATTTCCAACCTGGAAGCTGTGTGATAGCTTTTCTAATACAGGTTTTGAAACAGATGCTTGTCTAATGGTCTTAAGCAGTTTTATCATATCTTTGGTTTGTTCTTCAGATGTTCTAAGGATTCAAATTCTTTTTTCTGTGGTCATAAATGAGAGTAGTTCTACAACTTCCTTGCTTCTACTACACAGAAAAATTTAAATGTCACTGAAAGCATACTAAGGTTTGAAAGGAACAGGTGTGTAACTTAGTGAAAATCAGCTTTCTGAATGACTTAACCAAAATCTTACGGAAGTCCACAAAGATCACAACAAATGTTAATATACCATTAAACATACATTCTGCTCAAAGCTTCCTTTAGAATGGTAAAAGAAAGTGGGAAAAATATGAACCAGTTAATATTCATAAAAAGGGTAACATATCTTTTATACAAAGAAGTAGGAATAATTCTTAACAAGTCATAAGCCTGTGCTTGTGCAACTCATATCCTAGTTTCCACACATATAAATTAAAAATTATGTCACAGGTATTGTGTGAATCTTCCAAGCATTTTCTATTGAATTGTCGAGCTCTCCAGACATTGAACAAAATTCTTCACACATACATACGCATGTAAATAAAACAAAATTCTGACTAACTGTACAACAATGTGAGGACTGTTCAAATGACAGTCACTGTTAATTACAAATAATAGAGATACAATTTCTAATTCTAAAATAGAACACTAAAAATATTTCAAAAAGGTATTTTTCTTTCCTTTCTTGAGTTCCCAACATAGTAGATGTAAAAGAGTAAATACAAGTAAGTTCTCTTTTGCTATCTGAAGTTTTTTTCCCTCTCTGGGCACACTGAGCTGTGTATGAGTCTAATACACAGTCTACAAACTGTTCTCGGATTAAATTCTTGACATCAGTTTGTTGTTTTAATTGTGGTTTTTATTGTGCTATACAAATACTACTACTGCCTTGAGTTTAGGCCATTCCTTCTGCCTAACAATGTAAACATTTTCAGAACTATCATTTAATTTTATCCTTAGCAACTCTGAAGGAGATGGGGGTGAAGGAGTCCAAGCCTCAAATTTTCAAGCAAGAAAAATGACATATAGGAAAAAAAAAAATCACTTGCAAGGGTTTTCAACCTAAAGTATCTAAGTCCTGGAGTTTATATCATCTGACTCTCCAGGTGACCAGAGTAACCTAAGGAGGTTTCAATAATTTTGCATACAAACAGACAAATCTCAACACAAAATAGAGCCACCATGAGTCATAGTGTGTCTCAATCTATTTTAAATCTCAGTTACCAAAGACAGTTTATATAATCAAGCATCACAGCTCTCTCTCCTAACAGGTTTGTTGTTCTACAGAGAGAACTCTAAATATAGGCTTTCCATCACTTAAACTTGTTTTCTGAAGAACAGAAGTTTATTTTTTTTTTAAATAAAAAAGGCTAATACTGGCCAAAATTTGAAAAGTTGATAGTTTCTCAAATCTGGAAACTGATCAACACTCCTATTGCAGGAACCACTGCAATGACCCTCTGCATTAGTATTTACGGGAGCCATTCTGCAGTATGGCTCCACCTTATTTTTCACTATGCACTTTTGGTTTTTATATAAGACATTCACATTAGACATGCAAAACATTTTTATTAATATGTACACATTATTTAGGTACACTTTATACCTTGTTTCAGATTTAGAGTGTTTTTAGAACTACATGAAATGCTCCCAATAGATATTTCCAAAAAGCAAAAATGTACTCTGTTTACGTTGAATTTCAAATCTACACTATTTACTGAAAATGTCCTCTGAACCAGAAGAGCTAGTGGTAGGGAGGGACCTACTGCAAATTCAAGTATGCTCCTGCCTTGCAAATGCTTTCCCTCCTTCTCTGCTCAATCCACCTCTCCCCTCCCTCCCTCGAGTTGGTTGCATATGCGATTAAGCATTTATGCATAGTCAACCCTACACATGCCATTTCCATATTAAAGCTTATAAGAAAGAACTGTGCTGGTACCCACCTAGAACATAGTCACTGCAGTCCAGCATTGCTGTGAAATCTTCTAGAGGTTCAGACAGTCCAGAGCAAGGAAGAAACAGGTAGCAGTTTGGGGTGGGGGAAAGAAGGTACTACTATTTCTAACAAATCTACACTATGTTCTTAAGAGAACAAGGGTGGGAGGTGGAAAGTGGATTAAGGGGAGAGGCAAAATACAACTTCAGTTACACCATAGCAATCTTCAACTGAATAAGGAAACTTCAGTTGCTCAGAGGAGTTTTAGTCTCTCCTACCAGCTAGGACTGACATTGTCAAGGCAACTGAAGCATGAAAAGTTCCCCTTTTTGTAATAAAATAGAAACAAAGATTGCAGCTGGCAGTTTCCATAATGAAGCTTAATCAGTATGCGTGTGATTAGGGCCTTATGCAAATCTCTCCTCGTTAGCACAGCAGCCAGCACTTTGAAGTCCACGAACAATTCATTTACAGAACACACTGAAAGCACTCCCTGCATAATTTAAATCATTGCATAAATATTTATCAGTCAATTTGCATATTAATTGGCAGTGCATGAAGGGAAAAATTATCTGCTGAGTGCCAGCATAATAATTAGGAGGATAAAATGAGATTTCTTCCAATGGCCTGGCTCCTCGGACCTAACTTGAGATAGTACCGGGGGAGAAGGGAGAGACAGGAGACAGAGTTCTGTTAAAATGGCACTGAAATGACACCTACAAATTAGAAACAACTCTACAGACTTAAGCACCTTTAATCTTATTCCTGCTGGCAACAATGACTTCAGTAATAAGAGGATTTGCAAAAAGCTTTCTACACAATCCAAATAATCCCCAGGAAACAATTAGCAAGGTAGAAGCAGAACACAGGGCTGTCAAGATGGTGCTAGCCTACTGATAGGGAGTTTTCCAAATATTAACATACACTGTCTGGGGAAAGTCCTACTTTAAAAGAAGGCAACAATATAAACCCAGAAGCAATGCAAGAGCTATAAAATTATTTTCAAGAGTATGGAAATTCATCATCTATAAATCTTTTCAGACTACTAAATTAACAGACTAGATTAGTTGAATGCCACATATTAAGCAGTATCCTTCCCCCATCAAAATCAATCTAAAGTAGAAGACAGTTCGTTATTTACAATACCAATCATCAAAAAAATGGGTCATATAAATTACGTAGTATTTTCAAGTAAATTTCACCTAATGTATATGAAAAAATATATATTTATACTCTTTACTAGAGAATATTATCTATTCAATTTAAAGTAAATTTAGAAGGTAAAACATCAGTCCAAAACTTTTTAGGCATTATGATAGGACATTCCACTGTAATCACCATCGACAACTCAGGAGAAGACTTATAAAAATCCCATGAAGTAGGTATTACTACTTTCTTTGTGTTAAAAAAAGAAAAAAAAAAAAAAGGAAAAAAGGAAACTGAGGCAGAGTGAGCTAAAGCACTTTACCCAATGGGACACTAATAATTTGGAGTCAGGATTTAAAATTGGATTTTGCTGATATCAAAATCTGAGCTCTTGCCTATTATTACACATTGTGGCCCAGTTGTACACTTATGAAAGTAGTAGGCATGGGGGACTTAAAAAAGGCAGCAGATTAAAACAGCTTGTTTTCAGTGTAGTGAGGACACTAATAATTGGTGACAAAGATTTTGTTTAAAAGTCAAGTATGTACAGATACACAGAAGAGTATACTAGAATTGAGGGGAGCTCTCCAGGGTATTATCCCATTAATAACTTTTTATTTAGAACTAGTCTTCAAGCATGCCATGTGTCTGATTATTAAAAATATGTATTTAAAAATATGTATTTTTAAAAAGATTTTTATTCATTTATTTGTCAGAGGGAGAGCGAGAGAGAGCACACACAAGCAGGGGGAGCAGCAGGCAGAGGGAGAAGCAGGCTCCCCTCTGAGCAAGGAGCCTGCCTTGGGACTGGATCCCGGGACCCCAGGATCATGACTTGAGCTGAAGGCAGACACTCAACCAACTCAGCCACCCAGGTGTCCCCAAAATATGTATGTTTTCCCAACATTAAGGTTGAAATAAAACTCAACGTGCACATGTGGACATGAAAGAGAAGACTTCTATAACGGACCTTTAAAAAAATTTCTTTGCAAGCCAATAAATTTGTTAGGAACAGAACCAAAAACCTTTCTTAAGTTTTAGATAAGCACTCTATTTATATTGCTAGTTCTTCTGTTGAACAGAATCACAAAATCCGTATGAGGAGAGAGTTTACAGGGGAGAAATGTAACACTGCCACTCTGTACCAGGGAGACTAAGTTCCTTCCCTTTTTGAACCCTAATTTTTTCATCTGTAAAATGATAATATCTTTTTCACGAGGCTACAGTGAGGACAAAGGTGCCTGCGCCTCTCAGACCCGATCACGGAGCAGAGAATGAGGCAGCTGTGCCAGGGACAGAGACCACGACACAGGATAAACAAGCTACTTCCTTCAAGAGCACCAAGTTTATTCAATAATAATTCCCAACACTTTATAGTAAAATAATCAAGACTATATTATACAATAAAATACAAAATTCAAATGAGTTCTGAAAGCCTTGGACTATACAAGCTGTACTTGGTGAGAAAATATTAGAAGCAACGATGACTGTGACTGGTATAGAGGGGATATCAATATATGTTTCTTTCCCTCCTCTTTTGCCTTCATAAAATTTTACATTTATTGCCTGTACTTATTATAGACGACCTCTGCAACTCACCATCTACTTTTTATGCTGTATGCAGTAACACTTCTAACTTACCTTTCTTACACCAATTTGGTCTTTCACAAATCAGTTAAGTATGACTTGAAGCTGCAGCCAGACCATCACTGCCAACTACGAAGTGTTTGCTAGAAGGTACCCTCTTAGGGGCGGGACCTTGGTAGTGTACTAACCACCCCCTCAAGCCAAGAGAGTCCCACAGGGCCTCTGCATAGCAGGGGGGGCTACGGCTCACCAACTGACACAGGCTGCTATCCAGAGAGGGACCCCTGTCCCCTCTACTCCAAAAGTCATTTTGTTATCTTCACTCCAGGAACAGGAAGAGGGGCAAAAGGCAGTGCTGAGATGCAGCTATCCAGAGTGACAGAGAGCCTTGCCCATGCAGTGGACTTTATTACAATGGGAAGGACAGGTAAACTCCCATTTGCCACCCTCGATGGAGGTACTCTGCGCATTCTAAAAGGCAGGTTTAAATACTAGAAGGCTGTCTAGGCCTCTACAGATGGATTGCGGGAGGCTGGCTACCATCTCTCCCCTGTACTCCCCCAACCATGGCAGTTAGATCCAAAAGAAGGCAACAGACAGCTTTCCCCACAAAGCTCAAGCGTTCACTTTATTGGGCCCTCTGTCTGAATTATCAGATTAAAACTTAACCTAAAAAGAACACCCTTCTAAAAAAAGAAATTTCTGGAAAGTTTTATAGGGCTGTCAGTCATTCACACTTCAGCACAAATTAATCCAATTCAATTGCTTTCCTTTAACACCTCATTGAGGAGTTGATTAGTGTGGCAATAATTGTTCCCATTGGAAAAAGGCGAGTAAATACTCTTATAAAATAAATGCTGTTTAGCTGACCTGTACTCGGGGGATGAGGGGGAGGCTTCACAGAAAGCAGAAAATAGGAAATAGTGGCATACGGAAACATAAAAAGGAGCTGAAAGACAAAGTTAAAATTCACATACTTCAAAATTATGCTTAAAACTGAGGCTTTTTATAATTTTTCATCATCATCATTATTATTATTCTTTCAGTAATTTCTACACCCAGTGTGGGGCTTGAACTCCTGATCCTGAGATCAAGAGCTGCATGCCCCTCCAACTGAGCCAGCCAGGCACCCATGAGTTTTTTCTTTAAAAAGGGGAAGAGATGCTCTTCCAGGATCCAGAATTCATAGCTAACACTATCCATATTATAGTAACTTTTCACTCATGATCGTATGGGCTAGTCTTGGTCTCATTAGAAAGGCAACTGAGAACAATAACAACTCAATGGCAAACAAGATTTTTAAAACACATCTTTTGTGTATGAGGGAACTGAGGCAGGCCTGTACTCCACCAACCTCGATGATCAAATTCCAACCTGGTCACGGGCCAGATGCACAGCCACCTGCACACGCTCTCCTGGACCGCCCCGTACAGCTAGTCTGGTGGACGGAAAGGTAAACTCAGCAACGGTTCCCCGGTACCTCCTGTCTGCCTCTCGGGGGGACTGCTATCTCCTAGCTCCACTGCTTTCACTCGTAGGCAATCTCAGTCGCACACCAATATCCTTTTTAATCTTCACCTCTTTTCGAAACCTACCACTACTTTAGTCTCCTCACCAGCTTCTTTAGAGAAAACAATGACACTGCTTCAGCAGATGCTCAGTAATAAAAATGCTTTATTAGCTGAAGAATTATAAATTGTTATCTCACCAAAAAACTCATCCCAAAACTCATCACCCACAGACAACCTAAAATAATTTACTAAGGCTCAAATACAAAAGAACGTTCCGGGATGTGGAGATCTTTTAGATACAGAATCAAGTGATGGATATCAGCACTGCCACTATTCCTATGCACTGAGTATCACAGTACATGTGAATGACGCCCCCTAAGGTTGCAACATGGGATTTCAGTGCTTTAGAAGAATAGACTTAAGAAAACAGAAAAATCTTGGATGGGCAAACACCAAGATAGAATCTATTTTATCATTCTAGTAAACAAGCACTGCCAAATAACAAGAGACCTGAGGGATAATTTTCTTTCCTAAAAACCAAACTGAGACCTAGAGAATGACTCGTAGGTCACACTACTAAGTGGCGGAGAAAGCAGGGGGAAAAGACATAACAAGGACTCATGAGAGGAAAATAAGTAAAATAAAATATGCTGAAACTCTTACCCATGACATGGAGATTTGTAGTTGGTTGGTCAATTAAAAAGGTCAAGTTAAAATAAATATCATAAAACCATTATATACATAACTTAAACATTTCATGTTAACAGAAAGTACATAAATATATATTCATTTACTAATCTTTTGACGGTGGACCAAAGCCTTTGTTTTAAAATCTGAATCCACTAATTTGAGTTTCCTCTTCTTTTTTGGGTAAATCATATCCTTAATACTTACTCTAATTCTAGTTTCAATTTCTTGAGCTTTGTTTTTCGAGCTTTTCATATTTTGCATATATATTAAGAATATAAAAAACTCAAGAAGAATTTCATAAAACAATGCTCCTTCCTAGATGTAATGCAATCTGATAAACATATATATTTTTTTTAATTGCTGATTTCAACCTACTAAATTGACTTCATGACCCACAGATTGAAAAACTGCTTTAAAAGTAAGACAAGAACTTGGGGCGCCTGAAGGGGCGCCTGGGTGGCTCAGTGGGTTAAAGCCTCTGCCTTCGGCTCAGGTCATGATCTCAGGGTCCTGGGATCGAGCCCCGTATCGGGCTCTCTGCTCAGCAGGGAGCCTGCTTCCTCCTTTCTCTCTGCCTACTTGTGATCTCTCTCTCTCTGTCAAATAAATAAATAAAAACTTTAAAAAAAAAAAAAAGAACTTGGGGCGCCTGGATGGCTCAGTCAGTTAAGCAGCCGACTCTTGGTTTCAGCTCAGGTCATGATCTCAGGGTCCTGGGATCGAGCCCTGCCTTGTTCTCGGCACTCAGGGAGAATCTGCTTGAGGATTCTCTCTCTCCCTCTCCCTCTGCTCCTCCCCGCCTTGCATACACACTTTCTCTCTAAAATAAATAAACAAGGCTTTAAAAGAAGAAGGCAAGAACTTAAAAGACACATGAAGCACTGTGAGTACAGAATCTTTTCTTTCTTTTTTAAAGAATAATATCCCTAATATTTTACAGCTCTTTTTTCATATCTAATTCAGCAGTATTTTTAGTAATTATCCTTTGTCTACTCTTTTCAAAACATTCAACTTAAGTTTTCACAGAAACGTCATCTCCTCCTTTTCTTTCCCTTAGTTTATATAATAATGATTTAAACCGTGCAACTAAAAGAAGAAGTACGACCTGACGGGACAGGCTTGGGAGCACAAGCAGGTAATGATGCTGTCGGCCATCCAGGCCTGTGAGCAGACACGCGCGTACTGACGAGCGCATTCAGTGCACTGCAGGGCGTCACAGCGTATTTGAAGCAGGAACCCTCCCGGCAGCAGTTAATCGAAGGAGCCCTTTAAATGCTGGTTTGTTACAAAAGCTACCCCACTAGAGAGCAGCCAGTATGAAGTGAAGTGGCTGGTGCTTCTGCTCTTTTCCGTAACTTCTGCCAACACACGTTACTACCGTCACGCGCGGAGCTCACTACTGCCCGGGTCTAACACTTCGGCCTCCTTTAGAAAACATATCGTTATAGAATTCAATCCTGAATTTCTTAGTTGTAACGTTTAAATTTCGCATAGCTCTACTGAAGTTTTACCATCATACTACGTGTACCTGTCTAGCTTATCCTATCATCCTGTTTCTTTGATTCTATAACTGTCTTTTCTTTGTTCTAGTTTAAGGAGTTTTTGCAAAGTCATTGATTTCACGCATGAGCACATTCAACAAATATTTACCAGGTGCTGCTGGGCAGTGGGATAGGAATTGGGGACACAATGCTGAGCCACAGAATGCTTACAACTGAATAGAAAGAAATGCTAAACAATCATCCTAAACACAATCATCAAGTATGGAAATTCCACAGAGTAAAAGAGTAGGTGACTACACAGCTTTAACACAAGCCTATAGTTTGTCTTGACACCTTTGGCTAATATTAGAGGTCTCCTACTTTAACAACTGCAATGTGACTTTTTTTGATTCCATTTCTTAAATCCATGAAATACAGGCTTTTATTCTATTATGTTTTATTTGAAACCACATGCTGCTTTAATGATTCCCATACGTTCCTTTGAACTATTAGGTTTCGTCTATGATTTGGGTGATTTGTGTCCTCTGTCTTACTCTCAGTTTCATAAATTTGTGTGAAGAGACATGGGTAATAAGTATCCCAGAGTCTATGTGAGATATAAAATTTAAAGACACATTCCTCCACTCAACTAAAATGTTCTTCTGACTAATCAGACGTTACTAATACATTTTAGTAATATCAATGGTATAGTAGCAGTCATTCCATAAACATGTACTGACTGTCGATCTGCTTACAGTATCTTTCTTCCCTGAATCAACTCATGAAAAGTCTACCTACCTAACGTATAAAGACAGGTTCAAAAGTTATGACCTCAGATCTTCCTATATTCCCTTCCTTGTTAGGTAACTATTTGTTTCTCCAAAATCCTATAGCTATGACAGTATCTCTCTCTTTTGCTTGAAATAGTTAGAAATTCATAAGAATTTGTAAAGGCTTCACCCAGTTTCCCCACTGGTTACATCTTACAGTACACTATCAAATCCGAGCAAATGACATTGGTATAAAGGGTATGTATAGTTCTCTGTCATCTTATCATCACATGTGTAGGCAGATCACATAACCACCACTGCAATCACAATACAGAAACATTTCATCACAAATTCCCTCCTGCTACCCTATTATGGGTGTATTCATTCCTCCCCTTCTGGCTATTCTGAATCCTTGACAACCAGTAATCTGCCATCCACCTTTATAATTTTGCCATTTTGAGATGATACAAATGGAATCATATAGTATATGACCATTTCAGGTTGGCATATTTTATGCAGCATAATACCCTTAAGATCTAATCCAGTTGTCTTGTGTATCAACAGTTCATTCCTTTCTACTGCTGAACAGAATATTCCATAGTATGGATGTACCATAATTTGTTTAACCATTCACCTATTGAAAGACTTTGGGTTGTTTCCAGTTTGGAGTTATTATCAAAAAAGGTGCTGCAAACATTCATATTTGATGTACACTGGACAAGCTCCACATTGGGAGAAAAATACTTGCAAAGGACCTGTCTGGTAAAGGACTCTCGTCTATAATATGTAAAGCATACTCGTGTATATATTTTTATGTGGACAAATTTTTATTTCTCTGGAATAAATGCACAGATGTGATATTGCTGGGTCACATGGTAAGTGTATATTTAGTTTTTGAAGAAATTTCCAAATATTTTCCAGAATGGCTGTACCATTTTAGATTCCCACAATGTATGAGAGACCCGGTTTCTCCAAATCTACACCAGTATTTAATATTGTTATTACTTTTCATTGTAGCTGTTCTAATAGGTGTGTAGTGACATCTCACAATGGTCTCAATCTCCATTTCCCTAATGGCTAGTAATATAGAACATACCTTCACATGCTTAACTTATCATTTGTATATCCTCCTCAGTGACATGTCTATTCCATTCTTTTGGATTTTTCTAAAAATCCAAAAATCTCCCTTTTCTAATGGACTGTTTTGATTTCTAGAATTGAGTTTCATTGTGTGTGGGAGAGGGAGGTTTGAGCACAGCTGACACATGTTACATCAGTTTCAGGTATATAACACAATGATTCAACAAATTTATATGTCATGCTATGCTCACCACAAGTGAGCATACCATCTGTCACCATTCAACGCTACTATGATATCACTGACAATATTCCCTATGCTGCGTCTTTTATTCCTGTGATTTGTTCATTCCATAACTGGAAGCCTGTATCTCTTAGTCCCCCTCACCCATTTTTGCCTATTCCCCCCACCCCCTCCCCTCTGGCAACCATCAGTTTTTTCCTATATTTATAGGTCTGATTCTGCTTTTTATTTGTTTGTTTGTTTCTTAGATTCCACATGTAAGTGAAATCATATGGTATCTGTCTTTCTCTGACTTATTTCACTTAGCATAATGCCTTCCAGGTTTGTCCGTGTTTTCACAAGTGGCAAGATCTCGTCCTTTCTTATGGCTGAGTAATATTTCATTGTGTGTACATATACCACATCTTCTTTATCCATTATCAGTGGACATTTGGGCTGCTTCCACATCTTGGCTATTATAAATAATGCAATAAATATAGGGATTCGTGTATCTTTTTGAATTAGTGTTTTTGTTTTCTTTGGCTAAACACACAGTAATGAAATTAACTAAATCATATGGTAATTGTATTTTTAATTTTTGAGGAACTTACATACTGATTTCTGCAGTGGCTGCACCAATTTACATTCCCAACAAGAGTGTATGAGGGTTCCTTTTTCTCCACAGGGCTGAGTTTTGAGAGCTCTTTATATATTGTAGATGACAGTCTTTTATCAGATATGTACTTTGCAAATATTTTCTCCCACTGTGGAGCTTGCCTTTTCATCCTCTTAATGGACACAGCAAAATATTTTAATTTTGATAATGTCTCATTTATCAGTTTTTTTCTTTTGTAGGCTGTGTTTCTGGTGTCATGTGTTTTGGGGTTTTGTTGCTTTTTTTTTTTTTTTTAAGATTTTTATTTTTAAGTCATCTCTACTCTCAACATGGGGTTTGAACTTATAACCCCAAGATCAAAAGTAGCATGCTCTACTGGCTGAAGCAGCCAGTTGCCCCTCTGGTGTCAGGTTTAAGAACTATTCACTAAGTCTTATGTCCTAAAGGTTTTCTTCTATGTTTTTTTCCTAGTGTGAAGATTAAAGATTTTTTTTCCTTCTTTTTAAATCATTTGTCAAAAAGAGTTTCCTTCCTCTGTTTGCTCCAGCTGTTTTTATATCTTAGTCACAAATTAGTCATTTATACCTGTGTAGACCTATTTTTGGGTTTTGTATTCTGTTCCAATGATTAATGTGTCAACTTCTTCACCAATATCCTCAGCCTTGATTCTTCCAACTATATGTCTTGAAATTTAAAAAATTGATTTACTACTTTCTTCTTTTTCAAAATTTTGCTAGCTATTCTAATTCCTTTGCAGTCTCATATTAATTTTAGAATAATCTTGTCTCTTAAAAATCACAGGTGGATTCTGATAGTAATTGCATTAAACCTATATATCAATTTGGGGAGAAGTGATCTTTCCTATGCTGACTCTTCTAACACACAAACACAGTATATCTCTCCATTTCTCTGTATATTCCTTGACTTCTCTCACCAGCATTTTGTAGTCTTTGGTACACAAGTCCTAAATATGTTCTGTTGATTTAAAACTACATATTTCATTTCTTTAGCCATTCTTTTAGGGTAGGTCTACCGGAGATGAATGCTTTGTTTTCCTTCATCTAAGAATGTCTTGATTTCCCCTTCATGCCTGAAGGATATTTTTGATGAATACAGAAGTTGGTATTTTTAGCTAGCTCTTTCTCAATACTTGAAAAATGTTATCTCTTGGCCTCCATGGTTTCTGAGGATAAATCCACTATCACTGGAATTGTTTTTCTCCATAGGGAAAGGTGTCATTTCTCTCACTGTTTTCAGGATTTTTCCTTTGTCTTTAGTTTACCAACATTTTATTATTACTTCTTTGGGTTTATATTGTTTAGAACTTGCTCAGATTCTAGAATCTATAGGTTTGTGTCTTCTGACAAGTTTGGGAAGTTTTCAGCCAGTCTTTCTGCAAGGATTTTTCAGACCAGCCAGCCCCCTTTCTCTTCTCCTCCTCTGTGGTCTTTCTGTCACAGTCCCAGAGATCCCTGTGGCTCTGTTCATTTATTGTTCTATTTTCTCCTTCTTGTTCAGATTGGGTAATTTCTACTGTTCTATGTTCCAGTTCACTCTGTCCCCTCTATTCTGCTGTGAGCCCATCCAGTGAGTTTTTGTTTCAGTTACTGCTGTTTTCAGTTCTAAAATTTCCATTTAGTTCTTTATATTTTCTGTATCTTTATGGAAGCTTTTTGTTTCTAGGCTGAAACTTTGTATTTTATTTTTCCTTTCCCTCTTTTTACTGTTTTGGTGAAGAAATTAGTAGTGGAAGTGCTTTAAGAATTATGGGAATATGCGGAAAAGACACAAAAGCAAGTTTGAAAGTCCCTTCTATTGATCAAATTTCGGGCAATATTACAAAATAAACAAAAACAATAAATTGTAACCATTACTGGGGTGCCTGGCTCAGTCAATTAAGCGTCAGCCAGTTGAGCATCTGACTTTGGTTCAGGTCATCTCAGGGTCCTGGGATCAAGTCCCATGTCACACTCCTCACTCAGCAGGGAGTCTGCTTCTCCCTCCGCCCCTTCCCCCCTGCTCATGCTCACACTGTCTCTCAAGTGAATAAATAAAAATCTTTAAAAAATTGTAGCCATTACTCATAAGAATTCATGTTGATATAAATAAACAGGGAGCAGAGAAAGTTTTTCCTTACAGAATGCCAAATAATAAATATAGAAAGAATAATAGAAAGTCAATATTTGGATACCATCATCACCATAAGTTCAGTCACAATGCTCTAATAAAATATCTAATATCAAATAAAAATTTGATGATGAAAATGTAGTTTCCCTACAAAACATTAAGCAATTACAAAGGGAAGATGCAGCTTTACAGAGGAGAAGCCTGGTAAGCATCACCGTAATCAAGCGATCAGTTAAGGTCACCAGTCAAGGGACAAATCAAAATTGTGCACTACCAGAAAAGATGAAGTGAGAACACATCACTTCTGTGATATTGTATAACCTGAATCTAATCATGGGGAACTATCAGATAAACACAAATTCAGGGATGCCTGGGTTGGCTCAGTCGGTTAAGCACCTGCCTTTGGCTCAGGTCATGATCCCAGGGTCCTGGGATCCAGTCCCAGAGTCGGGCTCCTTGCTCAGCGGGGAGCCTGCTTCTCCCTCTGCCTGCAGCCCCGCCCTGCTTATGCTCTCTCTGATGAATAAATAAAATCTTAAGAAAAAACAAAACAAAACCACACACACAAATTCAAAGATATTTCACAAAATATATTCTTCCAAAGTTTCACAGTCTTGAAAATCAATTAAAGACTAAGGAACTATGATTGAAGAATACTAAAGACATAGGATAATTACATGCTATGTAAAATCCTGGATTAGGTACTTTTACTATGAAGAGCATTTTTGGGACAACTTGCCAAATCTGAATCAGGTCTATGGATTAGTTGGTAGTAAAGTGAGGCTGCTAATTTCCTGCATTTTATGTTTGTATTTTGGCCATGCAGCACAATGTCCTTATTTATAGGATTATTCACTAAATACTGGGAGTGTTTTAAAATCAAAGTAAAACAATAGCAAAGAAAAAAAGAAAAAAGCGGGGAAAGCTCAATAAACTACCAGAGTTTTATTATTATTCTAGTGGAGCCCTGCCTTCCCCATCCCTCAGAAGTCTCTGATTGCAAGGTGCACATTAACACTAACAACACCACAATTCTTACAGAATCATGAAATGCACAGATTATCTACGGTCAGAGTGCACTTGAAACAATTTAAACAATATTGTGATGGACATCTTGAGAACAATTTAAACAGTATTGTAATGGACATCTCGAGATAGGGAGGAGGAGCCCACACCTTAAGGCTCTACACTGCATGAATTAAAGTTCAGACTTTAACTCATATGTGAGCACTGAGAACTGAACCACTTTCCACAGTTGGTAACATATCACATACCAAAAGAAGACCTTGAAACCTATCACAACCCAAAATTCTATTAAATACTACTTTATTGGGGCACCTGGGTGGCTCAGTGGGTTAAAGCCTCTCCTTCAGCTCAGATCATGATCTCAGAGTCCTGGGATCAAGCCCCACCTTGGGCTTTCTGCTCAGTAGGGAGCCTGCTTCCCCCCCACTCCCCTCTCTGCCTGCCTCTCTGCCTACTTGTGATCTCTCTCTCTCTGTCAAATAAATAAAATCTTTAAAAATAAATAAATAAAATAGTATAAAGTATATATATAAAACTTTTATATATATAAAATTATTTTCATATATATACTTTATATATAAAGTAGCATTTATTTATTTAAAGATTTTATTTACTTGAGAGAGTAAGAGAGAGAGAGAGCATGAGTAGGGCAGAGGGAGAGAGAGAAGCAGACTCCCAGCTGAGCAGGGAGCCCAATGTGGGGCTCAATCCCAGGACCCTAGGATCACGACCTGAGCTGAAGGCAGTCACTTAACTGACTGAGCCACCCAGGCGTCCCTCTATTAAATATTTTAGAATCTCATATAGTTTTAAATAAAATCTACCCAGACAAAAGGAAATATCAGTAAATAAATTTTAAATGTGACATTATATATATTTTTACATGCCTTTAAAACTTACTATTTTATTGGCACAATGTGGTATGTCTAACTTTCCTCCTTAAGAGATGTTGAGTGAAAGACTTACTATCTGTTATGGGTTGAATTGTGTCCCCCAAAAGATGAGTGTGACCTTACTTGGAAATAGGGTCTTTGCAAATGATCAAGTTAAGATGAGGTCAACAGGGTGGGCCCCAATCTGATACTCCTGAGGTCCCTGGGGAAAATTTGGACACAGAGACAGAGACGTAACAGAGGCAAGACAAGAACGAAGACACGAAACAGATTCTCCCTCACAGCCTTCAGAAGGAACCAACCCTGTTAATACCTTAATCTCGAATTTTCTAGCCTCCAAAACCATGAAGTAAGAAATTTCTGTTGTTTAAGCCACCTGGTTTGTGGTACTTTGCTATGGCATCCCTAGGAAACTTAACAGCTGAACCTTAATTTCCTCATTTGAGAAATAAAGATTATGCTATCACCCACGTTTGCTCTTAAAATGAGAATATAAATTATTTTGAAAATAACCTAGAATTATAAAAATGATACTGGTATTATTGCTATGCTCTTGATAATTTAATAAATACCACTGTCAAGATTTTTCTCCTGTTATAATAAAAAACTTAAGTGATACTCAAACATTTCTATGTGTTTTTTTCCTTTGTTTTTTTTTCATGTCTATGTTTTTTAACTGACTTTAAATCTACAGGTCCCAAAATCACCTTTGCTGTACATGGTAAGAACAGAGTCTTAATAGTATTACAACTCTGAACATGGCTGATTTCTGCTTTTTTTCTCATGCTTTAATCCTTAAGTAACATTTAAGAAGTATAATTTTTCTCTTTTGCAATCATTTTTGAAAATACACTTTATTGAGTTATATTTGACATACAAAAAGCTGTATATATTTAATGTATATGACTTGCTAAGTTTAGAGGTAAGTATACTCCTCTGAGAGTACAAACAAAGCCATAAACTTGTCCTTCACCTCCAAAAGTCTCCTCCCCTCCTTTTTCTTCATTAAAAACTTTTGCGTGTGTGTCAAGAGCACTTAACCTAAGATCTACCCTCTAAGCAAACTTTAAGTATTACAGTGCCGTACTGTTAACTACAGTTTTCTGAAAATTAAAAACTTGACCTCCCCCGACCCCCTCCGCCAACCAAAAACCAAAAACAAACAAACAAACAAAAATCCAGAAAACCAATGCCCTTCTGATCACATAAGCACCAAAACAGCAATCCCAGGCGGTTGTGATTCAGAGCACTGGAAACAACCAAGAGCATTTGGTGCTGCCAAGAGCAAATGATGAAAGAATATGGTGGATTAACAAGCTGACTAGCCAAACAAAAGCAACGCCTAATTTTCTACAAAGTACTTCTCTTTGCTCTACGTCCTGTACTTCTACACTTCTACTAAAAAATGTGCCTAGCAGATGCCCAACGGAGGAGGGATTCAACACACATTTGCTGCCCCAGCCCTGCCTCACCTCATTCCCTTCTACTCAGATGATAAGTAGCAGCAAGTAATATAAAGGTAGGTAAGCGACTTTGGAATCTTCTCAAAACGTCATAGTATCAGTAAGTTTCATACCATCTTTGCAAGCTCCAGTTAGAAAAAATTTAACTAAAAAAACAATAAAATTTGCCAATGTTTCTCACCTTTTATCCAGTCCTAACATATGACTGTCCAAAGTAAGAAAGATACCAGGCAATCTAATGTACATTTCTCATTTTGAATGGTACAGGTTAAAATGCACACAAATTAGATTTCTTTGCTGTAAGTTCTCCACACTACCAGAAATAAAACAGTTACCTGACATGAGCTACTAATAAAATGTATTTTTAGTATCTCATCGCCTACATTCTAAGCATTCCCACCCTCTTTTGGCCAGGCAGGTGGTGATGGTAAATCAGTGGAAGATTGACGGGGAAAGGCAAGTTTCAGGAGCTAAGTCTCAGATTTTAAGGCAAAGATACACTTGGTCTGGGCAAACTCGGGTACTCTGGGTACTTTACTAAAGAAGAAGGAATTTTCTTTGTACTTTCATCATTACCGGTTAAGATAATAAGCTTTTATTTATCCCCCAACCAGTCAGACACTTGAAATGTATTAATTTTTGAATGATACTCCTTGCTGTAACATTGATTTCTTTCATTAACATTTAACTAATTTTGAAAGGTCTTAAAAATACTTTAGAAAAATAATCATTGCTCGTTATCAACTATAATAAGTAAAAACACGGAGACAAATGTTCAGTCACAGGAAACATATATTTCACAAATACATGTTATATTTAACATATATTTATATAAACATATATTTCACAAATATAGTCACATATATCTCACAGGAAATATATCTTTCAGCTTGCTCTAGTTAGTTTAGTTTAAGCATGTGTTTAGAATATACAAATATTTTATAAACACCTTTCTTTTTTAGAGGGGTAAAGACCTATACCTTTAAATGACATTATAAAAAGAGCTAATATGAATCTTCTAGTTAAAATCATTACAGAGGAAGACATGGTTTCTCTGCATTACCTCAATATGTCCCTAAAATGCTCAGATTTGTGGATGGCTGAATTATGAGAGGAAATTATTCTATAATCAGTAATAGTTAACATGTGATAGGTTGGATTTATGATTAAGTTTAAATTCCAAAAATCAACTGGCTTCACAGCTTAGTAATGCCCTTTGAAGTCAGAGAGCACTGGGTATTAAACTCCACTTCTAGCATCCTAAGCTATAGCACTCTCTTTGAAAGCCTCAGTTTCCTCTTCTGCAAAACAGGTCCAAAATATGCCCAAGAGTTCACCTCAGGCTTAAAGTGTTATCTGAAAGCTTTAATGGTACCTAGTAGCTAATTAATGGCTGCTAATACTGCTGTTAATAAAGTATTTTATGTAGCATATATAAATCCATTTTGTCTTCTCTATTCCTACATTAACATTTTAAGTTATACAGAAGACCCATATGAAAAGTCGTTATGGTCTGTTTACTCTCTTAGACATGTTAATTCTTACTTAAGGTACTTAAAAAATAAGAATTTTTAAGAGGCACTAAGTAGGAATCAAAATACATAGCCTCTGATCTAAAGTCTGACCTCAGCTCTACACTGGCTAGCTGAACTTTTCTTAAGCAAGTTACTTGATCTCTCTAAACTTCACTTAAGTCATCTGTAAAATGGAAAAATGTAGGTTTAATATTCTGATTATTAGATTAATTCTGTAAAACTAATATTTACAAAGTACTATTAAACTGCCACATAGGGATTACTGCTAATGTTATATTATCCAAATAAAGAGAAAACTTAATAATATATTTATGTACCCTATTTGCATTAACTTCACAACTTTTTCCAAAAACAAACAAAACCTCCCAAAAAAACAAAAACAAAACAAAACAAAAGAAACCACGCAACAGAACCTAATCTAAGTACTAGGGCCAATCCTAAACTATTTTCTGTCGCTGGCTAGGGCACAGGCATTCTAAGCATTACTCCATCACATCAATAAATATCAAACAAATTTCAGAGCTAATATCATATATATATACATATATATATAAGTCATTTTTATAGTCATTCCACAAAATTAAAGGCAATCATCATAAACACCTGGATTTATCAGAGGCTACTAAATTAATGGCTTTTATGAGCAGAAAATATTTACCAGGTATAGAAAGACTGCATTCTTTCTTTGAATTGATTCATTGAAAACTGAGAGTAGTTTGGTAATTAAAAAGGCAGGAAAGCTCTTCTTACTTTTCCAGTCTATGAATACAAAAAGAGAAAAAGGCAAGACTGAGTAAACTGTATAAAATAACCTAACACTTTAAGGGGGAACAATTACACACAGTGGGGAACACTGGACTACCCATCAGGGTGTATTTAGCTGCCTAAACATAAAGTGATTGGAGGCAGGCACCACTCTTGTGCCTACTTCCTCATCTACAAGATAGGGATACTAGCACCTGCCCTTATTTCAGAACACGGAGGTGAGTTAGAAAACTCTTGGAACATGTATTACAAGGTGCTACTCTTTCATAAAGCTGAATAAAATAGTCTAATTATTCTTTAAAGAGTATATTTCACTAATAAAAAAAAATCCCCAAATCCAATGTCACTTCCTTCCAAATTTACAAGTACCTACGTCAACTGGCTTTATATATACACACATCCACATACTATATATACATACACATATGTATACATATATATACACACGTATGTTCACAAGTGACAGGTCAACGTATAGTACTATCACTGTAAAATATTCTGAAAAAAGGTACAGGATTACATTTTGTCTCTAGAAAACAAGAAATACTTGGCACACACACGTATGGAAATTCACCATCACTAGCTGACCACCATACTCTTTGCCAGAAAATCTTAGAATTCTGACCAGTAGAAAGTTCAAGCAGCCTTAACCAAGGAAGAGGAGTTGGTCCATGCGCTCTCATTTGCCATATACCTGTAGCTATGTTTGAATTAGCATAACTAATTAGTACGACTAGTATAAATTAGTATAACTGAGTAGTGTAACTTATTAATGAAAAGCATCTAAGTTTTATATAACAGTGCTCTGTAACTCTGTGCTCGTGTAACTAGTCCATATAATTCTTCTTCTATACATTCAGTGATGGTCCTAACCACTTATGAAACTCTGAAACAAGGCTTAAGTTCAATGGTGCAAACAAAATTAAATATGTAAATAGTTCAAACTGGCTTCTTTTAAAAGAGTTATTTTTGTGAGTTATTTCGTGAGTTATTTTTGTTATTTTTGTGAGAGAAGGTGTTCACAGTAGCTCCTAACACTTGAAAGTAGAGATCAACACAAAATTCTTCCATAATTCTGCAACTGTGGTCAAAAATTAAGACATTTTATTATTACATTATATAACTGGAAAGAAATTAAGTTCTTTCTTTCTTGAAAAAGAGTCTGATCTACATGCACTTTAAATTCTTTAAGAGAATTTTAAAGTCATAAAGTTAAGATATTTAATTAAGGATATATATCAGAATATTTAAAAGGATATTCCTAAAACAAAAACAAAACACAATGAGACAAACAAATACACACAACAAATATAAACTTTACCATACCCACCAAAGCCCTCCAGAAACATGAACTATAATGAATAAGGAAAACCCACCCAACTTTTCCTCTTTAGACCAATATGATGGTTACAAACGACAAGCTCTTTCTGGCTGTCCACTGACACATCTACAGACCTTTTATTCTTTTGAAATTTCCCCAACTTAAATTGAATGCAAATAAGCCAGGTGTGGTCCTTACAATAGTAATCCCGCTAGCCCCTATTGAGTTTCCATAGAAACATGCACAGCTGGCAATAGCAAAGGGGTTGTATTGGCCTCAGATTGGTTTAAAGTTTCAATACTCACTGAGTTAAATATCAATTACAGTAACTTAGCAAAGAACAAATAGAAAAAAAATCCTATCTTTGGGATCATCAAGCAAAATAATGCAAAGTAGTCATCTAGGCCAAAAGTGGCTTTCAGCCCAGCAGCAATAATCAATGCCTCTGTGAAAAGTTGAGAGATGTCAATTACCAAAAGGTAACTACTCTTTTACTAAAGAAATATAATTTAAGACAGTGTTCCCTGTGGGTCACTTAATGTAATAGCCAACAACCAGAGAGAGAAAAACAATACAAAGTCTAATCTAAACAGTAGTAAATACCATGTATCTTTTGCTTCAATAAATTCAGTATGACTGTTCCTTGCTTTTATTAAACGTACATGTTTTCACAACAGTGATTCTCAGAGAGCAGTACCTGGATCAGCATCATCAGTATCATCTGGGAAGTTACTAGAAATGTAAATTCTCAAGCCCCACACTAGACCTACTGAATCAGAAACTTTGGGGGTGGAGGCCCAGCAATTTTTTTCACAAACCTTCCATAAGATTCTGATGCATGATAAAGCTCAAGAACCACTGATTTACAGTGTCAAACCTCAGAGAAGACTGATATATGAAACAGAAAATGCAGTGCTTTACCTCACTTTGGAACTAAGTGAGGCCTAGTAATAAAATGTAAAGGAGAACTCACTGGCTCCTGAATTGAGTCGGTTGGCTAGTAACTCATTGCTTAAAAAATATGCAGAGATTAGCAGTGGTTCATCATGTCTATCCTTCCTACACAGGTCAAGCACAAGAAAACAGGAATCATACTGTCTGTTCTTGATTACTCAAGGAGAGGAGGGTCCTTGCACATAAGATACTCAATCCACTACCATTCATACTGCATTACCAATCACAACCTGTTTCTAATCATTGAGGTCTTCAGACACAGGGTAGCAAATCTTATCATTTATTCCTTTATAATAAAAGAATAATAATTTTTCCAAGATATCTAACATGTAGGTAGGTATAAGTTTGAAGTTTCTACTCATAAGAACTTAAAGTAGTAGTTCACTACTTGTAAGAACTTCCAAAAAAAAAAAAAAAAAAAAAAGCATACGAGAATGCAGTTCTTCCTTAGTATCTAACTCATTAGATACTTCATGCACTACAAAATACACATTTCATTTTTCCTTTAACTTCAGTACACTGTTTATAATTCTTCTTCTTATTTCCTTTAAGATAATGGGCAGCACTTCAAAGAAACATCATGCTGTGACATTAAAGTGACCAGAGACGAACAGAGAAAACCACTGGGTAAATCAAGTATGAAATACGCTGTTAGAACTAATGAAATAAGGCCAAATGAACAGCTTTCTATAGCTCATAATTAAAAATAAATACAAAATAAATTTAAGTAGAAGACTGATTCACAGGCTCCTCATTCTAATTGTTAAATGTTAGTGTTGCTTAGGGTCTGTCCTCAGTCCACTCTCACTATACCATCCGCTCGCACTATACCAGTGATTGCCAAAGTATTGTCTTTGTGCTACTAGCGTCCAGAACTGATCCCAAAATGCTAATTATTGATTTAAAAATTTTTTTTATTATTGAAGGATAGTTGACATACAATGTTATGTTTCAGGGTACAACACGGTGATTGACAATCCTATACATTACACAATGCTCGCCATGAGAAGTGTGGTTACCATCCTCCACCATACGATGTTATTATGCTATTATGGACTATAATCCTTATGCTGTACTCTTCATCCCCATGATTTATTTATTTCATCACTGAAGTTTGAACCTCTTAATCCCCCTTCACCTATTTTGCCACATCCCCACATCTCCCTCCGCTCTGGCAACCACCAATTTGTTCTGTGTATTTTGAATTTGTTTCGGTTTTCTGTTTGTTCCTTTGTTTTGTTTTTAAGATTTCACATATAAGTGAAATCATATGGTATTTATCTTTCTCTGACTTATTTCACTTAGCATACCATCCATGTTGTCACAAAGGGCAAGATTTCTTTCAATGCCTGAATAATCTTCCGGGGGGTGTGTGCGTGTGTGTAATCACATCTTCTCTATTCATTCATTATGGACAGATAAAGATGGGACACTTGGGTTACATGTTAATCTTGGCCATTGTAAATAATGCTGCAACAAACAAAGGGGTGCATATATCTTTTCTAATTAGTGTTTTCAGTTTCTCTGGGTAAATACCTAGTTATGGAATTATTAACTCATACAGTATTTCTATTTTCAATTTTTTGAGGAACCTCTATACTGTTTTTCACAGTGGTTGCTAATTCCATTCATTTTGAGGTTTCACTTTGGACTATAGTAATAGTACATGCTGATTGCCACTCCAACTCTCCCCATTTGGAAATGGGCAATGCTGTTTAGCAAATGACCTCAGCTCAAGGGAAAGATCTGAATGATCAATCCCAGCTACTGACTTGTTCAGGAATAGATCATAATCCAGAACACTACTCAATTCTAGCCAATGAAATCAAGGACAGAGCTCCCGAACCTTTCTGGGACAGTTAGTCTCACTTTTAATAGAAACTAAGTGGCTACTCTCCATTCTCTAGATTCTAACAAGGAAGCGTATTTCCCTGGCTGCTGCTGGCAGTTGTTTTGCAATCATCAGGGAAAGAACCTGAGGGCAAAGCAACACAGAGAAGAGCCCAGGCTGCTGACCCTGCAGCTTTGGGTCTCTCAATCATGTGAGCCATGCCAATTTCCTTGTGTTGAAGCCAGATTCAGTTTTCATTATCTGAAGTTAAAAGCAACCTACCAATAACTTATATGTAAGTTATTAAGAGTTTATTAATTTGGTGCTCGATTATAATCAGATTAGTTATTGGAGTCTGCTAAGAAATGGAGTTGCCACTTATGTTAGAGGCAACTCTGCAAACCTCCTAATGTACATGCACATACATGATGTACAAACTGGAATTTCCAAAATTTGGTCTTATTAATTGTGCATGATCAGTATTAAGTTAAAGGTTTTCAGTCTCAATTATTCTTTCTATTTCGTATATCAATTTAGTTTATAAATTTGCATCAACATTTCTAGCTTATCATATTTCAAAAAAATAGCCTCCATCATAGAAGTCAGTAATGTTCAAATAGTTCCCATATTTCACAGTAAAGTGCTTTGCATATAAAGAGGAGTATGTTAGATGAGTTAGAGGTGTGAGTCCACTTTTACCTGTATCTATAGGCACATATATGTACAGATTTATAACAAATAGCTAATTTTTAGCATACACATCTCTGTTTTTTTGTTTCAAGTGATATACAGTTTTTGTAAAATTGTTTTATTATTATACAGTTTTTGTAAAATGGTTTTATTATTAAACAGTTTTTAGTTAAATTATTTACTTTTTTTAATGCATTTGACAGTACCGGTTTTAAATATGAAGACTTGTTCTAATCCGAGAAAGTTCTGTAATTAAGAGGAAACAAGCAAATACAAAGGAGATTTTCCAGATACAAAAGCTCAGGTTGCCCAGGAATAATATAAAACTGGACTTTTTTTTTTTTTTTTTTTTTTTTGACCATCTCTACATTTTGCCCTAATTTAGGTCCCATTTTATCTAAATGCAAAAAAGCTAGTTGGATGAACTTTCAAAATGCTGTCCTTGCTCCGAACCTCATCTAATAGTTTGTCAACTCATGACTCAACTGTACAAGTAAACAAAATCTTTTTACTTGTACTGTTTGTTTTGAGACAAAATAAAAATGGTAATGGTTTTTTAATATTATGGCAGCCACTACTAACCCTTTCTGCACTATCTTTAGTAGAAAGCAGTACCTCCAGAACATACCTCCTGTTACAGGTTCAACTTATTTCATATTTGAACCGTTCATCAGAAAACTACAACAAAAAATTAACAATGACCCTTAAGGGGTTCAAAGTGGTAGACAGAAAGGCCTCTGGTCAACGTGATAGAGAGACTGACCTTCTACAACCCATTCATATTGTATTGGTTATGACAACACCAAGCAACTGGTTCCACAGAACGCCGTTTAAAAAAATAACATTTGAAACATTCATATGTCACAAAAATGATGGCAGGAATTTCTAAAGCCCTAGATGAAAATCCTAAAGCCATTAACCTAATGGCAGATGATTCTGTAACCCTGTTTACTCAGTGCTCCCTCCAGACAGTAAAGCCAAAATACATTAGAATTGCCAATAACTTTCAAAGTAGAAAGTCAAGATAGAAATTCCAAACAATGAGGAATGGTTAACAATTATTAGAAAAACGATCAATAAATAGGGGACATCTTAGCTAAATTAGATCAAGGAACTGTCTTGAGTTAGGATTTAGTACGGACTAAATCCTCCTCCTATAACAGATTGTTACAAAAGAGACTAAAAAGATAGAAAAAAGCATAATCTACCTGTAAGAAGCTTCACTAGCTCTTTCTTTCTAGTTCAGAAGCATCGAGAAGAGATAATTCAGGTGACATAAATATTTGTGACTGCATTTTCTAACATGAATTGGAAAGAAATTCAATTCACCTGACAGTGTGCCAGGCGTGCCAGACCTGACGAGCTCCAAGTCAGTGGCCCTTCTCCAGGGCAGCCAGACTCACCTTGGCCACCACAAAGGAATAAACCAGAGCACCTACAGTAATGTCACTCAAATAATCTTCCACTACCTCATGCTATCTGGGAGACAAAATGAGGCTATTAAAATTCTCGATCCTGGGGTGCCTGGCTGGCTCAGTCGGTAGAGTGTGTGACTACTGATCTCGGGGTTATGTGTTCAAGCCCCATGCTGGGTTATAGAGATTACTTAAAAATAAAATCTTAAAAAAAACCTCTCTATTCTAAACTTGAATATGCTACTAAACAGATTTTATTTTCACTTTAGAAAACTTCCTCAACAATATGCTAACATGCTATAAAAGAGAATGTTAGGCTTAATTTTAAAGAGAGAAGTACCTAGCATCTCCTCCCAGCCTGAGAAAATAAAACCTTAAAAAAATGTACTGTACTGTAGTAGACCAGCCCGTACTTAAAAACCAGCAACTATCCAGACATCTTTTTTTTTCTTTTTTTAAACTATTCAAACATCTTACCATACTGGCTGGGCCCCTTTTTACAAACACACTACTTGTTTGTACTAAAATAATCTCAATATTAAGAAAAACTAGATAGGCAGATGAAGAGTATAGGCCATTAAAGAAAACAGAAGTGGCAGTTAATCATTACACAGCACAGTGTGTATTCATACTTACATACCACGGAACCTTTTTCAGCGTTTCCCTACCATTTAACAAAAATAGTTTAAGCACCACTGTCCTGTATCATTAGATTTAGAATCAAATCTAACATAAAAGGCAACCTCTATCTCTCTTGGCTCTTGCAAATAGCAAAGGATAAAAATCATAGGGTTTTAGAGCAGAGAGAAATGTTAGCAACAATCAATCTAATCCCTTCACTGGACAAACGAGGAAATTATGTGCAAGGTTGCATGATTTATTTCAGAACACTTTGTGAGCGATGGCACAGCTTAAATTCAGATCTGTTTTCTGATTCTTAGTCCATATCAGTGTTCTTCACACTGGCCACCTCCCCTTCAGAAATGCTTAAATTTTCCGACAATATTATAAAGGCACTTTTTAAAAAAGCGATCAATGTCTATCTTTTTAAGTATGCTGATTATTGGTTAATTATTCTCCAAAGACTAACTTCATAATAAATGTTCATATATTCATTCATTTGTTCATTCAGGCACTCAAATAATTTTAAGAGATTATTATGTGTAAGGCCCTGTACTTGGCTCCATGGGACCAGAAATCAGACATAATTCTGACCTTGGAAAGCTTCAGTCTGGCAGGCTGAAGAGCCAGAACAGACAGCAGAACTCAGAGTAATAGCTAAAAAAAAAAAGTTTTTACTTTTTAAAAGGGTACAAATATATGCATATTTTAACATAAAAGAGAAAACATAATTTTCCTGAGATTTTAAGGGTTTCTTATTTATAAATAACTAGATATTTATTACTAAATAACTAGATATTTATGAAGTAAAGTTTATTCTAAAGAAAAGAGACTAAATGCTTAAATTCTATAGCATAATTTGATGTTTTGGATACTGCCTTTAAAGTTTCTTCCATGTGGAAGAAACAATGATCATCTGTCATTCTCTCTTGCCTCCCTATGTAAAAAACTAGATTTATAATTCAACTAAGTTCAGCAAATATTTTAATGTTTTTATATTACAGTGGGGTCACTAAAAACTGCCCAAATGAGAACAGACCACATGCCAGCAAATAAATCAAACATCTCCAAACATTACCGAATTCACTGGCTGAAAACAGAAGAGAGTAAAACTTACAGCAACAACACTTGCGTCAGTAAAAGATATGAATTTAAGTTATGACAATCTAGTGTGATTTTCACACCATTATAAAATCAAAGTCAATTTCTACACAATGTAAGGTAATTTTAAACCATCACATTAATATGCTCTCTCAGCACTTAGAAACACCAAACTCACATGGGCCTCACAGCCTTTGCAATTTCTGTTCCGTCAGCCTAGGAGGCTTCTTGCTCAGGCGGCTTCTTCTCATTTTTCCAGGCTCTGATGGTCATCTCCTCAAAGAGGCCTTCCCTGACCATTCAAGCTAAAACACATGCCCCTCCTCCCAAGTTACTATCATGTCGCCCTATTTTAGTCTCTTTATGTGCTTTTTTTGTGTGTGTGTGTTAGCAACTTTAGTTGGAGAAGTTATTTTATTTTATGTTATTTTGCTTTTATTTTATTTACCTTATTATTTACCTTATTATTTACCTTACGTGTTTTTTTAAGAGATTATTTATTTATTTGACAGAGAGAGAGAGAGAGAGAGAGAGAGAGAGATCACAAGTAGGCAGAGAGGCAGGCAGAGAGAGAGGGGGAAGCAGGCTCCCTGCTGAGCAGAGAGTCCGATGTGGGGCTCGACCCCAGGACCCTGAGATCATGACCTGAGCCGAAGGCAGAGGCTTTAACCCACTGAGCCACCCAGGCGCCCCTCTTTATGTGCTTTTGATAATCTTAAAACTCATTTACTTGCCCCACTAGAAGGCAAGCTTCCTGAGCACAGGCACATTATTAATCTTGTTCACTATAGCAACCTTAGTGCAGGCGAGAATCTGACAGATGCGCAAAAATATTTGTTAAATAAATAAGTGGTGCCTAGAAAGTCTAATAAATGGTAGATCAAGGATATCAACTTAAGTCCACAAAACTCCTCAAAAGAAACTATTTCAAAAATACATAAAACTATATGCCAAGAGAACTCATCTATTGATTTTGGCCCTCCTAACAAAATCCTACTGCAAGTATACTACTGATAGCATAGCTGAATTTCAACAGTTAGAAAAAATTCTGTCTAGCAAATACTTTTTTAGAGTCAGGACCATAAGAGAGAAAGAGTAGTTTCTGGTTGTGATGTTCTTGGTCAGTTAAAAGAGTATCAAGTTTTATTTTATTTATTATGTTTAAAGTTTCCCCTAGATTAGCATGGGTTCTCGGAAACAATAAATTTAGAACTGTCTTCTAAATTAATGGATGTAAAATCTGAGAACATTTTGAGTAGAAATTCCAGATTCAAATATGAATCAAGATTGACATTTAGGATCTTGGTAAACAGGGGGTAAAGTTAGTTGATACCTAAATTAAAATTTGCTCTGCAACCAATAAATACAAATCTTTCAAGAAATTCAGCCATTCCAAATCACATCCAAGAGACTGAATGTGCCTCCTAACTTTGTAAAATAAGACTAATCATGTTGGGAGTCCTGTAAATTCCAGCTTCCCCTGAAAAATTCTCAATTAAGAAGTCAATGCCTCTCTTAGCCAGAGAGGAACAAGAGAGCACACTATTTCAGGAAAATCAGTGGACCAATTATCCGTCAATCAAGCATTTACTAAGTACCAACATCTTAAAACAGGTGTGTAGAGTTTACTTAGATTTACCTAAGTTACCAATATCTGCTTACCATTCCCTCTTGTATCTTGGTCTTTCCATCTGAGTTCAAATTTCCTTCTTTAAGTACATCATTTAAAAGTTCCTTTAGTGAAGGTATGATGGAAGTGAATTCAGTTTTTATTTGTTCAAAAATGTCAACTCATCTTTATTCTCGAATAAAAGTTTAGCTGGGTAAAAATTTTAAGGCTGATACTGACTTTCTCTCAGCATTTTACAATTTCATTGTCTTCAGAGTTCCACTGCTGCTATTGAGTACTGTGAAATGTGGCTCTTTATGAGCAATGATCTATTCTTCCTGTCGCCTATTAAAGATTCTTTCTTTATATTTGATTTTCTGCAGTTTCACTATAATATATCTAGGGATAGAATTTTTATCTATCCTACTTAGGGTTTCATTGTGCTTCCTAAAGCTGAGAATTCATGCCTTTCATCAATTCTAGAGAATTCTCAGCCAGTATGTAGTATTTGAATTGACAATAGCTGAGAACTACTTCTATTCTCTCTGAACTCCAAAATTAGATTCATTTTAAACCCTCTCATCCCATCCTCCAGATCTCTTACCTTCTCATTCCTGTCTTTCTTCGGTAACTACTAGTACTACATCTGGTTAATCTCCTGAGCTCTATAATTAATTCACTCTTCAAAAAGTTTGTAATCCACTATTGTCCACTGAGTTTCTAAATTTTTTTCCTTTCTAGAAATTGTTCCTTTGCCAAATCTGCCTTGTCATTTTTTACTTTGTTTCTTGCCCAGGTTTTCAAACCGCCCCCCCTTTTATTATTAAAACATTTTTAAGTTAATTTGAATGATAATAAATCTGATTAATTCCAATAACCTGAGGTCCTTGGAGATGGGAAGAGTCTACCTCTATTGTTGGTTGTTTTGTTGCAACTCTGATGTTGGCTCGTTCCTTCCTAGGTTCTATAATTTGGGGATACAGGCTCTGGAGGAGGAGTCTGAGAAGCCTGGGTTGAAAGTACATTCCTTCAAAAAGACCATATATTTGCCTCTACCCCACTGAGGCACTTCTACCCCAAGATCACTTTTATTTTTTATTCCTGGTTTCCCAGACCACACAGGTGGCATAAATTCAAACTTGGAATCTGTATTTTAAAAAGAGCTCTGGTATGAATTCTCAGGATGACATCTCCCTAGATCTAAAGTTAAAAAAGACTTCACTGCTAAACTTTGCCAGTCGGTGGATTTTTTCCTAGCCTACCCTTTTGCTATGGGTATAGGTATTCAAGAGTTACAACTTCATGAAGGGATCTCTGCTCCATTTCACCATCCTAAAAAGTCTAGTCTTCAGACATTACAACAGAAGGCTCTGGAATGTGGCCTGGGCAAAGGCCCCCGCATTAGCTAAATGATCATACCCTCTCCTCTTCACTGGCCCTGGGGAAATCCCCATATATCCTTAATCTTTCGAGAAAACATTAAAGGGATGTATCACGGGCATTTGTAGGAATTTTGCAGAATACTTCAGAATAATCTAGTGTAGTACCAGAAGTCTCTGAGAGTTTTAATTGCTTAAAACAAGCAATTTCAATCTTTACAGGAGAGCTTTAAGTGAGTTTTGTCTGCTCCTGTGTTCCCACAGCCCAGAGCACACTTTGTCATAGCTCTTTCTTTACCCCACCTTGTCATGCGGCTGACCCTCTCCTCCCTGCCTGGATTTCAACAGACATTCCGAGTGTTCAGTAACCCAAGGGAACATATGAACAATGACAATACCTCAGCAATTCCTGTTCTGGCTACAAGAAAATAAGAATTAGCACAGTGTTTCTTCAGCTTCACTGTAACTTAGAGGGGATAAGAATCAGGGGCAGTGACATGATCTGCACTTGCTCTCTGCAGTTTTTTTGAGAATGAAGGACTACAAAGGTTTTGACAAATGCTCTGAACAGGACAGCAGGAATGGAAACTTACTGGTTGATTCTGGGCCACGTATGACGGTAATCTAGAAAAGAGATGATGGTGGCTTAAGCTCAGATGGTAGCAAAAGGGACAGGTTCTACATGTGTTTTAGAGGTAAGACCGGCAGCTGTCTGATTTGATACGAGGGATGGGAAAGGTATTGACTCTGTAAGGCTACAGAGAATGAACTAGAATAGAGAGATGAAAGTAACAAAAAGGAAACATATTTCAAGTTAATAGTAAGGGGAACTATTTAAAAATCAGAATATTTAAAAATGGAATCAATCTGAGTATATCACTCAGCATATCTGAGTATATCACAGTTAAAATTTTCTCTGTATTGCATTTGATGGGTACGAGGAGGCCAAGCTAAAGCAGTATGTCGAGGATTCTCCTCTCTGGCCATAATCTTCTCCAGCCTTTCCTTTCAGTCTCCTTTTACCTTTCCCTAATCTCCTATTAAATGGAATGACTCAGGTTCATCATTTTCTGTGGCTGCCCTATATCCTTTCCTTCGCTCCACCTCTTCCTGTAGTGAGAAACCCCTCTAAATATACTGGATTCAACCAATCTTTCAAGAGCGAGCTCCACCGCCAGGTTTTCAGTGAAGCCTGCCCTCAACAATCTCCTTGAGAAGAGTATCTGTGCTGTATTCAACTCTGCAGCTTCCTGAAAATCTACCAACAGAGTCCTGTCTGAAGAAGAAATTTAGCAGCTGAGAAATTAACACTTGACAAGGATACCAGAGAAGGAATTAAATTCTTATAAGGAAGGCTGGGCTGGAACTCTGACAGCCCCTCTAATTCTAAGGTTTTGTGATTCTATAAAACTTCTAGTAAAATAGTCTTAAGATATACCTGAAGCACTGTTTCTTTTTTAATCTGGTAAATATTTATTGTCCACTCTTCATGTACCAGATACTGTGCTAGGTAGGCTTAAATGTGATCCCATTTAATCCTAATAAAACTCTATGAAGCCTTACTCTCTTCTTTCTTTTACAGATGAGGAAATCTATGCAGATTGCCCTAATGCAAATGCTATCCAAAAGTGCCAGAGTCAAGGCACAAACTTGATCTTTCAATTTCGAGATTACTGCTCTTATACTAACATCATAGCCAACAACTGATTTAGAGTATCATTTCATTTCCACATCTAAATAAATAGAAAAAATACACTGAAAATATTATAGACAGGAATGAACCCAGTATAGATAGCAAATAGTCACAAGTTATTCTTTTATACTTGCAAGAGAATTTGTGTTTCAGCAAAGCAAAACAATTCATCTACTCAGCAGGTTCAACTCAACAAATATTTATTGTGAAAGGCATTAATAGAATTCTAAAAGAAAAAGCCTAAGAAAAGGGGCGCCTGGGTGACTCAGTGGGTCTGCCTTCAGCTCAGGTCATGATCTCAGGGTCCTGGGACTGAGCCCTGCATCGGGCTCTCTACTCAGCGGAGAGCCTGCTTCCCCCTCTCTTTGCCTGCCTCTCTGCCTACTTGCGATCTCTCTGTCAAATAAATAAATAAAATCTTTAAAAAAAAAAAAAGTCTAATAAAAATATTAAAGCAGAGAGCCTACCATTGTAAGTATTAAAGCTCATGGTAGCATGGAGGAAACTTTTATAGCTTAACACTAAAGATTAAACATCAAGTTATTCCTCATTTTTTGTTAAAAAAAAAATCCCTTTTAAGAGAAAAATGTAACCTATAGTGACATAAAGTCTTTTCCACAAAGCAGTGTTCTAGAGCAAAGTTTTTCCTCCAAATCAGAATACAGAGGTGAGAACTACATATATTAAAATGCATCAATCTTAGTTCCACCAAAGAACATTCATTAAGCCAGGACAGCAGGAGATGCAGTGCAGTCCACCAGAGACCAAAAAGTGTGGAAGCCAAAGCACTGGGCTTCTAGCTCTCACTATACTACCACCTTTGTGATTTAAAGCAATTGATCACTCTGTGAAATATATTTTGGTACTTTCAGGTTAGAAATATGCAAATTGTTGCCAATTAACTTTTAAAAATTAATTTTAAAAATCAATATTTATTATAATTGGACATTAGCTTTAAGACATATGCTATTTAGAATAAATAGAAAGTTGAATCATTAAGGAAATAAAAAGGAAAAGAAATTGTTTCAAGCCGTAAATAGAAAATAAGATAGAGGATAATAAATTGCTTTGGTCAAAGTCCCTAAGATTGGCAAAAATAAATATTAAAGAATCTGGTTTAAATTTACTATTACTCAGCCTGCTCTATTTCTGCAAATCTACACAAGCAAAATATATGAAGCCAGTTAAACTTAGTCAGTATTTATTATTTGTTTACTAGCATGGATGCTCAGGAATGCCTCATGGAAAACACAGACTCCTTGTAACTTTTCATCCTTACAACCTACGGGAGCTAGCAAATTCTTGTCTTCTATCACATGTTGATACCTGGGAATCTGAACAGCATTCCTGTATCCAACTTCTCAAACACAACAGAAAAATGCGGGACCTGAAAATATCCCTACACACAAAGAATAGACAGTCTAATCCCATGTCACCAAATGAGAGAGCAACCATTTTGGACTATCCACGACTTTCCTTTTTGGGGGGTGGGGGGGAGAAGGAGAGGGACAGAGGGGGAGAGGGAGAGAATCTTAAGCAGGCTCCAAGCCCAGCACAGAGCCCAACCCAGGGCTCAAGCTCACCACCCTGAGCTCATGACCTGAGCTGAAATCAACAGTCGGGTACACTTAACCAACTGAGCCACCGAAGCGCCACTCTCCAATGACTTTCATATTTTCACAATATTGCTGCCATTTCTTCTCACAAATACCCACAATTCTGATCTTTATAACCTACTCACATATCTATCCAACCATCCCATGTAAGCATCACTGTTTCTGGCATGCAGCTCAGACATCAGTAAATGTTTTCTGTGAATAAATGTATCAGAGGTAATAAGTATTTTAGGCTTTGTGGGCCCGTGATCTCTGTTCACATATTTTTACCTATTTTGGGTTTCCCCCCGCCCCCCAAGTAACCCTTTTATTTATTTATTTAAACATTTTATTTATTTATTTGTCAGAAAGAGAGAGAGCACGAGCAGGCAGAGTGGCAGGCAGAGGCAGAGGGAGAAGCAGGCTCCCCGCCGAGCAAGGAGCCCAATGTGGAACTCGATTCCAGGACCCCAGGATCATGACCTGAGTTGAAGGCAGCCGCTCAACCAACTGAGCCACTCAGGCGTCCCCAAGTAACCCTTTTAAAATGTAAAAACAATTCTTCTACCTCAAGGGCCTTACAAAAACAGGCCACAGTCTGGACTTGGCCAATTATCCCTGACTTAGTGGATGCCCAATAAGTATTTTTTAATAAAATTTAAGTTGAATACAATTTAATCCCTTCTCTCAAAAAAGCTCACAACACAGTGGAAAAGGGACCATGTTAAACTGGTGATTCGGGACCAGTAACATCTGCTACGAATGAGGTATGCACAAGACAACAACGAATTAGTGCTCGGTAAGGGTTAATGTGTGCCAGGCACGTTATCCCATGTGTCTGACATATGAATTAATTTACTCTCATAAGAACAAGCCTATAAGGTAAGTTCTATTACTCCCATTTTACACGAGAAAACTGAATGATACAGATACTTAGTAAATTGCCTAAGGAGAACTAATCAGCAAAGAGCAGGGCTGTTTTGAACCTGGACAGTCTCTGCCTCTGGAGCAAACCCTGCATTTAGCCTCTCTACTAGGATGCTAAAAGGGCAGAGAAGAGATGCAACATCTGAATCCGAGAACAAAGTTGGAGCAGGCTTCCTTAAGAAGTAGAAACAAGTGAAAGAATACTGAGGTAGACAAGAACAGAAAAAGCAGAACATTTCCAACTACACTCCAACTAAAAATAAAAGAAAAAAGAAAATGTCAAACACAGGAGGGGAAAGAGGTGGGACAGGCACGACAAGCCCAGGAAATGGCCAATCCACAAGATGGTCAGAGTGAAGGGCGAGCAGGTGTCAGGAAGTAAGGGTAGAAAGGTGGGCAAGGATAATATCAAGTTGCTCAAATTGAACTTTGAGCTCAACTTAAAGTTTAAATTTTGTCCTTAAAGTTGTGTGGGTTTTAAGCAAGAGTAATATAGTAATAATTTTAAAAGCCCATTTTTTGATAGTTCACTTGGTAGCTGTATGAATACAGGTTATAGGGGCTAAATCTGAAAACTGAACCAACACATATCCCAAGGCAAGAGTGGAAGCTAGAACTAAGGTGGCAGCTAAGAGAATGAACAGGAAACAGGGATGACCAATAGTAAGAAGGAGGTTTGACAGCATTCTAACAGGTAAGCGAAGGAGATGAGCAGAGTGACTGCCAGTTTCCAGCTGGAGCCCTGAGTAGGTAGGTGGTGGTGCTATAGAGGAAAGTGAGCCCAAGAAGGGAAAATGTGGGAGTGAAGGGGAAAAGAAGGAGTTTGAATATGTTTAAGTCGATGTCCCTATAGCAGAGTTCCAGCAAACAGCTGAATTTACAGGTCTGGAATAAAGAGCACCCTATGTTTACTACAGCATTATTTATAATAGCCAAACTATGGAAGCAACTACACCCAAGTGTCCGTCCATAGATGAATGGATAAAGATGTGATATACACATATATATGTACACACGCACACGCACACACACACACACTGGAATATTACTCAGCCATAAAAAGAACGATATCTTGCCATTCGCAACAACATGGATGGTTCTAGACGGTATAATGCTAAATGAAATAAGGCAGTCAGAGAAAAGCAAATACTACATGATTTCACTCACATGTGGAATAAGAAACAAAACAAATGAAAAAAAAAAGACAATATGCAACTGATGAATTACTGAACTCCACATCTGAAACTAATGATATACTGTATATTGGCTAACTGAATTTAAAAAAAGACAAAACAACAGACTCTTAAGTACAGAGAGCAAACTGCTAGTTCCCAGAGGGGAGGGGTTTAAGAATAGTACACTTATTGTGATGAGCACTGAATAATGTATAGAACTGTTGAATTACTATATTAACTAAGATAACACTGTATGTTAACTGTACTGTAATTAAAAAAAAAAAGTATGTAGAACACTTAGCCAGGCATCTGGCATTATGGAAATTTCAGTAACATTAGTTACTAACTGTTAAAAAGCAAACCAAAAAACTTGAAATCAAGGGAGACGACAGGGCAGGATATATAAATTTGAGATTTAAATTGCAGATAGTATTTGCAGACAGGAACATATCCAGGGAAAGAGAGTAGCAAGAAGAGAGAAAAGGTCTGATTGTGAGTCCTGGGCACTCTAACATTTAGAGGTCAGGAAGATTAAGGAAGATCCAAGCAATGGAAATAATATGAAGCTATAAACTGGCATTCTTGAGCCTGGTTTATAATAGTCCTATCTAAAGACATGTACTGATAAATGGGGTTCTGAACCTGTCAGGCTGGAGACTAAATCTTGAACTTTGGCATATAAGCTATGATAACAAAACCCGTCTTATGAGGCCTCTTCAGGGATCCCCCACCACTGTAGCCAATCTGTTTCCATTTGAGTTTCTGCCCTTGACTCACTGAATCCCTCTATCAACTATGGATGTACTATTATTACACACATTTTATAGGTGAAAAAACGGGGCGGGGGGCCTGTGCTCAGAAAAGCAAGATAATTTGCTTGATGTTACATGGGAAATTAATGGAAAAGCTGGGATTAGATCCCTGATATGTTTAATCTAAATTTATTGCTATTTTCTTCCACTGGGAATAAAACGATCTATTGGGGGGAAAAAAAGGTAACATTGAGAGCAGGGTGGTCAGTTTAAGGATGTGTTTGTATGCATCATGGTGAATTAGATTAACCTGAGCTAAATCTGTGTTCATATTTGTTTTATGGAGGAAGGAGTGGAGATAAGATTATAAATGTAGGTTTCTATTACCAGGTGGCCTTTATTACACTCTGTGCTAGAACATTGTTTCTTAACCTCAGCACTACTGACATTTTGGCAAGTCTTTGCTATGGGAACTATCATGTGCGCTGTAGGATGTTTAACTGCACCCCAGGCCTCTAACCACTAGATGCCAGTGGTGCCCTTCCTCCCCAGCTCGGGCCAATGCAATAAAAAAATGTCTCCACACAGTCAAATGTCTCCTGAGACAAATGTGCCCACGTTTGAGAACACTGATCTAGACCCATACAAACGGATTTAACATCCTCTTTTCTGTGCTTCCCTTTCCAGCTCTGAACTCTCCTCTTAAACTAATTCTGATTCCTGGAATCCTCTTCCACATTCAGCAGGCCAATCTTTTGTTATTCAAACAACCCTTAAAACCTCCTTTTAATAAATCTCAAGCACCATAATTATATCCCAGGATTCTAAAAACATGAATATTTACATTCTACTGGGAGGTATTCTCCACTGGATCTGATCTTCAGTTTGCCAGTAAATTTGTTTAAGGACATTCTGATTAATTGTGGGGGTGCTTTTTATTTTTCATTTGTCCAATATCTAGTTTTCCAAATCCTTAAGTTCTAGTGTTCTTCAAATTAATAGCTACCATTTACTGAGCCCTTACTGTGGTTCAATAACTATTCTAAACACTTTGCATACATTATCCTCAAAACAGCCCAGTTTATAGATGAGGCAGCCAAGACACACAGAGGTAGGGAGCCCAAGACTCAAATGCAGATAGTCTGGCGCTAGAATCCCATTTCTCAAACCCTACTCAACCCTGTGTCCCAAATGTTGATAAAACAAAACAAAACCTCTGCACCTCTTTATTCCACCTATTCAAGATTTTATAACCTGTGATCATATACAATCTCAAGGTTTTATTTGTGTTGTATTTCTTGTTCTTTTGTTTTCCCATAACAGCATAAGAAAAACAATTAGTGAGACACAGTTCACATAGACTAGTATCCTGTTTGACAAAGGCAACAAAGAACAGTTTTTGTGAGCCCAGCACAAGGCCTAGAACACAGTTGTTCCTCAATAAATAACTGCTTGAATGAATGCCTAAACATCCTAAATTTTTGTAAAAATCCAGATTGAAGTTTTGTCTTTCTGGTCTTTAATCATCCCTCTCTGGACCTTCCTTCTTTGCCAAAGCAATGTGTCCAAATCTATATATAACATACAGAGATCATTTTGGTGTAAGACTAGAAAAATATTTTCTGTGTTTCCAAAAACCTTTCTTTAGGAATCCAGAACTAGTCTTTTGGTCACAGTACATCAATCTGCTATTTGCAATAATAATAAACAGTAACATTTCAATTCTCTTCCCCTAGCAATAGCTTGAAAACCATAATCCTACAAGTGTTAACTAGAATATTTTCCCCAAACACATTATTTTAAACTTGCACACCATAACTCTTTTGCCACTACTCCTTATTCAGACAATCGCAGTCTTAGGCATTTTGCTACTGGGAGAGTATTCCCAAATATTTTATGTACATTTTAAGTAAGACTAGTCTATAAACGGACCTCTGGAGAACTGTATAACTTACATTTCTTCATCTAAACCAGACCCAAATGAAAACTAAACACTCCACCCTCCTCCTATGGGGATGCAATCTTAAAGCATTTAAGGCACTTAGCTTGGTGGGATGGGGGCAGAGGGACACTATTTATATGAATGCCTTTGATAATATGATTTGCATTAGTGTTACCTGGCACTTTAAAAGCGCTTAATAGATGTGAGTCCCAAGAGTTCCTACTTTATTACTACAACACTTAGCATAGTAGCAAGCACATATGGACACTTAATAGATGCCTTGAGTATGAGGATTGTTTGATATCTAAGAAGCTGGTAATTTCGCACAATTAATTTCAGGGAAGGGGTTAGAAGAAAGATCACCCTTTTTATGCTTAGCTAGGGCTAAAAAATAAAGGTTAAGACTGGAAAGAACATGCAAAGGAAACCATCTTGATGAAAAGGGAAGGAAAGTCAAATGTTCACAAAAGCCTAAATTAAAATAATTTCAAAGAAAAGCAAAACTGGTTTGTAACCCACTTTGATACTCACCTTCAAAAAGGGGGGGGGAGGGTCATGTAAAAACCTAATGTCAAATATCTTTGTAAAGGTAACTATCATAGTACTATTCATACTGTAAAAGGCAAGCTGCCCAAGATGGCGCACTTTGGCATGAACATTATCTTGAGTTAAAGCAATCCAAACCCAGCAGATTTAGGAAAAGCTCTTTACCTGTCCCTCAAAACTGTTTTACCAGCAGAAAGCTATTAACAAAGGTTCCTCTTTGCAATCTGAGCGATAGGGCAACACCTTTGTTTTCTAAACATCTCCTCACCTTCCTATTATTGCAATTTCTCCCTTTTATGCCCTTAGGCCCCTACTCCCCTCCATAGCTTAAATAAGCCTCATTGTCTTTGGAATTTCATGTCTATGTGGATTCCCCATACATATGCTATTTGTTAATCTGTCTCTTGTCAACTTGATTCTTAGTCTAGCTACAAGGACCTGGACAGGTAGAAGAAATTCTTCCTCCCCAACAATACCTTTAAGTGATTTTGGCTGATACTGGCACAGAATAAATGACTGCAGAATTTGTTTTGTTGAGAGCCTAACAACATGTTCACTAATGGGAAGTGTTCAGGGTTATTTTTCCAAATTCTCCGAATGAACAGACCAGCTATAAAATCTCAAAGACAAAACAAACAAAAACCAAGCTCAATATAAAACATCTTCGTTACCTGTCATGTCCACTTTTATTTTCACAAGACCAACAGAGGAAGTTTTATTTCTTACATCACAAATTCGTACTATATTTTTAAAAACAAATCATTTTATTCAGTCACAATTCTTAGCCTATGTTTCCAATCATAATTCCAACTAATCACCACCTTTTTTCACTCTACACAAGTGAAGGGGTTCAGGAAAAGCCTTCCCAAAATGTGTCACTTTGACATGTGGATTATCTTGAGCTGAAGATGAAAGGCCCTAAAGATTCAGAAAGAGGTTTTTTTGTTTGTTTGTGTTTTTACCTCCCCTGTAACTGCCTCTAAGATAGAGGACCTGTTCCAAGAAGAGAGCTATCACTAGGGACAACCACAAAGAGCACAGGCTAGGCATGGGGGGTGTCTGCAGGGCTTGTTTGTTCAGCTTCTTCTCTGTGTCCCATTGTATCCGATGACAAACATTTGTTTATCAAACATTTGCTCTCCTCATCTTCCTGCGAAATTGTTTCTTCCTATGCTTTGAGGCCCCAGACCCCCTAACCCTTTCTCCTTAGGTCAGGATTCATATAAGTCTCCACTGCCTATTGGAGCCTCTCTCCTCCTAATCTATCTTGTGTAAATTTAATTAATCGATAGTCAAAAGAATCTAGAAGGGTAGGGGAAAAATTTTTCCTCCCCTACACAAGAAACTTTCTTGCTAAGCCTTCTACTTGATTGCCCAACTCCAACAAATATTGGTTTGTTCCCTTTGGAACATCTATGCTGTAGTTCCTTCTACCAAGAATTGCATATCCGCCCCAACTCTAAATCATATCTCTTCTCACCTTTCAAGTATTCCTCAAGCTCTTATAACTAATTTATCAAGTATTTCAATAGTTATCTGAGTTGCAAGGGTAGGTCACAGGTTATTCCCTTAACTCTGGTATACATATTCTATCATGGCTGGGAAGACATCTACGAGAAAAAGAAATGGTTCGGCATAAACCTACATTTGAAAACTTGTAACAGCTCTCGGTCTGCATCTTAGAGCAGAAGGCAGTTGTATTATATCTATAAAACAAGGGACTGAATTTCTTCGTCAATGTTAAATCTTTTTTTTTTCCAATTATGTTTGTTAATTCTCGTCCATTAATGACATTTGTTACATACTGCCAACCCCTACCAAATATCCTGGCAGTATTCTACATATAATGTGTGATCATTAAATACTGTCAGGCTTACACCATAAGGGTTCAGTACCATCATGATCAGGGGGAAAGAGAAGAACGTGGGGACACAAACCTTATTCCAATAGCATTTGAATACCTTTAACGTGCATAGTTATGTATAAATTAAAGAGCACTTATTTAACTAATCAGTCAGGTGAAAATATAGCTTTCAAGTGAATATTTTATTTATAAAGCGCATTGTTTAAAGAATCACACTCAAACACCCAAACACATAATCATGTGAAACAGAGGTCTTGAAAACCAAATCTAAGTTTAAAATTATTTTAAATTCCATTATCACAGAAAGATAAATGAAGGGGAAATAGCTGATTAAAGTCTACAGAATGTCTGGCATAATATAGGCCTTCAAATGTTTGCTGAATTAAAGCAAAATCCCTAAGTCAGCATATCTTTTTAGGAAACATGTCAGGACAGGAAAAAAATGGGAGTTCCCAGACAATCTGAATAGATTCAAGTCTAGCTCAGAAATTGGCTGGTTTTACTAGATCATTAGTTTCTAACTTGCACTGAATGATGATAAACATAATACTATCCTTAACTTTGAGGCCTAAAAAGATTATGCTGTGCCCTAAGATTTCTTGAAAGTAAAATTTATGGACCAGTGATGGATACCTTAAATCTACAGAAAAGACAAACTCTAGTCATTTAACCACTATTTATTAATTACCTACCAGGTGCCAGGTGCTAGAGATACTGAAGTTCAGCAATGAATAAAACAGACATGGTTCCATCCCTCTTGGGAGTTCTCGGTCTCACCGCAGATATAAATAATGACAAATTATAATAATTTAATGCTATAAAAGGAAAGCATATACATCAAGAAGAGGTTTTTCTATGGAAACTCTCTTTGTGTCGAGATCTAAAGAAAGAAATGGAATTGACCAGGCAAAGGGGATGTGGAAGGTCAGAGCATGGGATTTGTGAGGACGTGAACAAAGGCCTGGGTGCCTCAAGTGCCAAGAGGGAGGGTAGGAGGGAAGGAGGGAAGGCTGGAGAAGCAGGCATGTGATATGTTAGTCTTTATCCTAAAAGCAGGGGGAAATCATTCTAAGCAGGAGAATGACATGATTGGATTTGTATTTTCAAATAATCATCCCAGCTTCAGTGTAGAGAATCAGTTAAAGGAAGATTGAGGGGTCTGTTATTATTCTGCAAGACAGAGATGCTGCTGCTCTTTAGACTGGGGCAGCAGAGAACATGGACAGAGAAATGGGCAGATTTGGGAATTACTAAAGAATATAAAATACACAAACTTTGCTATAATAAGGATTTGGGGTGTGAGAGTGAGGGGCTGTTGGGAATGACTCCTAGGTCTTTGACCTGGTGTTAAGAAAACTTTACTGGTGGGAGCATGGCCTCTCCTCACCAAGCTACTCCCAGACAAAAGCACTCTCCACCCCCAACCATGGCCTCTGATGTATGTACATAGGTGTACTTATTCAACAAGTATTCTGAGTACCTACTGAACTCTGTTCACTGTTCAGGTGCTGGGGCTAGCACAGAGAACATGCCAATACCTGTGCCCTCATGGAGCATACATTCCAGTAGGAGAAACCAGGACTTTTAAAAAATACACATAAACATAAATGTTAAGGAGAAAAATTAATTAAAAAGGAAATGAAGCTATTAAATAATGAGACTGGATTTCTTATGTGGTTTAATCAGTCCTTTTTCTTTATCACAGACATATCAGGGGAAGCTATTAAACAGTAAAATGAAACTCCTAATAATTTGCAGGAAAAAAAAAAAACAAGACAATCACTGCAAGAATAACAAAATAAAATAAAAATTAAACCATTCCTCTGTACTCCTTACAAAAATACTGTAATTCCTGTTAGGCAAATTGATAATGCTCCTTACCACTACCTACCTTACTTCCCTGCTGCAATATGTACAAGTACTTCCAAAAAGAAAAATATAAACAAAAAGAAAGAAAACACTATTGGTCTCATTACAGTGCTTCCACCATCTGTAATTACTACATTCATTTGACTAAAGTTAATTTAACCCTAGATAATTCAGCAGCAGCAAATCTGAGGGCTAAAAACAGCATGTTCCAAATGAGTATCTTCAAAAAGATAAGAAAAAAGGCTGAAAACAAGAAAGGACTGCAAAGGAAAGTGGGAGGAGTGCCAATATTCTTAGACGGAGATGTTGACATTAATGAAAAGTGACAAGGGGGTGCCTGGGTGGCTCAGTTGGTCAAGCGACTGCCTTTAGCTCAGGTCATGATCCGGGAGTCCCAGGATCGAGTCCCATATCAAGCTCCCAGCTCCATGGGGAGTCTGCTTCTCCCTCTGACCTTCTCCCCTCTCATGCTCTTGCTCTCTCTCACTCTCTCTCTCTCAAATAAATAGATAAATTCTTAAAAAAAAAAAAAGTGACAAGAATTCTTACAAAAACTGATTTGTAAAAAAAGAGTAACTTTACCAAAATTCATGGTTTATATACACAACTGAACTTATTAACAAATAAGAACCAAACTACTTTAACTCCCCAACTTTTTTGATGGCACAGTTGAGTCTGTAGAGAGGTAATCCTACTTAACAAATATATTAACTATGTTAAAACTCAGGGTAGTGAGTAAATATTAAAGTTTTCTAATGCAGAGTATAGCACCAAATACATACAGCAAACTCTTCAAAAAGCAAGCCAGTAAAATAACATGAATAGGTAACTTATTTAAAATCAACTCTGCCTCTTCAATATTGCCACATCTCCTATATAAATTTACCACAAAAGGTATTATCTCAGGCACTACGTGGAGCTAGAAGGATAAGAAAAAAAATTAGGGAAAGGAATTATCAAAAATAATCAAACTGGGGCGCCTGGGTGGCTCAGGTCACGATCCTGGGGTCCTAGGATCCAGCCCCATGTTGAGTCCCATGTTGGGCTCCCTGCTCAGCAGGGAGTCTGCTTCTCCCACTCCCTCTGCTGCTCCCCCTGCTTGTGCACACTGTCAAATAAATAAATAAAATATTTTTTAAAAATCAAATAAAATAATCAAGCTAAGTACTATGATTAGTTCTATAAGCTATATGGATTTTTGACAGCTTCATTTGACAGCACATTATCATAAGACTCCTTAAACTTTACCTAAAAGGGGCTGGGGAGGAAGACTAGAAGACAGAAGCAATGGATTAACTGCAAAATATTTCCTGCAAGAGATTACAGCTCTAATAAATGAGGAAAAACATGCAAAATAACTTAAAGTACTTTTTTAAATCCTGCATAGAGTAATACGATGTGAACCAAAAGAAGTAAAAAAGAAAATATCAACCTTGTCATTGTTTAGATAGGATTAGGAAAAGAAACGTAGTTGAGAAAAAATCACTTAATTTGCAGCTGGTGGTCATTCAGAATAAATCAGGAGTTTGATCTACAATTACTACCTTTGTTTTTTTTCACAGAGAGATTAGTCATAAACAATGTGCTCATGGTTCAGGCTCAATTATTTAAGAGAAGAAATACAAGAAAATTAAATAACTTCTTTTTTACTATGACTTTTATAATTTTGTTAAGCCCTATAATTTATTTCACTGTGACATTTCAAAATCCCTAATTTTATTGTCCTAATAAGCATACGAAGCTGATAGGAGGGAGGAAGGCAGAAGAATCAGAGAAAATGGACTACAAGTTCCAACTCTTGTCTGCACTACTCCTTCCACCCAGGCAAACCAGTAGGTCATAATATAGGTCATCCTAGCTTTTCCTAGAGAAGCCCAGGAGAGCTCCCAGTTACTTCCCTACAAGGGCCACCCTCCTAGCAGGTATAATAGAGAAGCACAGAAGCTACTGGTCCAGAGGCTAAGAGAAAGGAAAATCAATGTTTTATTTTATTTTTATTATTTTTAAATTTTAATTTATTTTAAGTAAACTCTACCCCTGACACTGGGCCCTGAGATCAAGAGTTACCAGCTCTGCAGACTGAGCCAGCCAGACACCTGGAAAAAATCAACTGTTTTAATGAACAAGTCTACAGTGCAATTCTTTAAATGCATTTTAAAATGCCTGATTTACGAATTTTGGAAGGCCTAATACTCTCAAGAAAGATTCATTGCCCATTTCAATGTAGTTGGCTCAAATGGGGCAAACTTTGTGTACTTAAATATAAGATCTCAAACTTGCACAAACAGCAGTGTTAAAAACAACAGGCCCAACATGGCATCACTTAGGCCAAGTCATCAAGTCGAGGCTCAAAACCTAATCTGATTGCATTTTCAACCTCTCCCCAGAAAAACCTCCCTCCTAACTGGTCAGTCAGGAATTTTCTCATCAGTGCTCGTGAGGTAATCTGGCACAAGAGTCCTCTCTATCCCCCCAAAGGAAAATGATGTAGTCTACAGGATAAGACAAACTGCTCCCTCCCCTAAGGAAAAGTGATCTTGCCTGAAACAATTCTTTTCTTTTGGGAATAACTTTCTTGCTCCATCCTCCTTCCCATAAAAACTTTCCATTTTTGTACAACTCCTGAGAGTTCCCCTCTACTATATGCTACATGGGATGCTATCTAATTCGTGAATCCTTTAATACAGCTAAAAAAATTAGATCTTCAAATTCCCTTGGCTGAATTTTATTTTGTAACAGCAGTAAATACCTCTCCTGGTTTTCAAACAATGGAATCTCCCATACTCCAAAGAAGAGAGAGCAACAAAACTCTCAGCAGACTTTAGAAGTTTAGATTGAGTTCTCAATATGGTTTGATCTTCTGAAATCTTAATAAGTAGGGAATATACTTAATGAACCTGAATAAGAATACCCCAATAAAAGCATTATCAAGCCCCCCCCACCAAAAGGGCTGTATTTACTATTTTGGCATTCTGCAGAATTAACAAAAACTCACTAAAAAGAGCATTGATTCTTGATGAATATATACAAGAACATAGAAAACAAACACGAAAAAAAAAAAAAAGAAAACAAACACGAACGGCAAACATACCTAACCTTAGCAAAGAGCCTACACTGTCCACTCTAACATACTGCAGGCAATCCTTTATTATAGCAAACACGTTCTGGAAAGGACCAGGAAGCAAACATTTAAGTCTTTATGAGGCAGTCTCTTCACAGTTACTCACGTGTGTCACTGTAGCACAAGTGGTGCAGCCAAACATAGCCAAACATAGCCAAACATACAACACAGATGATACTAAGCGTAAGGGTATGGTTGTGTCCCAGTGAAACTTTATTTATGGATCCAAAAATGTCCATTTCATATAATTTTCATGTGTCATAAAGTATTATCCTTTTTATTTTTTCCATTTAAAAATGCAAAAAATGTAAAACTCATTCTTAGCCAGAGGACCATTTTATGCCATCCCTGTGTTATTTTTAACAATATTTGCAGAAATACCTATAAAAATATTTCTTTCTTGATATTTCTTTAATTTCTTTTCTCCATTCCCAGTTTCAAGCCTTCCACAGCAACTTTCTAAAGTCCTATTTCATCAGATTCCTTCCCTCCTTGCACATCCCTTTCCCCAGGGTATAGCTTGCCAGTCCCTTGGATGTTTTTAAATCAAAATCTACCCATGTCAGAAAAAAAAGTCACTCATCACAATTTTTTATAAATCCTACTTCCTTGAACTACTGTAAAGCTCCAAATCTTTTCATGCTCAATCTTTCAATAAATATAGATTTAGCCAATCTTATTATGCCCTATCTCTTTCAGCCATCATTTAAGTCTGGTTCTATACAATGAGACCCCTGTGAGGTGTGGCAGTTAGGCTGCATTCTTTAGAAGGCAGGTTTTAGTCACAAATACATTTAATGCTTAAAATCTTTAAAATCTTGCCAGTAACTGTTCAAATGGCATTTCAAAAAAAGAGATGATCTACTGCTTTAAAATGCTCTGTCACTATTTTCCTGGTTAAGTAGTCTTTTCTATTTTTTAATTATTTACTTTATTATTTTTCTAATTACTATTATTATTGTTATAATAACATCATTATTAGGGCAATGTTTCATAATATTTAAAAAACTTGCATCTCTTTAAATTTAAAGCCACAAAGTCCTAAAATGTTAAATTACTTTAATAATTGAAACATTATAAGTATACATCAAAGTATAATATTTGAAATAAGTTAAAATCAATACTAACTTGGAAAGGTACAATCATAAACTGGAAAGTGTCAAGAAATCATCAATTTCATAAGTGTCTCTCTACGTGGAAAGTGTGTAAATGTGTAGTCCCTGATGCAGGGGATCTTTCAGATTAGCATAAATATTCAGGCATTAGTGAAAAGCCATGTGCTAGGGCAGAATTGTGTTCATGAAAGGTGATGGGCAGGAGATGGAGCATTCAATAAAGAATGAGACTTCACTCTCCATCTCTCCCCATTCATAAATAACAAGTGTTTAAATGCACCTATATTAAAACGGTTCTCAGTGAATTCAGCATAACAGTAACAGCAAAAATGCCACAGTTCAGCAATCTGTGTTTGACTGTGAAGTGATTTCTCCTGAAGACAGATGCCACCCCGAGGAACAAAAGCAGAAAAACAATCCACCCTATGACCAGAGGCAAAAGCAAGAAAAGATTAGAACTGCAAGTCTCTCTCTCTCTCCCCTCTGAGACTCCCTGGCTACATCTTTAGAACATCCTGCACAGACAACAGAAATGGTAATTTCCTACACATTACAAAGCAAGAAGCTCTTTGCCTTTTATTCTGCTGTCAACTATATAAGCCAAAGGATTTCTTGCAAACTACTGTACCCCACAAAACAAGAAACCAAGGGATATAGTTCCTGAAAAGCAACCTCCAGGGTCCACTAAGGTCAAAACATTGCCTCAAGTCGTTAACACGTTTAATTTTTTTTTTTTTTTTTTTTTTAACTTCAAGAGCACTAGCTAGGTTTTAGTATTTTAAAAGAAATCCTTAGGACCAAAAAAAGGGGAGGAGGGCTAATTGTACTATATATTTTTATTTGAATGTACGTGGAAAAAGAAACAAATACTAAAAATTTCCTCATGGAATTTTCAAAATAAAATGGTACTACCTCTTCTACAAAGGAATTATTTCTTTAATGTTCTTTTTACTCTACTGAATGACTATAATGACTATAATCCTAAAAAGACAACACCCTTACTATATGTTGTCACAAGTTGCCCAGCATTAGTTCAACATCAGATAAAACACATTGTCAGAAGCTCTTACCTTGCTCTTCACTATATGGCAATTTTTAATTAAAAAATACAAAAAAAGGGACTATTATTCTTTCTTTTCCCATCGACATTCTCCCCCTCCCATCTCTTTTTGACAGCCTCCAAACCCTACCACATAGCACTTACTATCCAATTTCTTTGAAGAATAAAAATAAATCAAACCATAGTCTAAAACTCTATCTGATACTTCATCTTTGCAGTGAATTAAGGCCATTCCTAAAGACTTGCTAACCTGATCTTGTTTTTCTCAATGATTAACAGTAGGTAAATATCTAGAATCATATACTTCTTATAAAAGCAACTGACCTTTGCCAGCAACATTAAAACAACTTGGCCATAAGCAGGCTAAACTTCAAGTATGTAGAACATAAAATAATTTTCTCTGAAACTTTAAGTTTCTTCTACATAGGTTATTCATTTTGTTATTTCCTATTTAAAGCTTTTTAAAAATCATTATTTCTCAGTTCCATCCCAGTGAAAAGTACTGTTAAGACAACAAACCTACAGTGAAGCCATCTACATGACACCAAAGAGCAAACATCCAATAAGTAGGAGCAGATTAGCAAGAGTTTCTCATTATTACAAGAACTGTTCTCAGCAATTAAATTTATTCCCATTTGTCTGTTTTGTTATACAGACAAAGAAAGCAGAAACTAACTCGTCAATCTATAGGGAGTGTAAATCAAAGTTATTATCTTAAAAATACAGGGTATTAAAAGGCACAGAGCAGAAGAATAATAGCAGTAAAATCTTTGGTTCCTTCCACCTGCCCTGGATTCTTGGGTTGCAGCTTCTCTATCAGCTAATTTTCTCTCAGTGTGGGGTTTTACTTGGTGTGCATTGCTCTCCACTTCCATTTCTACCCCTGTAGTTTTTTAAAGGAGATAAAGCAACTGTATAAGAATGCCTAAGACATCAAAGTCAGAAAGCTTCACTGGTTGTGTGTGGCATAGGAGGAAGAGGAGGAAAACGTGAGGTAATGAGGATCTACTGTATTTACCGTATGTGCAGGGCATGTGGACAACAATAGAAACCATGTAGGGGGCACGTTTGGTCAAAAAAGAACATGGCAGCCTAATGGGAGGCCTTTGTTCTTCAAAAGGGTCTCCTTTCCCCCTTTTGTGTTGCACCTAATTCATGGCATCTGAGCCGCTCTTGAACTTGACAGACTGAGAGAAAGAGAGGGAGAAGAGCGGAGGAGTTGAACACACAAAGAGAAGAGAAAGGGGGGACTTCAAAAGGAATTCATTTGAAAAAATTAGTTCTCTTGCCAGTTTTGATGAAGTTTGGGAACTTTTTAAAGTTAGACAATATCATTCAGGGTTGAAATAAATTTAGTTTTCCCAGAGATTGTAACGAGAAATAACCTAGATAAATAAGGAAAAAAATGAATTATGTCCTTAGAACCTGTTACAATTTTTTTCTGCTACACTACAGTTCTTGAAACAACAGTAATAAAATTGTTGATTTTCAACAATTACAAGAAAGACAACATACTACAAGCAGAACTAGTAATTAAAGAATTTTCCAGTTTAGGGGAATTTTATTTGAGTGATAAACATCACCAAAAACTCTGCAAAACCACCAGCACCACCTGCAGGATAAATACAGATGAGCATTCTACAACATTTCAAAGCCTAAGGTTTTTTTTTAAAAAAAAAAGGTCACATTAATCTTTGTTTCACAAAAACTCACTTTTTGAGAGAGAGAGAGAGAGAGAGGAACACAAGTGGGGAGCAGCAAAGGGAGAGGAAGAAGCAGGCTCCCCACTAAGCAGGGAGCCCAACCCAGGGCTCCATTCCAGGGCCCGAGGATCATAACCCAAGATGAAGGCAGACGCTTAACCAACTGAGCTACCCAGGCACCCTGACAATTTCAATTTAAAGTTAAGAGCTAAAAAAACTTTAGGGGCCCCTGGGTGGCTCAGTTGTTAAGCGTCTGCCTTTGGCTCAGGTCCTGGCCCCAGGGTCCTGGGATAGAGGCCCACATCAGGTTCCCTGCTCAGCGGAGAGTCTGCTTCTCCCTCTCCCACTCCTCCTCATGTTCCCTCTCTCGCTGTCTCTCTCTGTCAAATAAATAAATAAAATCTTAAAAAAAAAACAAAAAAATTTTAAAAATCAGTGAAAAACTTCAGATGGAGAACAAAGCCCTAAGAACCTTTGGCCAATTTTAGGTATTCATGAATATAAATATAGGACTCAAAGATCCTTAGCTATGTTATGTATTAATACAAAAGACTGCTTCAAAATAAAAGATCATGGCTTTAAAATTGATTTATTTTGGAGTGCATGGGTGGCTCAGTCGGTTAAGCCTCTGCCTTTGGCTCAAGTCATGATCCCGGAGTGCTGGTTGGTCAGGCTCCCTGCTCAGGGCGGAGTCTGCTTCTTCTTCTGCCCCTCACCCCACTCGTGCTCTCTCTCTCTTGCTCGCTCTCTCAAATAAATAAAAAATAAACTATCTTTAGAAACAATTATTTCTTTATAGTCATATTTCAATTTCATCTTACAATAAAATTACTACACAACCTCATTACTCATCAAAGTATGTTCAGAAAGCACTGGATATTTCCAAATCCACCCTCAGAAGAAAATGTGGTACCAATAAGGAGATTTAAAGACTTTCCTACAGGTCTCGAAAGCAACTGTTAAAAATATAGGATCACATAAACAAATATATAACCTTTTCAAGGGAACTATTTTGAAGATGTAGCTTTCAACTGGATCTAAGTACAGGAGCACGCAAGTGTGTCAGTCATAGTGTATTTGTTTAAAAGTTAAGAACAACCATTCTAATTATACCCTGCATGGACAAGAAGTTGTATCAGATGTGGATGTAATAGAGTAACTGTAGGTTTGGCTCTGACATAAAGTGAAGTTTTAATCCCTGAGGCAGGGTTTCTCCGCCTCGGCACTACTGTTGTTCTGGACCAGATAATTCTGTTGGGGGAGGAGGGCTAATCTGCGCATTGTAGGGTGTTTAGCAACTTACCTGGCCTCCAATGACTGCTGCCATCAGCACCACCCCACAAGTTACGAGGACCAAAAATGTCTCCACACACGACAAATGCTCCCCGGAGGGCAAAATCATCCCCCATTTGAGAACCACTACCCTAGGCTAACTAAAACAACTATCACATGCTAATTTAACTTCTGTATGCATGGTCTCACACGTTCAATTTTAAAAGTAATAAATCTGTTAAGCACTTGAAATCTTTATCAAATTCTTATTAACCTGCACACCACATTCTACTGTCACCAGTGAATATGACAGCACCGGTAGACACAGGCTTTAAAACAAAGAAAAAGACTCATCCGGTTACTAATATATTACTAGCTAACAATTATGTTTATGTGGTTTAATGGAAAGAATACTAAAGTTGTTAAGTGAACTTTGAACTGTGAACTATCCAGGTATCTATCTTGAATCCAATATATATTCAAAATATATCTGAATCCATCATTTCTCTGCATCTTTCACAACCTTCATTTCAGCCAACATCATGTCTCATCCAAAAAGCCTTTAATTGTTCTCTCAGTTTCTACTCAGCTTTTACTCTAGACTCATTCTCCATCCATTCATTCATTCATTCTCCAACCCATTCTCCATTCATCCATCCATCCATTCATTCATTCATTCATTCAACTAGTATTTACTGAATGTCTGCTATATGCCAGGCACTCCATGCACTGAGAATACATTAGTGCAGAAAATTTTCTTACAAAATATTTTACCTAGGGAAACTTAAATTCTAATATAAAATATGTGAGAGGGTAGTAAGTGTTTTGAAGAAAGAGGAGGTAGGGAAGGATGGGCAGGGGTGGGGTCTGGTATTACACAGAGTGGCCAGGGATAGATCATCAGTTGTATGAAGACCTGAAGGTTAGGAAGTGAACCATGTGGATATGGCGGAAAGTATCCTAGGCAAAGAGAAAAACAAATAAAAAGACCCTGAGGTGGCAGCATGGCTGTGCCTTTTACTGTGCATGAAATGGGAAATCACTAGAAGATTTGGAGCAGAGAATTGTGCTCTAATACTTTAAAGGAAAACACTATGCGACTATGTCAAGAATAGGCTGTAGGGCCACAATGGCGGAAGCAGAGACCAGTTAATTTATATTAGGTTTAGACCAGAGTGGGGTAGTGAAGATAAGAAATGTTAGATTTCGGATATATTATTAATTGCAAATTAATATTTTTAAAACATAAATGGGGCTGTGCTATTCCTCAACTCAAAAGCCCTTCAGCAGCCACTTTCTTCCCACTGCACTTTATACAAAATGAAAAATCCTTAACATGACCTAAACAGCTCTGTAAGATCTGATCTCTGCCTAACTTTCTAGCCTCATCTCACTTCTAGGTAATCAAAATATATTCTGGCCACGCTGACCTTTCAGGTTCTCTACTACCCCAGATTCTTTTCCACAGGGCGGGGCTTCATGCATACTGTTCTCTCAGCCTGAAAAGCCCTTCTCACTGTTGGCCTTGCTTGCATGATCACCGAAGCTCTCACATTTCAAGAGTCAGCTTAGAAAATTCACTTCCATGAAAAGACCTTCCTCAACATGTCACTGTGAATTTGCTCTACCCCCTTCCCCGTAATATTCTCTCCAAGTATCCCAAAGGACTTTTCCTTGATAGGGCTCACCCTGGTTAGTAATTATAACATTGGTTTAATTATACTTAATGGCTAATGTTTGTCTCTCAAGACTGTGGGCTATCAAGAGCAGAGACTACTTCTGTTTCACTTACCATCACAACCTCAAGGTGTGACACAACACCTCATATTTAGCAAGTACAAAACATAATTTTCGAACAAAAGAGAGAGCTTTCATCCCAGCTCTCCCAGATATAATGTAGTCACTTAAGTTCTCAGGGCCTCAACATACTTTTCCCCCTTTTTAATCTTATAAGAAAGCCATAGAAAACAGAGTAAATGAGACAAAGAAATAGGACATCATAAAAGTTTTAAGAACAGTTTTCCTGAAGCAGTCAGGGAGCGGGACAGAGAAATGAGGGAGGGCCTTGATTGTTGGTTTATTAAGTTCAGACTTTATTCAGTGGCCAAATGCAGGGGTGCTGAAGGCTTTTTGAGCTTTACAATGCTAAAGCAGAACAGTGTATTTGGAAAATTAAGCTCTGTGTCGTGTATAACTAACTGAAGAAGAATCTGAATGCAAAAATTTAATTAGAATCCAAACACAACAAGTATTTCTGCTCTTCCTGTCATCTTGGAGCCTGTGGAGGCCTACTGGGAACAGGGTTTCTAAAATGACAAATATTTCTGAAAGGCTATGGGCCAAGGCCATTTTTGCTGGTGGTAAGTGGGATCTCCAGAACACGAGAGAACACACAGCTCTTCTTAAAATTGAAGGTGTTTAGGCTCGAGATGAAACTGAATTCTATCTAGCCGAGAGACGTGCTTATGTGTACAAAGCACAACACAGTGACTGTTGGTGGCAAACCGAACACAACCAGAATAATCTGGGGAAAAGTAACTCATGCTCATGGAAACAGTGGCATGGTCCCTGCCAAATTCCAAAGCAACCTCCCCGCTAAAGCCATTGGCCACAGGGTCCGTGTGATGCTGTACCCCTCAAGGATTTAAACTTACTGAAAAGTAAATAAAGTTGTAGATTTGTTCTCTTGCATTTTTGTTAAAATACAACAAATGCGACAACGACTTCTGACAATGGGGAAGCCTCCAAAGAAATGCCAGTCATAAAAAAAATTTTTTTAATTAGAATCCAACAGGTGAATAGGGCCTCAACTGCTTTTAAAAGGTAGTTGAATGTAAGAACACAGATATATATACTTGCTTATATACTAATTAATGAAGATTCTTAGCACTATTATTTAGTGACCAAATTAAGCTTACGTTTGTTTTAATTATATTTTATATAGAAAACAAAAAGGGATCAACAATGGAAAATAGTTTCATTTTCCTGTTCATTCATTACTTACAATGCAACCAGAATAACCTTCCAAAAGCATGGCTCATATCATATTACTCAAAAAACTTTAGTGGCTCCCCACTGTCTACTGAATTAAGTCCAAACACCTTGGCCTGATATTTAAGACCCTATACAAATTGGCCCCAACTTATTTGCTTTTACTCCCCTTTATTCTAGCCAAACTGAACTACTTTTGCTCCAACACAGCCAGCTTTTTCTGCTTCTACCAGACCTTGGTTCACATTGTTCCATCTTTCTGAAACGCAATTCCACCCCCCACTCCTAATCCACCTGTTTAAAATCCTACCTTCCTATTTCAGGGCCCACCTCACATTGCTACCTCCCTCAGTCTCTCTCCAATCCACCTTAAGTACAAAACGACTTCTCCTCCTACAGACACCTATAGCCCCAATGCTTTGTAACTTACTACATGCTTATGTTGAGTGACTTTCTCCTTTTATGTTTGATCTTACCGATTAAATCATTAATAATTTCTAGCCCCTTTTGTGAAAGAAAGATGGGTACTTATGTACACAAAATTAGCAACTATATTTACAGTTTGTAAACTGTTCTAATAGCCTATTCCTTTTCAGGGCAGGAACTGTTTCTGATTCATCTTTTGTTTCTTGCAATTCTTTGAACAAAGTGTATGTTTAAATATCTTTGTTGAATAAAACTCAAAAAAAAATTTTTTTAAGATTTTATTTATTTGACAGAGAGAGATCACAAGAGGCAGAGAGGCAGATAGAGAGAGAGGGGGAAGCAAGCTCCTGCTGAGCAGAGAGCCCGACGCGGGGCTCGATCCTAGGACCCCGAGATCACGATCCAAGCCGAAGGCAGAGGCTTAAACCACTGAGCCACTCAGGCGCCCTAAAACTCAAAAATTTTAAGTTGAATATAAATTTGCCCGTTCTCACTCAGGTCTTATTCACTGAGCCGCGTTAAAAGAAAGAACAAGGCACCTAAATGGCTCAGTCAGTTAAGCATCTGACTCTTGATTTCAGCTCAGGTCACGATCTCAGGGTTGTGAGATGGAGCTCTGCATTGGGCTCCATGCTCAGCTTGGGATTCTCTCTTCCTCTTCCTCTGGCCCTCCCCCACTCCCTCTCTCTAAACAACACACACACACACACACACACGCGCGCGCGCGCACGCACACACAATTATTAAGCACCTGCACTGTAGTTAGCTACTGTGCTAAGAGGCAGTACAGACAATTACAAAGAACTATAAAATACCACCCCTGTCCTAAGAAGCTTATTACAACATTGTTAGGAACATAAGACAATTTCCACAGCAATCAGAAAAATAATAAAAGTACTATCAAACAATTAAATTCTAAACTATGAATTTCAAAAGAGCTGGTATAGATAACAAGTGCCATGAAAGTCTGGAACCGAGACTAAGAATGCTTCTGAGAGGCATAGCTAGACAGGCAAGAAGAGGCAAGATTATCCAAAACAATGTGCTCCCTCGGGTTGCTCCAACAGTCACATCCTCCCTACATCTTGGTTTAAAAAATAATAACCCGTGCACATCACCAGGTCCCTGACCCATAAATGTACATGCTCACTGGCCCCATTCACTTTACACAGAAGTCCTCTACTAGCACTCAATTTGAAAACACATTTTCCAAAACACAAAAAAAAACATTTTCTACATTTTCATCACATGCAATGTGAAGGCAAAGAGGGAAATCTCAAAGATGACCATTTCAGGAAGCCAAATTAAATTTTAAAAATAAACTACAATAAATCTTTATAGCCCCAGCTTGACTCATTCTAATAATTAACACCTTAAACATCAGTAATTGGACAAATCTTAGACGAGGTATAGTTGACTTGAAGTCACTATTCAAATGTTTCAGATTAGAAGAGTCACTTTTAAACTCATTCAAATGAGAGAGAGCAGAGAGCGTGGTGGTTTAAAGTTGAGACCCTTGGGCCAGCTGGCCTGGGTTCATAATCCCAGCTAACCAGGCTTCCTCTGTGCCTCAGTTTATTCGTCTCTAAAATGAGAACAAAAAACAGCTAACTCATAGTATGGTTATGAGACCAAATGAATTAATGCATTAAAGCACTAAGTATAGTAATCTAGTACATAGTAAGCAACCAAAAGATCTACCTATTATTATTATCCAAAGGAATTAAGGGCACTAACTTACTAACTCAGTCAGGACTACTTAGGCAATAATATATTGTAACAGTCCCCCCTTATCCATGGAGGATACGTTCCAGCACCTCCACAGGATACCTGAAACCTCAAATAGTATGGAATCCCGATACATACTGCTTTTTTTTTTTTACATACATACATAACTATGATAAAGTTTCATTTAAAAAGTACACACAGTAACAGATTAACAATAACTAATAATGAAATAGAACAACTGGGGCGCCTGGGTGGCTCAGTGGGTTAAAGCCTCTGCCTTCAGCTCAGGTCATGATCTCAGGGTCGTGGGATCGAGCCCCGCATCGGGCTCTCTGCTCAGCAGGGAGCCTGCTTCCCCTCTCTCTCTGCCTGCCTCTCTGCCTACTTGTCATCTCTCTCTCTCTCTCTGTCAAATAAATAAATAAAATCTTTAAAAAAAAAAAGAAATAGAACAATTATAACAATATACTGCAATAAAAGTTGTATAAATGTACTCTCTCCGAATATCTTATTGTACTATACTTACCCTTCTGTGATGATGTGAGATGAGAAAATGCCTACGTGATGAGATGAAGTGAGAGGAATGACACAGGCACTGTGACGTAGCGTTAGGCTACTACTGACCTTCTGAGGAGAGTCAGAAGGCGGATCGCCCGCTTCCGGACCATGGCTGACTGTGGGTAACTGCAACCACGGAAAGCAAAACCGCAGATGGGGGGGATTACTGTAGTAAACAAAAAGTACCAGCTTCAAAAGTGAAAACTGGGCATTTCTATTGTGTAGGGGCCCAGGGTAGGCTGCCCCAAAATGTGCCCCTTTGGCATAAAGATTATTTCAAGTTAAAAGTAATAAAAATCCAGCAGATGCAGGAAAGGCTCTCTGCCTGCTCCCTAACAGCCTAGATTTACATTGAAAGAACAGCCCTCGAAGGGAACAGAAGTATTAACAGAGGCCCCCTTTACCCAAGAAACTCAATCATCTGCATAATAGAACAATCCTGTTTTTCCAAACATATCCATTCACCTTTTTGCTAATGAATCTTCTCCCTTTCGTGTGCTCAGGCCCCTCCCTTTTTCCTTAGCTCCTAGAAGCTTCCCGTTGCCTCACTGTCTTCATAATTTCATGTCTGTGTGGATTCCCTGTACGTACACCTATTCAATTTGATTTTCTCCTGTTAATCTGTCTCATGTCAATTTGATTCTAAGTCCAGCTGGAAGGACCCAGAGGGAGGTCTTCCCCCGACACTACATATGAAATTCACATTAAAGGAAATCCAGAACCTATGTACACATAGAAACTCAGTGTATGACAGAACTGACATTGCATAAAAGCAGAGGAAAGGAAAAAAAATTTCAACAAATCGCACCGGAAGAACTGTAAACCCATAAAAATGACCTCACACCATACACAAAAATAAATTCCAAGTTGACTTATGACCAAAAAGTGAAAAAACAAACTTTATAACTTCAAGAAAATATAAGTTTTGAACATGGAGAAGAAATGTTTCTTTAACAAGGCATAAAAAGTACAAACCATGGAAGAAAAGGCTGAAAATCCAACAGTATTAAAATTAAAAACTTTTGTTAATCAAGAGTACATTTAAGAAATGCAAAGACAGGGGGGCGCCTGGGTGGCAGTCAGTTAAGCTTCTGACTCTTGTTTTCTACTCAGGTCGTGATCTCAGGGTCCTGGGATTGAGCCCCACTTCTGGCTCTGCACAGAATCTGCTTGTCCCTCTCCCTACCCCTCTACCTCTTCCCCCTCCTCCTCCCTCTCTCTCAAATAATTAAATCTTTTTTTAAAAAATGCAAAAACGGACTGGGAAAGGATGTTATAACACATAAAACCAACAAAGGATTGGAATCCAAAAAACTTCTACAAATCAATGAAAGACAAAATAATCCAATTAAAAATGGGTAAGATATATTAACTGTCAATTCACAGAAGAGATACAATGACCAATAAGCATATGAAAAGGTGCTTATCTCATTAATAAGAAAGAAAATACAAATTAAACCCCCTATGAGATACCATTTCATAGCCAAATGAAAACTTCTTGGCAAAGATGTGGGAGCAGTGAGAACTACACTACTAGTAGGAATGTAAATTGATCTAGTCACTCTAGCAATATCTAGTCAAGCTAAAAATGGGCATACCCTACGACACAATAATTTCACTTCCAGTTTACGTTTGTACATACACATTTGCACATGCATACTCTCATGCGTGCGCGTGTGTGCGCACACACACCCCTTAATGAAACTGTTGCAGCACACATACCCAAGGAGATGCATGCAAGATTATCCACAGCAGCATTGCATCTAAGTGCCAAGAACTGAAAACAGTAAAAATGTGCATTACTGTGCATTAAGAAAAGAATGTGCCAGTTCCTAGCCTCAGCCTCCAGGCCTGGCACACTTCCTCTTGCTTTCCTATAACCCTGGCTCAACTGCCTGGTGAACAACATTGGGCTAACCTTCTGCAGGATAAAATACGTGAAGCAGAAACAAGCTGTCCCCACCAAAGCATCCTGACCTACCCAAACCTGAGCCAACCCCAACAGCTGGCCAGACACATGTGAGCAAGCCTAGCCGCGATGGGCAAGTCACCTAGCTGACCCACAGTCTCATGAGCAATAACAAATGGTTGCTATTTTAAGTCAGTTAAGTTTGGGGGCTTGTTACAAAGTGATAGATAACAGATACATAAATGGATTAAAGTGATGCATATTAATGGGAATAAATTTGACAATAATACTACATGTAAAAAGCTGCACAAAAATCTATCTTATCATATATACACATATTTTAGAAGCATTGTGTAGAGTTATTCTACACATGTATGAAGAATGATGGTTACCTGCAGGTTTGGAGAAAGAAGATGCCACTGGGGAGAGGTAAACAGGGGCTTCAAGTTTTCCAGAGAGACCCTCCCTAAAATCTCAATCCTCCCAATACACCCTGCCTGTCCTATATTCCCTTCTCTGCTTTATTTTTCTACTTACCACTTAACATCAGCTAATTCCATAAAAGCAGGGATTTGTACTGTGTTTGTAGCTCCCAGAATGACTGGAGCCTTCTAATTGAAGGCTCCCAGGTAACTATAATGTCCACCCTGGATGGAGAATCACCGCCTTGGAGAGAGTAAGTGCCATGGCAGCAGTTAAGGACAGGAGTTGGCAAACTATAGACTGCAGGCAAAATCTGCCCTGTTACCTGTTTTATATGGTCCACAGGCTAGGAAGAGTTTTTACAGAACATTTCAATTGATTTGATAACAGAGAACACTAACTTTGAACCCCAATTAAGTGAAATGTTATCCTCACCACCCCCCCCAAATAATTCTATTATTCTCATTAATAGACCTATATCAGGGATGCCTGGGCAGCTCAGGTCATGATCCCAGTGTCCTGGGATTGAGTCCCACATTGGGCTCCCTGCTCAGCGGGAAGTCTGCTTCTCCCCTGCCTGCCACTCCCCCTGCTTGTGCTCTCTGACAATTAAATAAAATCTTAAAAAAAATAGACCTATGTCATAAAAATTTTTATTTTTATGACATTTTAAAATATTTAAAATATTTTAAAATAAAAAATATTTATTTTTATTTTTATTATTTATTTTTTATTTTTATACAATTATTGTATTTTGAATTTCAGTAACTAGAAATGCATGGAAATTTGTTTTTTCTCTTGTTATAGAAGTATCTAGGGGCGCCTGGGTGGCTCAGTGGGTTAAAGCCTCTGCCTTTGGCTCAGGTCATGATCTCAGGGTCCTGGGATCGAGCCCCGCATCCGGCTCTCTGCTCAGCAGGGAGCCTGCTTCCCCCTCTCTCTCTGCCTGCCTCTCTGCTTGCTTGTAGTCTCTCTCTCTCTGCCAAATAAATAAAATCTTAAAAAAAAAAAAGAAATAATAATAGAAGTAAAATATATAGAACAAACCAGACCACTAGGAAAGGCTCAATAAATACAGGATATTATTATTAGTGAGGAAAAAAACCCCAAAAAAAAGTAAACAAAGAAAACGCAATTATACAATGATTTGCAATTTATGGTAAGTGCTAAAGGAAATAAAAGATAGAGATAGATAATAGCCAGGATACCAAAAAGTGCCTAAGGATCTCATTCAGAAAAGGAACAAATACGGAAGAAATATGATGGAGAGGAGTTGCTGATTCTTGTCCCCTAAGTCACTGCTCCCAAAAGATGGAGATGTACCCAAGCCATGAGAAATAGCAAAAAATGAGGTAAATTCTGGGGCACCTGGGTAGCTCAGTCAGTTAAGCGTTTGCTTTTGGCTGAGGTTGTGATCCCAGAATTCTGGGATCAAGCCCGGCACTGGGCTCCCTGCTCACTGGGGAGTCTGCTTCTCCCTCTAACCCTCTCCGCTCCTGTGCTCGCTTTCTCTCTCTCAAAAAAGAAAATAAAATCTTTTTTAAAAAATGAGGTAAATTTTTTCTGTGGTCACTTCTGGAGTTACAACACAACTGGAGGCAGCAGAGCCTACTGGTTAAAAGTGGGGCATGAGAATCAACATGCCTATGTTCAAATCTCGGATCTAATATTTATAGCTTAGCTTTGAAACCTTGGGCAAGGCATTTAACCTAAATTTCAGGACTTCTCTTCTGTGAAATGATGGTTAACAACACCATCTGCATCCCAAGACTGCTGTGTACTGAAGAAGGTAACACAACCAAGCACAGTGAGCAATACGCGACGGCAGTATTACAACCAGTTGCCAAAGTCTTGTGTAAACGGATCCCTTAGTATTCCCTAGAAAGCCAATCATTTCTAGTCTACATTTTCCATTTTCTCCAATACTCTTCTGCCTCAAACAGTGTTTAATAAAGCTTTTGTTTTATTTCTCAGGAAATTTCTTTAGATTTGAGGCTACTATATATATTCTTCGCCCTATATATTTCTAACACTTCCAACTGAAAATTGATATCAGGGCTCAAAAGAAAGATATTTTTCTAGGGGAAAGAATTATAGTAACTGACATTGGACCAAAGTGCCATCTACTTCTCATCATTTGGACACAGGTATATATAATGTTACTGTAGTGTTCTTCCTCGTTTTTATTTTCCATAGAACAAATAAAATAGGCCCAATGCCTCAAAAGAGGTTGTTTTTAAGTTATCTTTCTCCTGCTCATATGAGCATTTCTGGTTTTTCTGTTTAAATCAAAGAAAAAGTAGTGCCAATGTCAGATTTTAAAGTGGGAGACCATTTGATGCCCAAAATGAGACCTGATTCCTCAGCACTTCCTATTCTTGTACAAAACAATAAATGGCTCCCTGCAGGACACAGTCTACAGCTCACCTACCCAACTTAATAACAATCTTATCACCAAAAGTACCTTGAGCAATAGATAGCATCAAGAAGTGGCTCTGTTATAAATTTAGGAACAAAATTAAAGGTCCTAGGGAGACATTTTCCACAAGCACATCCAGACAGTGAAAAGGCACTGCCACATTCAAACAGGATTTTACTGCTTTATAAGTATCTCTCTCCCTGAAGCAACTCAAAATTATGACTGCCTCAAAATAAAGATTTGTGTAGCTATAACCAGGGTACCCAGACCCTAATATATCAATAGATATGCACTGAGACTCTTCAGAGCAGGAAACTCATTGTACTGCTATAACCCAAAGAGTTTTTCCAATACCATCACCAGAAGGGGAAAAAAAAATCATCTCTCCCTTTATCCACAGGCAGCTCATCAAAAGACCATCACTTTTTTTTTTTAACTCTTCTGTTAGCATAAGTAAGTAAGATAATGTGGTATAAAAAAAAATCACTGAGCTGGAAGTCCAAGATCTGAATTCTAGTCTCAGCTATTACTTGTCAGATGCTTGATCTTTAACAAGTCACTTCAGTTGTTTTCAGCTTAGGAACTCAAAGTTACTTGGTGTGAATGTGCTCACCAATTCTTCAGCTAAAAATTCATGTTATTTCCACCATTTATTCTTCTGTCTCAACAACAACAACAAATCACTATCGTTTCTCTATCAGTTAAGGACCCTATCAATCTCGGGGCGCCTGGGTGGCTCAGTGGGTTAAAGCCTCTGCCTTCGGCTCAGGTCATGATCTCGGGGTCCTGGGATTGAGCCCCCCCGCATCGGGCTCTCTGCTCAGCAGGGAGCCTGCTTCCCCCTCTCTCTCTGCCTGCCTCTTTGCCTACTTGTGATCTCTCTGTCAAATAAATAAATAAAATCTTAAAAAAAAAAAAAAGGATCCTATCAATTTCAAGGCACAGGAAACCTACTACAAACAGATAAGTAAAAAAGGGGGGGGTGGCCCAAGTAACTGGAATAGCCAGAAGTAGAACATACTACCGACCCTCAAACAGTATCTTCAAGACCAGATTTCTCCCTCTCCCTCTCTGTTATTCCCTCCCTCCCCTTCAATTTGTCTCTCTTCTTACTTGGACTTTATTCTTGGGCGTCACATGGTAGCTAGCTAACTGCAGCCACTCTTGCCCTTCACGAGCCTGGGTTTAGGTTCAGCAAGGATACTTCCTCCCATTTTGCTCTAGCAAAAACAGAAGCTGCGGTTGGCTTCACTTGAGAAACTGTCCACCTGATCACTCGCCTGGGGGAACACAACCTAAATGCCAGAGCAGAGTTGGTAGCACACATTAGGCAGGGGCTAAAAGTGGGAAGGAGTAAGACCCTCCACACAAAACTGATGTTCTTTACACCTTCTCCTACCCAAGGAGTAGGTGGGTAGGAGATCCCTACCACTGAGGCCTCATTGCCGTTTCTCTCCCTCATCAGCTATATCCCCACCCCATTATCTTCTTCTAAAACTTAGTGAGCCCTTTAAACCTTCCCCTTGATATCTGGCACATCGTCCACACTCTTCATATAAGTGAGAAATCACTTTTCCTCATCTCCTAAATCTAATCAGTCACAAATTCTCAAAGATTCCACCTCCTTAGCTTCTTTTCTCCAGTCTTCTTCCTCCCCAGCTGCTTACAACCCCCTTCCCTTACTGTAGGCCTCTCTCCCATCACTCTGGCCCAATTTTGACTGTATCCAACCCATCGCCCCACCTCCAGTTTCCACTGCCCCAAAATCCATGTTCCATACTGTCCCCTCTATCTTTCCAAAGTCTAATCTTATTCTCCCTTCTTTATACTTTTTTTCTTTTTCTTTTTTTTTATACTTTTTAATGTCTCCTTGTTTCTGGCTGTATAAAAACTGTCTTATTTTTTACCATCTTCACCTTATAGCTTAATCATGCCAATTACTGCAATTTCCAAAATTTAATCAGTTGTTTCTTACCAGTCTTTTTGCTCAGATTGGTCTCTAGACTGGAATTTGCCTGGGCTACTCTGTGGATTCAAGGGGTTCCCTTAACTCAAACACTTGGGAGAACAAGATTCAGCCAAAGTCTCTACTTTTATGAAACCTTTCCTGAGGTACCTGCTAGGACTTCTTTCTTTGTGCCCTCACAATACCCAATATAGTTCTCTCTCACAGCACCTATAACAATTTACTGCACTCACCTATTTGCAGGTAAATATAATTCTCAAAAGCAAACATGCCTTAGGATCATCTGAAAAGCTCTAAAAAACTGAACCTACACCACACTAAACATACCAAACCAGAATTAGGGCCCAGGCTTGTAAACTATGAAAAAGTTTCAAGGCAGTTAACGTTACCTGCCCCCATCTCTCCAGGCCCACTTAATCTACTTAAGGAAAACAATTCCTATTAAATATATCCAGTTCCTCAAATTGTTCCTGACAGCAGGGAAACAATAAATGTTATGGAATGTTAGAATGTAAATCTTACACATTGCTGTGAATTACAGTTACCAAAAATCACCCAATGGAAGAAAATTACAATAACATACCATTTTCAGGCATTCCAACTAAATAAAAATTTTTATACACTGGGTGAGGGGGATGGGGAAAGAGACAGATGAAGAAATTACCTGAACCACCTTTTTCTCTGATAATCAAAAACAGAACATTATCCTGTATGCTCAGTTGCTGAAGCCAAGGACCAATGTTTCTGACTTTAGCTTCAGGGCCCTCTATGATTAGGAGTACCTGTTGCTTTTTAACGATGAATAAAACTAATACTGTCTTCTGCATTAGCTTTCTATGCAGCAGGAATCAAGACACATGCGGTACACAGCTCTACTATGAAATTATAATTAAATACTCAAAGAAAGAGAATCACCCCGTATGTCAAATCCAATTTAATAAATATTTTCTGCCCACCTTCAGGGCCAAACACTAGTTTATGTATATTAATAAAGAGAACAAGAGGCTCAGCGGCTGCCCTCAGGGAGCTGAGACTCAGGTACATGGCAGCTAAAAGAACATTAGTAACGGTGCTCAAATTTTCATTAAATAGAACTGAGACTACTAAATGTTTTATCTGTATTCCATTATAACCTTCAAGTTAGATTAATATTCTTATCTTATAAAATGTTTTTAAAAGAACACTCAGGCATTTTCCTGGTTCGAAGTGGATTATCCAAAGTTTTCCTCTTGAAAAAAAAAAGTTACCTTATTTTTTTTCTAGCTGCATCATAAAAGCAGGGAACAAATAGGAAAAAATGAAGTAATACAGCAAAGACATTGAAATTTCCTTCAGCCAGTATTTTCTATTCTTTTCCACACTGAGACAAACAAACCTAGCACCAAGTTAAAAAGAAAAAAAATCTAAGAGGAAATTTATTTCTTTAAAATAAAAAGTCCTTGGGGCACCTGGGTGGCTCAGTCAGTGAAGCTTCTGCCTTCAGCTCAGGTCATGATCCCAGGGTCCTGGGATCAAGCCCCACATCGGGCTCCCTGCTCAGCGGGGAGCCTGCTTCTCCCTCTCCCACTCCTCCTGCTTGCGTTCCCTCTCTCGCGTGTCTATCTCTGTCAAATAAATAAATAAATAAAATCTTTAAAAAATTTTTAAACAAAATAAAAAATCCTTAATATAGGGGCGCCTGCGTGGCTCAGTCAGTTAAGCATCAGACTCTTGATTTCGGCTCAGGTCATGATCTCAGGGTCCTGGATCAAGCCCCACATCTGGCTTCCCTCTCAGTGCAGAGTCAGCTGGCTCCTCTCCCTCTGCTCCCCTCTGCTCACACTAGCGCCCCTGTGCTCGCTCTCACTCACGCACACTCTCTCTCTCTAAAATAAATAAATAAAATATTAAAAAAAAAAACACCTTAATATAGTTCCAAGTTTCACTCTGGAAAAAAAAAACTAGAAAAATAAAGGATGAAACATGTTAGTGGGGAAAAAAATGACACCTTGTTGTACAAGAGAGTAAGTTCTCAGAGGCTACAAACTCTTGGGCTGATGAGAAATAAAAGCATAATTCAAACCATTAAAAGTGAGTACTATAGGCTTCTCTTTTGAAGTGAAACTCTTGGCCTCATAAGTGATGATCAAGTTTGTCCAAGTTTCAGACATATTTCATTAGCAAACTCATCATAACGGGCTCTTTGGGCCAGTCCACTTAAAAATATGCATTGTAATAAATACTGTACCACAAGGCCATTTTTTAAAAACCCGAAGGCCCAATTAGATTATGTAAATTTGAATTAAATACATACATAAATCAGTCAATACCCAAAGCTCCTGGCAAAATGCCAGCCAGCAGTCTTTGGCATAAGAAACATTAGAAATGCCATCCTAGAGGGATATGTGCTTTTTTCTCTAGTGTCAACACACATCAGATTGAAAGCTATAAACTAGTCATCCATGTTAACTTGATGCTGTTGTGAGCAAGAAAACTATCAAATGCAGTAACTACACTCTGAATTTTTTTTAACCTTTTCTATTGGACAGAAATACTATTCATTGGGCACTTGTGGCTCAGTTATGAACATTCTTGCATTCGGAGTTTGCAAAAAAAGCAAAAAACCAAATCTAATAAAAGCTGTAACTTAACTACACAATTATACAGAATGCAGACAATTATCTGGTTTGTGCTCTCGAATTATCAACAATGGAGTTTATTATGGTGCTAGTTCCCCTTCATGGTGAGAAAAAATTAGGGGGATCTTAGGTCCCCCTACAAAATTTCTTATTAGCAATTCCTGCATGGGCTTCTTCAATACGGAAAACTATAGAGGAATTAAATTTGGATAGCACTTTGGAAAAGCACACTCGAATCCCTCAAGTCTTTCAGGGAGGAACTGGCGGGGATCGTCGTTTTGCAGGTATACTCTATGAAGAAACTGCAAACATCTGTGCTGCTCATTTGCAAAGACATCACACATGAAACCTGAACTACTGGTTCTAAATATAGACTCTCTAGAGATCTGTTCAGATAATCCTAATAGCAAACAGGATGGCCTTTATTTGTAGAAGCATCTAGAGGGATCTTGTTATGACATAAAAAGAAAACACATTTAAAAACATGGAGAAAACTGCCAACCCTTACAAAAGAAATACATTTGAGTTAAATAATCAATGTATCAAGAAGAAACAGGAAAAGTTTATTATTGTCTTATGTCATATCTATTTTCCCATCCTTGTCTCTTAATGACAAAATACAGAAAATCATTTTACATTATACATCATGAAGCCTGTCACACCATATATTCAGTGATGACAAAAATGGTATGTTGTCTTCACTCACTTTGCAAAGCCTATTATGTCAAGCAGGAAACGCCCTATGGTCAGAACAAGCTCAGGCTGTCAAACCAGGAGAACTTCTAAGAAGAATGACCTTTTAATGGAAAAATGCTATTTTCCTAGTACCTGATATGGAGAGAACATGAAAGAAAATCAAAATTAAAATTTTCCACTAACATTAATTAAAACTCTCTCTCTCAACTCTTTCTCTCTCCATACTTGGGAAAATATTGCTAAATATTGGCTCTAATTTTCTGAGTTACAAATGAATCCAAGATTAGTTTTAAAGCTAAAACCTCATAGTCTGCTCATGAGATTTTCTTATAATACGTCTCTCTCTTTCACACACACATCAATCTCACTATTATCTGAAACTGTTGTTGGTTACATCTTTACTGATCTCCTGAGGAACATAATTCTGAAACTACTAAAATAACATATTAATTTATTTTTATAGAATCCTAGCAAAATAAAGTCTGTGTATGTGTATTCATTTTTAATCTAATCTAAACATAAGTAGGAAAGGTAACAAAATTTGAAGAAATAAAATAACAATAAAAGTAGGGTGTTATGAAGATATATTTTTAAAATAATGCCGTAGTACACAGGAAAATTGAAGTATGTAATATATTCCAGGCACTTAGATTTCCTCTGTTTATGAAATTACTAGAAAGTATTTTTTAGAGTCCGTTTGATCCACTCTGTTGACTTAAAAAAAAGGGGGGAGGGGCCTTCCAGAGTTCACTAAAGGTATGGTTATGCCCAAAGCTCAAAGAAAACCAACAGGCTGTACTACTACTTTTGTTGCTTGTGTACATCAACATTTAGCCCCAAAGTAGTATCCTCTCAGGGGGAGGCTAACAATAAACTAATTCTCTCAGACAGAAGATCACATTTTTCCCCTGATGTTCCTGTGGTGACATCATCAAAAATAAAAGTACTATTAAGCATTATTTTCCATTTTTACTAAAATTTAAATACCATAATTCAAATTCTGATAATAACCTATAAACAAGAACAAAAAGAAAACAACGGTATTTCCCAAGCCATGATTACTGCTTTCTTTCTACCTGACCCAGGTGAACATTCTACAAAACCATCAGCATAATTCAAACACTCTGAACTAATAAAGATGAGTGTCCATCCACATCTTCATCTCATATCCTTTTCTCTTCTTTGATTTTTGGAAAGAAAACGCCAGAAAAGATTGCCCAGAATGACAGATAAGGTCGAAACACTGCTATGCTAGGAAATACACCAAAAAGAAGACACATATAACAATCTGATCATACAAATAATGTTCCTTGTCACTGAAGCCTTTGCATTATTCTATGCAAACAAAAATAAAATGTCAATTACAAAAGTAAACACATCCCCATTAATAAAATGAGTATCTTCCATCTAACAGCCAGCAAGGGGCAGAAATAATAAAAAGCATTTTTGCAAATTCTGCATTCATTCTTTCATGGCTCATCACAGTGCTCACTGCACACACAAGGCCCCTCCACACCCTAAGGGATCAGTATCTTCCACTTACATAACTGTTCCTTTAATCACTCACACTCATAGCCAGATCTTGAACCCCGTCACCACCCAGAACTCTTCTTTCTCTAACACCTTAAACTCCCTCAATGCAACCCCACTCCTGGATCTGTCACTCCCTCAATCCCATTAAAGACCTACTAGCCTCCAACTCAACAAGTTAGGCAGACCTCCTGCCCTCCACGTTCCCTGAGACCATTAACTTGCTCCTTTCTTCACTTCCAAATCAATTCCATGGAGACCATAAGGTCCATTAATGACTTTCTTATCACTATTTTCCACTCCCTTGCTTCCTTGTCCTTCTGCTGTACAATCCAACAAAGCTCCCAGGCTTGGCAGAGTCCATCTGACTGCCTTCTCCACTCATACACTTTGGGCTTCCAAGCACTATTAGCAAAATTAAAAATAGAAGGCACAGCCCTATGGGCTGGTCCTCCACAATCCAGTAAGTGTCCTCATGAATCTCTCTTTAGAACCCAGATTTCAGTGCATGGAGGAGGGAATTAAAAGCATATAGCAGATGAAGGGAGTTTATAAGTTTACATTATGTTCAAAGAAGCTTGGAGAAAAGGAAAGAAGAGACAGAAAAGGCTGGTTATGCAAGGGAGCTGAAACAAAGTTGGATCACGCTTGGATCACGCTGAGGTTTAAGAGGGTTGGTAATTGGGGCAAGTTTTGAGGCAAGGAGAAGATAAAGATGTCCAACATTCCTCCAGAAGTGGGAAGAAGGATAGGATCCATCGCTTCACATTTTACAAAAATAATATATTTGCTTCAGTAATACAAGTTAATTAAAAAGGGTTTATCTCCAATGCAACCCCATAGTTTAACTTCTTGCATAGTAAAAGCCCAAACTCTGAAATCAGACAGCCTGGGTTTGACTTCCAGCTCTTCAACTTCCTACCCATGTTATTTCCTAGACAAGTTATCGCATCTTTCTGTGCCTCAGTTTCCTCATCCGTAAAATGGGGATATAATTATAATACCTATGTAATAGGGTGGTGTGAAAATGAAAGACGTTAATACACAGAACATACTTGGAATAGTGACTGGCGCATAACAAGCACTATATGGAATGTTAGCCATTCTTCTGGCTAAAAACTTAAAATGCTATTTAGATGTTCTCGTGTTCAGACCACTACAGAGAATGTAGTGGACTTCCCTGACCCCCATATTCCCAACCTAATTTTTATTAGCCTTCTGGGTCTTCTTGGACACGTCTCTCCTGGCTCTTCCTCTCCCTCCTCCCTGTCAAACAAATGGGTTAAGTGACTCTCTTCTACTTGCAAGCCTGGGTTTATATTCTCACAGTATTTATCACAAGGTATTATAATTTTCATTGATACATCTGTCTTCCGCCTCCCCCAAACTAAATTGTGAGTTCTTCCGGGATAGGAGCTATCTTTTCCAATTAAAGTTCAGGGGGGTTAAGAATAAGTGATGTATGTAAATCAGTATAACACTGTACTCGATGGATAACAATGAATGCTAAAATAAATGAATAAATCAGCTATTCTAGTCTAGAGGATTATTTTATGCAAGAGAGCAAACAAGTTCATCTACTAACTTAATGTCTATCATTTATAAAATGTGCTACAGTTAAACTCTTAAGTTAAAAAATGTAACTACCCCAAGTCCTTAAAGAGCACTGCGCTCCAAAGAATTACCACACACACATTTCTGCAATGTTTCTAAATTCAAAATATACAAGCACATTACTCAAACAACTTACATACATATTACTCAAACAACTAAGTCTTTCCAAAATAAATCTGACAGTGGTTTAAAAGAAGTAAAACTGTTATATACTTTGTAAAGCAAAATATACAACTTCCAACCACACAACTTTTCATAAACCATAGTTCATTCTATTACCAGAAATTGATACTTCACCCTCACTGGTAATCAGAAACTGACTAGTGTCCATTGTTCTCTCTCTACATAAAGCTCAAAAAACCCCTAAAGGCAGAAAATTCAAACAACATTCAAAATATGAACGGTTTGATTGTGTGCTGTAATTACTGTACCTGCACTTTTTATTTAAGCTAACTTTTTAAGCACATCTTTTCAACACATATATATAAAACACGTATCAAAGCCAAGCTACTTTTCCTTTTCTTTTCCAGTAAGTCATAAAGATTTATTATACTTACATTACTGACCAACAATAGAATTCCTACCGACAAGTTAATTGTATGGTAGAGTATATATCCTAGATTTTCATATTAGGGGCAGGAAAAAAGAACTTACGAAAATCCCATGTTTCAACTACTAAGAAAATAGACGCCTCATAAGTACTATATAGCTCAAAACTGAAATTAAATTGGGGATGTAATATTTTCAGAAATTTTGAAACAATAAACAAAAAGAGGGAAAGAGGAAGAGATCTGCAAGAGGGAAAAGTTGGGAGGAGAAAATGAAATTTAGGTAAAGATTAAAATTTATGCACTGTTTTATAAGGGTCCTTTATAAACCCAAGTTCTTTTTAAAAATTGGAGATACAAAAATTGAATAATGTATATATAACCTGATTTACTTACAAAGTTACATTTAGCATTAAATTTAAAGCACCAGGGGTGCCTGGGTGGCTCAGTGGGTTAAAGCCTCTGCCTCCGGCTCAGGTCATGATCTCAGGGTCCTGGGATCGAGCCCCACATCAGGCTCTCTGCTCAGCGGGGAGTCTGCTTCTCCCTCTCTCTCTGCCTGCCTCTCTGCCTACTTCTGATCTCTTTCCTCTCTGCCAAATAAATAAATAAAATCTTTAAAAAAAAAATTTAAAGCACCATTTGTTCACAGTTATCCACTGACTTATGGTTTGTTGTTGTTGTTTTTAAGTAGGCTCCATGCCCAGCTTGGAGCCCAGTGCAGGGCTTGAACTCACAACCCTGAGATCAAGACCGGAGCTGAGATCAAGGGTCAAATGCTTAACCGACTGAGCCACCCAGGCACCCCAACTTACTTATGTTTTAATGGCAACTAAAGTTATAAACGCATCTTTTTTTTTTAAGATTTTATTTCTTTGTTTGATAGAGCAAGCACGAGTAGGCAGAGCAGCTGGCAGAGGGAGAGGAGAAGCAGGCTCCCCGCTGAGCAGAGAGCCAGATTCCAGGCTCCATCCCAGGACCTGGAGATCATGACCTGAGCCGAAGGCAGCCGCTTAACTAACTGAGCCACCCAGGCGCGCCTTGCATCATTTTTTTTTTTAAAGTAGCAACACCTCATTTTTTCAGCCCATGAGAAACAGACAAAACTCTTGACAGAAGAAACTATCAACATAAAAGCAAAAGGGAAATAAAAAATAGGATCTTCTTGTTTTCCACATAGTGCTAGTAGATACAGAAATCACTAAATTTCGATATTTTAAAAAGTCACTAAATAAAAGCAAACACATTTTACTTGGAAATCTAAAATCTAGAGTCTTCTTTTAACTATTAGACCTTGGGTCAAGTAACTTAACCCCTCTCTAAATGAGGGAGGAGAGTCTTAGGGACTTCACATCTCTTCCGGAACTACAAAGTATAGATATTATCCTCTATTTATTCTTTATTAAATAAATTTGAGGCTTTGCTTCCCCAACAACTCCTCTCATTAGGGAAGCACCATGGTTATTAAGTGGCTCCAAGTGCAGCTACAGAAATCAGACCCAAGGATTTGTACCCTGGCTCCATCTTCTAGTAGCTGGATGATCCCAAACAAGTTATTCTAGCTCCCCAAGCCTGTTTCCTTGTCTATAAAACACAGTAGTAATAACAGTACCTATATTCATAAGGTTGCTGTGAAGATGAAAAGAGAAAGTACTTAGAACAGTCCTGGCACACAGCAAGATGCCTAATTAATGTTAGCTGGCATTATTGTTGTTTCGATGGTTTTTAAAAATGCTATTACTGGTTCCATCAAATGGATAAATAATAATTTACTTAACAATTCCACTTGGGTAGTTTCTAAATTTTAACCTTTTTAAATAAAGGATATATAAACATTTTTGTGCCTAAAGCTTTCCCCAAATTTAGGGAATTTCCTTAGGATATATTCAAGAAGTTAAATCAGTAGATCAAAATATATGGATGTTTTGGGTTTATAAAAAGGCTGTATAGATTTTCATTCCACCAAGTATATGAAATCACCCAACTCACTGCATCTGAGTCAAATCAGCACTGAAAATCATCATTACTTTAATTTCTTATAATTTGATTTAAAGTATTTCTCAATGTTGCTGTAATTACCATTTTGTTGATTATTTGTGAGGCTGAGAATTTTTTCCATTTACTAAAAATAATATAAGAACAGGGGAGCCTGGGTAGATCAGTCAGTGTCCGATTCTTCATCTCGGCTCAGGTCATGATCTCAAGGTTGTGAGATAGAGCCCCTGATTTGGAGCCTGCTTAAGATTCTCTCTCTCCCCCTGTACCCCCCTTCCTCTCTTAAAAAAATTAAAAATAGGGCGCCTGGGTGGCTCAGTTGTTTAAGCGACTGCCTTCAGCTCAGGTCATGATCCTGGAGTCCCGAGATCGAGTCCCGCATCGGGATCAACTCCCGCATGCTTGGCAGGGAGTCTGCTTCTCCCTCTGACCCTCCCTCTTCTCATTCTCTCTCTTTCTCTCTCTCATTCTCTCTCTCAAATAAATAAATAAAATCTTTTTTTAAAAAATTAAAAATAAAATAAAAATAAAAAATATTGTAAGAACCTCATTCAAAAAGATTTTTAAGCAAAGAAAAAATATAAAACACACAGAAAGAAGGAAATGTTTTAAAAATGGAAGATTAAAACAAATTAGAATGGAAATATGTAGTTATTAAGCTACTTATGCATAAACAAATGCATAATTTGCCACTAAGAATCCTACTGACTAAGGAAAAGAAAAAAATGTTTTATGTTCTGAACTTTGCTTGGGGAGGGTCTGGGCCAGGGTATAGCAACATTCTCTTCCTCAAGAAAAGCAAAACTTTTTCCAGACATTTAGAATCTAAAAGATATTTCTTAATGGGTCTTCATAAAAAGGATACAAAGTAATTTAAGGACAACATTCTCAACAACAGCAAATCTGACAGAAGGGCTCATCTGCTGCAACTGTATTTACCTTAAATTTAAAAAATACAAGAAAGTAGGGGCACCTGGGTGGTTTAAGCGACTGACTCCGAATTTCGGGTCAGGTCATCAACTCAGGGCTGTGAGATCGAGCCCCACATCAGGTTCCCTGCTCAGCAGGGAGTCTGTTTCTCTTCCTCTGCCCCTCCCTTTGCTTACACTCTCTCTCTCCAAAGTAAATAAATAAATCTTTAAAAAAAAAAAATACGAGAAAGTAAAATAATTCACTAAATATAACTTTGGTACACAAAATTTAGTATTAAAGTCATTTCCTGAGTTATTACTACACTGCTATCTGCAATTTCCGCTTCTAACCCTCCATCTTGGCAAATCTCTAGAATTGAAGGCTTCATCAAATTGAGACAAGCTTATCTACAATTTCTCAACTGTTTTTATTTCTTATTTTATATATTTGCTTTTCTTGAGGAATAGAATGCTGCTGTACACTGACCCAGACCCTCCCCAAGCAAAGTTCAGAACATCGAACATTTTTGTCTTTGCTTTAGCCAGCAGGATTCTTAGTGACAAATTATACATTAGTTTAATAACTACATATTTACATTCTAATTTTATGCTTGTTTTAATCTTCTTCTATTTCTTCTATATACTCTGGAAAGGATATATGAACTTGGCGATAAAACAGAGAAGAACATACAAAGTCCTGTCCTTTGCTCTAACTGAGGTACATTAGCAGTGTCATTGGAGGGCCTTCCTGAACCAAAAATCTAACTATATTTCATACTCTGAAACTTTTTTTTTAAGATTTTATTTTTAAGTAATCTCTACACCCATTGTGGGGCTCAAACTTACCATATCCAGCCCCAGAGTCATATACTCTGCCCACTAAGCCCGCTAGGTGCCCACCACCTCCCCCAGAAACATTTTAAAGTATCTTTCCAGGGGTTCCTCGCTGGCTCCCTCAGTCAGAAGAGCATGCAACTCTTGAACTCAATTCTCAAAGTGAAGGAATTTGGGGTAATGATTTTTTAAATGATTGCTAAAATGTTTTAGACAAATTCCAATATGGCTAAAATCCATTATATGACCCAAATAATTTCTAAAAACTGTGATAAGATTTTTATTTTATTTTATTTATTTGACAGAGAGAAAGAGATCACAAGTAGGCAGAGACGCAGGCAGAGGGAGAGGGGGGAAGCAAGCTCCCTGTGAGCAGAGAGCCAGAAGGGGGCTCGATCCCAGGACCCTGAGATCATGACCTGAGCCGAAGGCAGAGGCTTAACCCACTGAGCCACCCAGGCGCCCCTAAAAACTGTGATAAGATTTTATTGTAAAACTGTGTGTATCAATCATTTAGTCTGAACAAGATTGTTCAAATCTATTCTTTTTTAAATGGCAAGATTCATCATAGCTTTGGTCATTTCCCAATGTAGGGCATCTTAAGACATTTTGAAGATAGACAGAACCTTCTTCATCATGGCCCCATTTACCAGATAAAGAAATTTTTGCCCATAGAGATTAAGACCACTGAAGTAACAGTGGCATATGGGTGGTAGAACCTTTTCAAAATTGGATGAGAAAGCAAGCATTCTGGCTTCTCAGGTCCTACAGGATAATGCAAATATTAGTTAGATGCTATTTCTCCATCTGTCAATCAGGTACCCTAAGTACCTGCATTCTTTCCTCCTACTGAGGACATGAAGTTCCAATGACTAGGACAAAATTGTGCTTTGTGTTCTCACAGCAGCTATGATAAATTTCAGAGATGTTTTGACTTTTATAACATTTGCTATTCTTCCTGTTATGTTTGTGTCATTTCCTAAAAGATGTTGCTGGAAAACCGCTATGTAAGAAATATGTAATATTTATTTATCCCTCTCTTCAGTAAATGACATACATAAAAATCAGAGGCTTTCCTCATTTCATTTTCACTTGGCAGGCCCAAGATCTGACTTCAAAAAATACCTTTTTAAGGAAGGGATTATTTCCCACACATAGTCTACCAATTTAATATGTCTAGATTTGCAGTTCTCTAAGTTTTTTTTTTAATTTTAGGGCCCCTTTACACCCTTAAAAATTATTGAAGAATCCATGGTAGGCAGATTTCTAAGCTGGCCCCAAATGAGCCCCAACTCCTGCTATTGGTACCTCTGTGTGGCCCCCTCCCTTTGGAGTGCGGGCTGGACCAAGTAATTTGCTTCTAACAGAATAGTGCAAAAAAGATGGGATATCACTTCTGTTGATTAGGTTACAAAGGCTGTGACTTCTGTCTAATACTCCTTTCTTGACCCTTGAACAACATGGGTTTGAACTGGGTGGGTCCACTTATACATGGATTTTTGTTTGTTTTTAAGAGTTGACAGCAAAAACCACAAGGCATTTATTTGCAAGTGCCCACTTGTCTCCACAGGACTGAATCTAAGGCAACTGGTACAGAGATCACATCTGCTGCCCTTTAAGTACTGGGGAAGCCATCAGCAGCTCCTGGGAGCCCCTCCCGTGTGCTAAGTGGCTGGTGGGCAGGAGGCTGGGCTGATGTAGAGGAACATGCCCAGGGAAAGGGTTTGCACTGAGCAGGGGAGCCCCACTCCCCACCCCAGTCCTGCCTGCTGTGGAACAGGGTGGCTGTGAACCAGGGGCCCCTTCCAGCAAGGCATCAATCCCTGTGCGGTGCAGTACCCCAGTCTGGAGGTCTCCCAGAAGCCAGCACGGTAATGTGTGGCCAAAGCTACCAATGGCCATGGGCTAGTGGTATCCCTCCAGGCAGACAGGGCTGTCCAGGAGCCGCTGTCGAGTCAGGCTGCCCTGCAGCTGCCCCTGCTGAGCCAGGGCCACCAGTGGCTGCAGAACATTGATATTCCCCAGCCAGGCCCCCCACTCCTGTCCTGGCCCAGCCCACCTATATGCAGAGTTTTTCCTCAATAAATATACGTATGATACTGTAAATGTGTTTTCTCTTCTCTATGATTTTCTTTTCTCTAGCTTATTTAATTCTAAAAATACAGCATATAATACACATAACATATAAGATTTCTGTCAATCAACTGTTTATATTATCAGTGAGGCTTCCAGTCAACAGGTAGGCTACTAGTAGTTAAGTTTTGGGGAAGGCAAAATTATGGTGGGGACAGGGCTAGGCACCTAGCCCACAGGTTTTTCAAAGGTCAACAGTATACTCTCTAGCTTTTTTTTTTTTTTTAAGATTTTATTTATTCGTTTGAGAGACAGACAGAGAGAGCACAAGCAGGGGGAGGAGCAGAAGAGAAGGGAAAGGGACAAGCAGACTCCCTGCTGAGTGGAGACCCCCAATGCAGGGACCCCGAGATCACAACCTGAGCCAAAGTCAGATGCTTAACTGAGACACTCAAGCACCCCTCTGGCTCTTTGTATGTGCTTGCTCTGATGAAGCAAGTTGGAGAAGCCCTTATAGCAAGGAACTGAGAGCAGCCTCCAGCCAATTGCCCAGAAGGAAATTAATCCAGCCAATAACCGTGTGAGTGAACTTAAAAGCAGTTCCTTTCCCAGTTGAACCTTCAGATGAGACCACCGTTCTGGCCAACACCTTGATTACAGCCTTTTGAGAGACTGAAGCAGAGGACCTAGCTAAGCCTTGCCCAGATTTCTGACCCACATAATCTCTCCCTCTTTACATGCTCTCCTCCAATATATAATTTATATAATAAAATAACCCTCCAATAATAAGAGGTATTATTGTCAATTCCAAAGCTCCAGAGCCCACATTATCACACTGCTCCAGCCCTTCACTTCCGTAAGCCTTACAGAGAAAGGAACTTTTGCTATCTCAGGTCCAGTGTTCAGGATTCTCAGAGACAGGATGAGTAGGAAACCGGTAATATGATTTAGAACATGGACAGACACAGGGAGACTCTACTCTGAGTCAGTTATGGAGGGCACATATGCATAAGAGGGCAAAAGAAGACACAGTTCTATGTGATGGCTGCAGAGATCAGTGTCTTTTACTATGTCTATCAGTATGGTAGTGGACATGATGCTAATTACATGAGACATGGAAAAATGAAGAGTGTCAATCCTGAAACTAAGTCAAGAAAATTGTTCAGTGAATATTTACTCAGTATCTACTATGAGCTAAAACCTAGTACTAAAATCAATAAAATCTGGCTTCTACTCTCAACGAACTCAAAGTCTGAGATGAAGAATTTAAGAGGAAAACTAACATCTACTTTGTAGTGGCTCTGTCGGTGGAGTGTCCAACTCCTGATTTCAGCTCAGGTCATGGTCTTGGGGTCCTGGGATCAAGCCCCGGGCTGAGCCCCAGGCCAGGCTCCATGCCCAGAAGGGAATCTGCCTCTCTCCCTCTGCCCCTCCCCCCACTCATGCATGCGCACTTGCTGTCTCTCTCTGGAATAAATCCTTTTTTTTTTTTTTTTTTTAAGATTTTATTTATTTATTTGAGAGAAAGAGAGAGAGTGTGCATGAGCAGGGGGCAGGGGGCAGAGGGAGAGGGAGAAGCAGGCTCTCCACTGAGCCAGCCAGGGCCAATGCGGGTCTCAATCCCAGGAAGGGCTCTGGGATCATGACCTGAGTTGATGGCAGACGCCCAACTGACTAAGCCACCCAGGCGCCCATGGAATAAATCTTTAAAAAAAGATAAAATGAAAAATTAAAAAAAATAAAATCTACTTTGCAAAGAATAAAAATTATATAAGACTAAATATGTTGTTGACTTTGTTGTTTTTTTTTTTGCTATCGAAAAATTTTGTCTTCCACAGTTTACAACATTTTATAATCAAAGGAGCCTTTTTTTTTTAAATTTATTTATTTATTTATTTATTTTTAAAGGAGCCTTTTTTAATATGGATAATCATTTGCTTTGTATGTTTGTAACTTTGTATGACACATTAAAAATTATAGCACTTGTTTACACTTGCGTTTTTACCATGAGGTTCCAAGTCATCAAAAGATCTGAAAATAATAAGAAGAGCTTATATAAATTAATAGGTTCTGGGATAGGACAAATTTTTGGATTCCAATTTTGAGGCAATGTGCATTATTACCACATTTAATCCTAAACATAGCTATGTAAGGAAGGATTTTTACAGGTAAATTCTCAGAGCCTAGTTTCTTTCTTTCTTTCTTTCTTTCTTTCTTTCTTAAGTGCCTAAAATAATATCTGACACATAGTAAGAATTGAAATATTTGCTGAAGGAAGGAAGTTACTGGTGAGGTATTCAAACATCAATCTGTCAGACTCCTGGGCCAGTATTCTTAATTATCACGCAATAATGCCTCAAGTAAAAATATAAAGTGGAGATGAAAGCAGAAGCAGGTGAATGTAAGTTATACAGAATAACAGATCCTGTTTCAACTCAAGACAAATTCCTCAAAATTCAACTCAAAGAAAGAATTAATTCATTTTGGAAGACAAAAGAATGAGAGAAAAAGAGAATATACTCATTATGTTTGCATATTAATGACTGATATACCATTTTCTGAATTGTTTATTCATGTAGAGATATATTTATCCTACTGAAAGCAGGAATCATAAATATATTACTATATCTGAAGTTTCATTTCACAGCAAAACAATTAGTACAAACTCATGAAGATATTTCATTTTTTTGTTACTGTAATAAAAACAAGTAACAATTCCAAATATGAAAAGTTGGGTCCACATAAATCAGTTAAGTTTTGGCTCCTGATTTGGATTAATTTTACATAAAGGGTACATAAATAAAAGTTAAGCTACAGGAAAAAGGCATCCATTTGCTTTTCTCATCTACCTCAGGACAAAATCTAGTCAATTCTAGAGCTCACACCATCTTGCGAGACAGACTTAAGCATTTACTGTTTCAACATGACACCAGTGTAAGAAAGTTCTGTGATTTGGGTTCTTACACCATGAGCTTTTCATTCTGTTTTTCAAATACCAATTTTAATAGTCTTTCAGAATCATCAAGGGCAAACGACCAGAAAGTTGGCACACACATACTTTTCAAAGATGTCATGTCCTATTGTTTCTCTTCTATCACTGTTTGTAGTGCTGAAAGTTGCATTCATGGCATTTACTTTGACTGTCACTAGATAGGCTGACAACTCAGAAATGATACCTCAGTGCTCCAAACAAAAAGTGTTAAAGCTGGTGCTTCTTACCTTAGCCACAATTATGGTCCACAATACTTTATACAAGTGCAAAGGAGTAAGCAGCACTTAAATGCGTAACTGTCCCTAAAAATATTTTACCACTCAGATTTCCAAATCTGAAAAAAGCAATTGACAGTAACAGATTTTCTGCTGTTAATATCTTCCTTAACCAATTAAATTAGTAAAGTTAGCTGAAAACTGGAAGCAATACTCTTAAAATTATTTTAAACTTAAGTTCATCAATTCCTAGTTAACACTGGAAAATTACACAACTTCCCTGTGCTTCAGTTTCCACATCTATAAAACACAGATAACATTATGTACATCATAGTGCTGAGGTTAGGATTAAATGAGGCAATAAACAAAAAACAGTGACTGGCACGTGAGCTAAAAACAAACCTGATAAATTATTTTATATAATACAGAACCATTCCATCTTAAGCTAATACCGCCAGTTGAGATTGTTAATTCTTCAGCTCAAGCAAAAACACTTCCTGTTAACTTATTTAACAACAGCAAATCTTGCTTTAAAATCCTTATAACAGCATCGCTGCATCCATTCAATTAACTTTGCTGCTATCACTATGTTTACAAGCCAGCAGTATTTAGAAACAAGATTTCTGACTCCTTTTTAAAGGAGTTATTTCACCCAGCACTAGAAAAAAGATTCTGTAAACCATCTGGAGTCATGCCTGGAGAAGACAAGTAGGTCGTAACAGAAGAGATGGCCATGCTGAGGTTATTGCTTTATACTGGCCAATGAGAAACAAGACGGGAGGAGGACTGCTGGCTAACTCCTATCTCCTGCGGGACAATTTCATTACAAAACAAGAAGTCCCCTAACTCAAAAATTCCAGAGTTGAGTTCTGAATCAGAATGGAAATTCCCATAATGTTGAAAAACTTGGGTAAGCCTTCAAACCACCACAAAACAGTACCTTCATCAGGATACTGATGCATTTGTTAAAGATGTCTATGCAGGAGCACAACAAAAAGTGAGTAAAACAACAGATGACTTCCAATTCTCTGTGAGACACTTATCTTGGAACAAATTAACAATTACTGCACAAGCTCAGGCAAGGCATAAACCCAAATCACTTATCTGCTGTCCCACATATTAAGTCAGGAATGGCAGGAATCCCTTCACTACTTAAGTATTTCCTGATTTTAAATATTTTTTCTTCCTTTAAAGCAATAAAGTCACCAAGTATATAAAACACGTGCATAAATTACCTCTAAATAATTGCCAGAATTCATTTCAACTCTATTCTTCCCACTAACATGTTAATTTCCCCACTACCTCACCAAAAGCACACATCTTCCATTTCATTTTTTATCTTTCTAACTTGAAGAAGGTTCTGTTTTTGCAGCTGAGAATCAGGGTTCAAACGTTTGCTTATAGTCCTAAGCGAACTCCCTATTCATACTTTTTAACCATTATTCTATTGAGATACTTATCATTTATTTTGGATGTCTAAGAGTATTTAACATATTAAGAAAAAATTAACTCTATCATATAGGCTACTAATATTTTCTCCACATATTACATACTTTATATCTGTAGATTCTTTTGGCAGGTAGAACCTTACATATTTTACACAATTAAATCTATCAAATCTTTTATGAGTTGTCATGTCAAAAAGCCTTTCCGTTTCTAAAACTAAAGTAAAATTATTCCTACTTTTGTCCTAGTACTTTTCCAAGTTTTTCTTTAAACCTTTAAATCTTTAATCTCTCCAGAACTCATTTTTGTGTATGGCATAAGGAATGACCCTGACACACAATCTCTTTTTTCAAACAGCCAACTGTCCTAATACCACCCGGTCCTTCTACCTAATGAATTTCAATCATTCCAGGCCCCTAAACCCTGTTTTCATGCTGACAGGTAACTTTCATGTCTGCATTAAAGTGATCGCTTTTCAAAGCATATTGTTGTTCAAGGGGCTATGTATTCTGCTTCTAGCATTCCCAACACCTGCTAGAATGAAAATAACAAGGAAAGGTGGGATGGGAGTATCAAATTGGACTACAATGCCAAAATAAAACCATTAAGCCACCAGGGCAGTTTAATACGCATGTGTACACCTGTCATATGCATTAAAATTACCACCTGAACTGCTGCCTATGGGCAGCACTTTTAGATATGTTCTTTTACTCTGGCAAAGCAGTGAAAACTGTGCAAGATAAACGTTATTTATAAGAACTGAGAGCTAACTATGCCTTAACAGCTTGGCAAACAAGAACAACATGAGGAGTTGAAATTCACATGTAATCCAAATATCAAATATCAACCTTTCCCCTTATTTATGACACCTTTTAAGTAGACTATTTAACCAAGTTTTCTCTGTCAGTGGTAAACAGTGTTTTTAGAGGACAGTGCCTAGATTAAGAATAGGAAACAGAAGCCTAGAAAACAAAAATTTTCAGGATGTGCCCAGGACTGTTCAGGGCAAAACATACTTTAGCCAGCAGAAAAGGTATGTCCTGACCATTAGCATAATTAACTAATTTCCTTGGCCTTGACCAAGAGTCATTAAGCAACTCTTCTGATTATAGTTTGCCTTCAAAAAATAAAAAATAAAAATAATTTGCCTTCTCCTAAAGCAAGATTACCTACTGCTGAATGGTCAACAATTCTGGTCCACCATACAAGTATATTTCTCATGATAGGTTAACACAAACGAGCACTGTTTCTATTTCTGTCTGATCCTGTATTTGGTTAGCAACAGTCAGCTCCCTTGAACTCAATTATGTGCAAGTATGGTAATCAAACTGAGTTTCTGAGAAGCAGGCCTGCCAGTGAGCCTGCCAACCTAGTAACACCTTTTGAGACTAGCCCACTAGTCTTCCTGAACAAGATCACCCGCTCTCGCTCCACCTTCGATAATAAGTACCAACAAACAGAATTTCAAAACCAGTGCAGCCCAATATTTTTTTCTGAAAAAACTTCTTACTGCCAATACTCCTGTACTAAGGTGAACACATATATACTTCCTTCCTCAACAGAAAGTTCAGAGAAGGAATATTTATAGAAGATTGACTAAAGGATATGCACTACCTCTATCCTTCTAAATATTCCAAAATCTCTTCCTTTTAGCTCAGACTCTGTTTTGAATCGTCCTCACCTCTCCACCACAGAAGTGCCTTTACTTGAGGTTCTCCGACTGTTCTGTTTTGGACTATAGAGAGGGGCATTATGATATTTGCTGGTGCATCCACAGTGGACTACAATGAGGCCACTGCTCATTCCACAAGATGTGGTCCTGTTTATAGGGCCTCAGAGGAGAAATTTCCTTCTTAATGTCAAGGAATTGCGCTTTCCTTAAAACAAGTGTGTTTGCTTTTAAATGTTATGGGCATATAAACTGACTAGGTTTCTTTTTTGCACCATCTAATATGAAGTTTAGAGAAGTATTTATGCTCCACTGAAAGCAAATATTTAATTTTTATATTAGGCCTTTGATTTTATTTTACATCTTTTTTTGCATTTCTTGCTAGTTTATGAATCTTTAAAAACCACCTTAAATTTGGGGGGAGGGGACAAAATGAAACAAATGGACAGTCTGCATAATGCATCATAAGAACAATTTTCTTTTTAAATTTAAAGGGTCAGGAAAAAAGTGTCACATGAGAAGTCAAGGGAGAGGAAGGACTTGGACATTAGGATGTATGGATTGAAAAATAAAATCCAGCCAACTCTCAATTAACTGGGAAAAGAAGGAAAGGAAATTAAGAAGAGAAGGGGTACAGAGAAAAGATGAGGGAATGCCCCCAAATAATTTACTTATTTATATAAATTAGACAAATTAGACAAATTTAAAAAATGACTGTGTAAACTTAACCAAACTTACTGTATAGTTAATGTTATATATACTTAGAAATGTTTATTGTTCCACAGGCATCACTTAACACTGTAAAAATGACAAAGAAAACATAAAAACTGTTTGATAAAAATGGCCAAAAGGATACTACCTAGAAAAATAAACAGATTGTTACCATGAGCTGTGTCTTATCTGAGCCCTTCCCTCCCCCTAGCCCCCACAAATACTTGGAAAAACCCTACGCTTTGCAACAATCTGAGACTACTGACCTCTTAGCTTTCTAAATAACCCAGCATCATCTAGGTAGATGTTTAAACCCCACAACAAGCATGATCATGTTTTTGCTGGGTAGCCTCTCTCCTGCCAGGCTGCTGTCATCATTCCTAGCCACCAAGAGACTTTACAATGTTGTCACAGCTGTATGTCAACTCTGGTTCACACCTAGCACTACTGAACCATCTCCACTCACAAGTTAAATTATATTCCTTATTGTCAGCTTCTTTATATTTCTTGTCCCCCAGATCCCAGAGAAACCCATGTTTGCTCAAAGGTTAGACCTCAGTTCAATCTAGCACTGCAAAGATTTTAGGTTGAGTTCCATCAAGTATGTCAGGTCTAACTAAACTCCTAGACTGCCCAAACAGCATTATCTTTCCATTCCTCCCCTCCCCTTCCCCTCCCAAATATCTGATCAAAAAAATTAAAACTAAGCACACAGAGTAAATATTTATGCTCACTCTACTTTCCCTGTGCTAAAAGGAACATTTTGTACAAGGGCAAGGTATGATTCTGCTAAGATCACAGTGCCACAGCTGACCAGCCCCTACCCAGACTGCAACTGTCCCCTCTCTGATTGAACACCTAATAGATGGCTAGAAAAAGCAAGCATCTGACTACCAAGATGATAAATACAGCTAGCATTTATTGATTAGTATACAGGGGTCGATGAGAGCTCATTTAGAATAGGTAGATGTTTCTGCTGATCCTTTTTTATTATTTCAAAAATGCACTATTTCTTTTAAACAATGGTTAGTCTGCGTACAAGCTGGTTCCAGATTAGTAAGAGGTGGCTGTCACTGAAGCTCTGCTAAGTGGAAGGGAAATTAGCTACAGACCCAGGGAAAGAGGGCAAATGTGTAACAGTCACAGAGAAGAAAACCTTGGCACGAGGGATACTCCATAAAGGCAAGTACTACGGCCATTATCACAAACTCAGAAGATTGCCTTGCAAACAGTAAGCATTCAAAAAATATATGCTATGCATAAACCTGCTAAATTAAATAAATTATTCTTTAAGATTTTATTCATTCATTTGAGAGAGAGAGACAGAGCACAAGCAGGGGGGAGAGGCAGAAGGAGAAGCAGACTCCGCGCAGGGCGGGGAGCCCAATGCAGGGCTCCATTCCAGAACCCAAGCCGAAGGCACACGCTTAACCACCTGAGCCACCCAGGCGCCCCACGAAATAAATTATTATGTAGAATACTACAAAGAAGCTAAATAACTAGCCCATTGGCCCACAGCCAGTAAATGGCAAAGCCAAAATTCCAACCCAGATCTGTCCGGTTTCAGAGACAGAGCTCTTTTCACTTCCCTATGTGCTTCCTATGGTGGGAGATCAATATACCAAGGATCGCTGAGAGAGTACTTGAAGGCACAGAATAAACAGGCTAGATCTCCTTTGGAAAGTAAATTTGACTCAAAGTTGTATCATTTTAAATATTTGGTATATAAAACAAACACCAATGCATTACGAAAGAGAATAAAGAATTCATAACTACTAACTTTAGATTACATGGGCCATGACTTTTTTCTTCATTTTGTGATAACCCCAGGCTCTCTTAAGGATGCAAGTTCATTCTCCTCTTCCACTAGAAGTGCGCTAACAGAAGAAAATGTGTCAAAACACCAATCCATCAACACTTGCTGACCACCTCCACCCCCAAGCTGGCAGCAGCCAACAGCTGAAACAGAAGCCAAGATGGGCGCTCCCAAGCGTGCAGGAGCTGCGGAGGAAGCAGCAGTGGAGGTTCAGCTCCCTGCTCGGCGCTGGGAGTGGGGGTGGGGGCTGCCTGCCTGCTCCCGCGCTCCCGGCCCCGCCCGCCAGGCCGGACAGACGGCCGCGGTGGGCTCCGGGGCACCGCGGCCGACAGCAGAAGCCCAGTCCCTAAGGCACTGCCCACGGCAGGCCTGGCCAGCACCGGGTAAACCAGCCCCAGTCAGGCTCGAAGCCTTCGGGGTTGCCCAGGAGCGAGCTGGACCCCGCTATGCGGCTCTGAGAGTCCCCCAGTTCTTACTGGGTTGGTGAGGATTCCACATACAAAATCTCAGAGGTTCTCCTCACTGGTCCACTCCATAAAACTATCGTAAGAAATCCTGCCACCCCGTGCACCACCAGACCAGTCCCCCAGCACCGGGAGATGCGAGGGCTGACACGTGTGGGCCGCCAAGGGCCACAGGTTCCACCGCGTGCAGCCTGCGGAAGACCAATGCTCTTCAGTTCCACCGTAATACAGGTAACGTCTGTAAAATTCTTATCTAATAAAGCAGTCATATCTGCTTAAGCGTTTTGTTAAAACTAGTTGTCTCCATTGCCAAATTAGGAAAGTTAAACTGCAATAATGCGTGAAGACTGTTAAGTGTTGGTATGGTTTCTAAGATGATGCTTTTGTCTTTGCTTTATCTTATTAGGGAGTTTATATAGGTCAGTGTTTGAAATGCTGTTTGGTGTAACAGATGTAAAATTAATTCTGTAAAAGCAGGAAACAAACACATCCTTGTTAAGCACTAAATGCATAAGAAGCATGTGTCAGCGTCATGAATAAAATACAATCCTTAACCTTACAGAGCTCAGGCTATTCTGAAAAAGAGAAACAAGTTCACCAATAATTAAAAGTACTACCATGATGGCTGAATAGGATGTATAGAACAGAGAAAAAGGTCTCTAACTCTGACTTGGACTTTGAAAGTCTGGGGAAATGGGGAAGGCAGTAGGGAAGTTGAAGACTTCCCAGCAGGTGACCCAATCGCTTCTCTCATCCTTAAACTACTTCTCAATAGGTGGATAAGAATTAATTAGATGCAATAAGGGTAAGGTACTCATGGAAAGAGAATATTTAAATTATAAATTTTCAGGAAAACCACAAATATTCTGAAAGGCTAGAACCAGTGCAATATAGCAAGAAAAAAAATCTCGTTTTACATTTGAAAAATATACAAAAAAGAAAAAAATTTTAGAAGATGCCCAACTTACAGTGAAAGTATGAAAATGAAAATATGTTGATAGATATTTTTCATCTATCAACATAGCAAAAATTTAAAAGAGCTTGTGGGGAAACTGACACTATTAAATACTACAGATAAAATACATACTGTAGGTAAAAATATACAATGACAACATATCCAAAATTTTTAAAGCTGTAATTTTTTTTATCCTGCAATTCTTATTCCTAAGAATTTATATTAAAAAAAATTATAGGGATGCCTGGCTGGCTCAGTGGGTGGAACATGGACCTTGAACTTGAGGTTGTTGAGTTTGAGTCCCATGCTGGGTGTAGAGTTAACTTAAAATCTTTAAAAAAAAAAAACAAAACACTACAGATGGATGCTTATAACTATGGGAAAAAATCTAACTTATCAAAAGGGATCAAGTAAATTAGTTGGTCCACCTATACAATAAAATACTGTGTAACCACTAAAAAGGATGAGGTAAGATGTGGATGTATTTATAAACAACTGTTAGATAAAAAAGGCAGGTTATGGGGCACCTGGGTGGCTCAGCTGGTTGACCGTCCGACTCTTGATTAAGGCTCGGGTCATGACCGGAGATCGTGGGATCGAGCCCCAAGTGTCAGGGCTCCCCACTCAGCAGGGAGTCTGCTTCTCTCTCTTTCTCTAACCAACCCCCACTCCGTGCTCTTTTTCTTTCAAATGAGTAAAACCTTAAAAAAAAAAAGGGGGGGGCAGGTTATGTTAGTTTTGAAGAACTGAAACCTGCAGCCATGTCAGTATTTTCTAGTTTTATAAGACAAGGTAGAAATTGCCCCTCTGCTGACTTCACTGGGCCTCTCTGTTTAACCTAAGAATCACCCTTGATCAGCTATGGCCACCCTGAGTCATAATTCAACAATTAATTTATCATTTGTTTTTATGCCCCTAGAAGTTATTCAACTAAAAGTTAAGACACCTTAAAAAAAAAAAGAAAGAAAGAAAGAAAAAGAAATAAAGTTAGCCTTCAAATTACCCAAAGGTTACACCTAGCAAAAAAAAAAAAAAAAAAAAAACCTGTTTATTTCACTGACCTGAACAAATTCTAAATAGGGAGGGAGCCTTGCAAAAATTTAAGAAAAGAGGGGGGTAGGTTACATAACAGATGTACGCTATGATTCCTTTTTAAAATTATGTGCACGTATATGAGGGCTCAGGCACATCCGGGGTGACGCACTGTGCACCAGGGGGTATGTGTCTGCACATACTCAGGAGCACATTCCAGAAAGGGGCTCAGTCATTGAACCAACATCATAGTGGTCTTTGTAGCATCACATTACTGATAAGACAAGATTCCAGCGTCATGAACTGGCCATGGCGCCTGACACTATAGTCTAAGTCTGAATTCACAACATGATTTCTTACAGCAATACTTGTTAAATTATTAATTCGTACTCCCAGGCTGTAGTGATGTTTACAATGTCTCTCATAACATCAAAGGATTTTCGCCAATTCCTTTCTGATTGGTATGGTATATGAGTGTATATGTGTCAGTCTCCCTAAACAGCATTCTTGGCTGACTGCATGAGAAAGCTCCGGGGGGGGGGGGGGGGGGGGGGGGGGGGGTGGGGGAGTGGCTCTCACCAAGGCAGTGGAAAGAAAAATACTTCAGACACAAACAGCATAACAACTACACAGCGTAACACTGGGCAAGACTAAACAAGGTATATGTGATTGAGAACACCAATACTATTAAATGACTGACCTATCAGAAACAATAATCAACTGCCATGTTTCCTCAACTGAAAGCTACACCCCTGGTTTAATAACAGCTTGGTAGGGGGTAAAGGGAATGGTAAACAAATGCATGGTATTTACCTGTACATCAACTTTAAGTCACAACTCATTAAACATTAAAATATTTTATTTACTTATTTATTTATATTTTCTTCCAAGATTTTATTTAAATTGAAGTTAGTTAACATATAATGTAGTATTAGGTTCAGGAGTAGAGTTTAGTGATTCACCACTTACATATAACACCCAGTGCTCATCATAAGAAGTGCCCTCCTTGAAAGGGGAACCCTCCCACACTGGGAATGCAAACTGGTGCAGCCACTCTGGAAAACAGTATGGAGGTTCCTCAAAAAGTTGAAAATAGAGCTATCCTATGACCCAGCAATCTCACTACTGGGTATTTACCCTAAAGATACAAATGTAGCGATCCGAAGGGGCACATGCACCAGAATGTTTATAGCAGCAATGTCCACAATAGCCAAACTATGGAAAGAACCTAGATGTCCATCAACAGATGAATGGATAAAGAAGATGTGGCGCGTGCGCGTGCACGCACGCACACACACACACACACACACACACTGGAATATTATGCAGCCATCAAAAAAACCTGAAATCTTCCCATTTGAATGACGTGGATGGAACTAGAGGGTATTATGCTAAGCAAAGTAAGTCAATCAGAGAAAGACAATTATCATATGATCTCTCTGATACAAGGAATTTGAGAGACAGGGCAGGGGGTCATGTGGGGTAGGGAGGAAAAAAATGAAACAAGATGGGATCGGGAGGGAGACAAACCATAAGAGACTCTTAATCTCACGAAACAAACTGAGGGTTGCTGGTTGGAGGGGTGGGTAGGGATAGGGTGGCTGGGTTATGGACATTGGGGAGGGTATGTGCTATGGTGAGTACTATGAAATGTGTAAGCCTGATGATTCACAGACCTGTACCCCTGGGGCAAATAATACATTATATGTTAATTTAAAAAAACAAAAAAAAGAAGTGCCCTGCTTAATACCAATCACCCATTTAGCCCATCACTCCACCCACCTCCACTCCGGCAACCCTCAGTTTGTTCTCTAAAGTCAAGAGTTTCTTATGGTTTGCTTCCCTCTCTGTAAAATATTTTAAAGACGTGTTAATCAAAATATGTAACAGTATAAGTCCTAATTTCCTATGTTCCAAACTGGGTCATGAAAAAATATAAAATAAACAATGCCTCAAATAAAAATTACCTGAGTGTTAACATCTTCAAATACTTTCAGCTTTAAATTCTTATCAGAAATCCAAAAATGTTCAGGATTTATGGGTTACCAGATTCAGCAATCTGTACAGTTTCGAAATATATTTTTTAAATATTTCATTTATTATTTTTAGAGAGAGAGACTCAGAGAGAGAGCAGGGGGAGGAGCAGAGGTAGAGGGACAAGCAGATAGCGCTGAGCACAGAACCCGATGCTTAACCGACTGAGCCACCCAGGCGCCCTGTGAAATATTTTTTTTTTTTTAAGATTTTATTTATTTATTTGACAGAGAGAGACAGAGTGAGAGAGGGAACACAAGCAGTGAGAGTGGGAGAGAGAGAAGCAGGCTTCCCGCGGAGCAGGAAGCCCGATGCGGGGCTCGATCCCAGGACCCTGGAATCATGACCTGAGCCAAAGGCAGACGCTTAACGACTGAGCCACCCAGGTGCCCCTGTGAAATATTTTTTAATAATCAACATCTGGAGATAACCTGAAAGTTAACAATAGATGTAATCAGTTGTCCATCTCTCCAAATAGCAAGATAGAGATGAATATACATTTGGCTCCAGACCACACAATTTGGGCTTGGGAACTGTGTAAATGCACTCAGGATTAAATCAGAAATAACAGTTGCTATATACTTCATCATCCAAGTAACTTGAAACAGAATTTAATGGTTAAGAGCATGATAATTCTCTTAATTGCCTACTGCCACAATCAAAATAGGTCAGAGACCTAGATGCGCCACATAGCCTCTTTAAACCAGTTTTCTCTCGTGAAAGATGAGGATGACAACTGCACACACCTCATGGGTCACTGTGAAGATTAATGTGAAAATGCGCATAAAGCATTTTGTAACTGGCACAAAGACCTGGTAAATGTTATTTATTATTGTCATTGGAAATTAATACACTTGGTGGAGGGTATGAAATCTCTTCCACAGATTTTGCCAGTGTATTTGGCCATTAAAAAGGACAAAGATCATATAAAAATAGCCTCGTAATAAAATCATCTTCAGCTAAATCTTACTCTTTCTGGACCAGACACACCAAACTTGAGTTCCTTGAAAGTGCTGTGTTTTCACTAGTTTCAAGAGTAATGTATGAACATTTGCAATCCTACTTCCCACTTGGCCTTGGACTTATTAACTTTCATTCATCCTTCATGTCTCAGTGTAAACATCACTTCCTTAGAAAGCCCTTCCCAAATCCTCTTGTCCAGATTAGGTGTACCATCAGGTATCTTATGCTTACATCCATATCTTCCTCAGAGTATTCTGGATTTCCATGTTTTACTCAGTTAAGTAAGCACAGTATTATTTAATGTTGGACTTGCCCAACAGATTGTAAGTTTTGAAGGCAAAAGCGGTATCCATCTTACTCACTATTCTATTTCCAGTGTTGGGTAAATGGCAAGGAATAAAAGACGCTCTATAAATATTTACTGAATTAAGTGAATGCAGAAGATCAGTCACTTTGGTTAATAAGAATCCAATTCATGCTCACATTGAGAACTACTGCATTCCTAATAAGCTTACTGTCCTTGTTCATTCACATTCTAAGATGTTTCAAGTTTAAAATCTAAATACCACCTTTCTGGACTACCTAGCTCAAATGATTTAGCTCTATTACGAAGATAGGATCAAGTCTATCATGCTCTGTATTCTTTTTTGTTTGGTTTTTTTTTTTTTAATTTAAATTCAATTAGCCAACTTCTAGTACATCATTAGTTTCAGATGTAGTGTTCAATAATTTATCAGTTTATTTTTGTTTAAAGATTTTATTTATTTGAGAGACAGAAAGAGAGAGAACACAAGCCAGAGAGAGAGGTTGAGAGACAAGCAGACTCCCTGCCAAGCAGGCAGCCCAATAAGGGGCTTGATCCCAGGACCCTGGAACCATGACCTGAGCTGAAGAGAGACGCTTAACGACTGAGCTGCCCAGTCGCCCCTATCAGTCTATATTCTTAATATACTTATTAAAATGGTATTTAAGTGAAAGCCAAACTATTTAAAGTATCTGTGTTTACTGGCCTTCACCCAAAACATAGTATTGAAGAATTCCATAGCTTAAAAGGGAAAAAAAAAAAAAAAAGTATGAAAATAATCCACAATTTATCAATGAGAATCCTATGAGCCCAAAAAGTTAAGCATCAGAAAGCTAGACAGTGCTACAAACAGAATAAGAACCTAGGTGTTTTGTTGTTGTTTTTAATTTTGGCATTGAAAGAGGACTTCAACCTCCTTTTTTTTTTTTTAAGATCTTATTTGAGAGAGAGACACAAGAGAGAGCATGCGCGAGCAGGGGGGGAGAGGCAGAGGGAGAGGGAGAAGCCCCTGCTGACATGGGGCTTGATCCCAGGACCCTGGGATCATGACCTGAGCCCAAGGGAGCCGCTTAACTAAGCCACCTTGGCGCCCCAGACCTAGGTTTCCTTAGTTCTGTTTGTCTTTCCATTATAGAGCCTTTTTGGTACATTAAGAACCACTGTTCAAAACAGTCTAAGCAAGTCTTGAAATGCAACTATCCTAATTTAAATTATCCTACTCATTCAATGCTACTGAATCATTTGTAAAGCTTTTTTAAAGTGGGGATGGCCAGATCTCTACTGTAGTAGAAACTCTGGAGTAAGGCCTGAGCCTTTGTATGTTGAGAAAGTTCCAAGGGTGATTCTTATCCCAGCGAAGGCTGAAAACCCCTAATTTAATCAATCATTATCTGCTAAATGTCTACTCTGTCCCTCACAATGTGTTCTTGCTCTCAAGGCTCTTAGAGGAGACAAGATTTACTTATATAACTCAATTGGAGAAGAAAATAAGACTGTGTATAATGAAGTGCTAAATTAGCTAAATGAACACAAATTAAGTGTTAAACTCAGAGAAACTAGGACAGTAGCACAGGCTTGAGAGATCAGCTATTTTTGGAGACAGAATAACAGATAGGCCCTTTATGATAAACAAGGACTACAGCGTTCCAACAGTGTGCTCAACAGGAGTCCTTAAGGATCCTGTGGAAGGGTCTCAGGGGCCACAATGGAAAACAGAGCAAGGATGCTTTTCCTGTCCCTGACAACTATTTCGATCAAAACAGCTCCACTCTTACCTTTTATATAATAAGTATCTGCCTAAGATTCATTTTTAAAAGAACTCAAAAAAGCCAATGACTTTTAAAAGAGAAAACTCTTTCATTTGCAAATATGAGGAAAAAGGAAAAAAATATCAGTCAAGTAACTTGGCTCAAAGTCACAAAGCTAATTAGTGATCTAGAACCCAGGTCTCTCAACTCACTAAATCACATCGCACACTAGGACAGTCCAGAGGAGGGGATAGATTCTTAGAAAGCATTCCAAATGTCAGCATGACCAAAACAGCGGGCTTACTTTTTTTTTTTGTTTAAGATTTTATTGATTGATTGATTGATTGATTGATTGACAGGCAGAGAGAGTGAGTATACAAGCAGGAGGAAGGAGAGGGAGAAGCAGGCTCTGCCTGATGTGGGGCTTATCCTGGGATCAGGACCTGAGCGGAAGGCAGACGCTAAACTGACTCAGCCACCCAGATGCCCCTGGTGGGTTTACTTTCAAACTGGGATGGGATTGTGGAGCAGGACGGGTAGGGGGTGGGGAGGGAGGATGAAAAAGAGCCCAGACAAGCATCAGAATAGAATACAGCCACCCTCCCTGAACAGCTCTTCAACGCCAAGTTTTAGGTAGATCTTTAAAAAAATTAAAACCTGCCAAAAGAAACTGTGTTTGTGGTGGGCCTGTATAAGGGGACTTCCTGGGTGGAATTGTTCAGTCATGCTCTGTAAGGAAGTAGCCTAAGACAAGAACACATAGGCAGGGATGGGGGCTAGATAACAGAATACCTTAAAAGTTTATGTTTGCTACAGTGCAACACCTCCACTGTGTAAAACTTGCAGAAGAGTAACAGGGGAGTCTACTCCCGTTCCCAAGGTCCTGGCTGCACAAGAAATGTACAGCCTGCAGTAAGGGGCCCCACAGAATCAATCTCAAGCTAAAGCTTCTCCTTCTCTACAGCAGCACAATAAAACTGCTGATTTTACTCTTGTGCTCCTGTAAGAAAAACTATTACAGTACTTTAAAAATGCTTCTGCTATCAATTTGTTACTCCCCACAGCATCGCTCTAACACTGGTATTATCACCACCTTATTGTTGAGAGAAACAACCACAGAAGTCAGGGGCAAAGTCAAAATGAGATGTCTAGAATTTACAAAGCTCAGACTCAGTGCTCAGTACAAAGTGGCATTAAGCACAGATCTTAATCCTAATATCTGTATGTTTATCACACACCAAGTTCAGTAAAACTGTTTTGATCTTCACAATGAATTTGTAACCTAATAATATCCACCCAATCATGTCTCAAATGACATTTTCAAAATTGAATTCATTGCCTATTCTCCAAATGGCTCCCTCTTCCAACCTCCCTACTTCTGTTTATTTGGCACTGCTCTTGGCAATCTTAAGTTCAAAACCTTAGCATCCCCCCCTTGACTCTAATTAGCTGCTAAACACTTACAATTAAGGGCTTTGATCATGGCCAGTCCAGAACAAAAACAACAAAAAATTCAATGGCTCCCTACCGCGTAGCAAGAGAAATCCAAACTCCTACACTACCAATGCAGAGCACTCAGAGCTCCCCAGAAGGGAGTCCCAAACTTCCTTCCACCACGCCCCACTGCACAGCCTCAGTAATAGCTAACCTGGCAGTCCTGCTGTTCCCCAAACACTTTGTGCTTACTGAGCACATGACCTTGTGAAAGTTACTTAATCTAGGCTTTATTTTACTCAACTATAAAATGGGTATAATAATACTTGCCTGAAAGGACCAACTGAGGTAATGAAAATGAGAGTGCTGCTATAAACTTTAAAGTACTATAAAAATACAGACATTATCATTATATAAAGGCAGCCCACATGAAACACAAAATAACAAGAGTTTAAAGATGGAAGCAATAAAAGAAATATAAAACAAAAGTTAAGGACACAAAATGGAACTGGGAATGAGGAGGCTAAGAAAAATGCATACCATAATTACCCATCTCACCTTTCAGGTTAATAACTTGGTCTAAACACGGTAGTTGATTAAAAGGAAACTAAGTCAATTAGACAATCCAGTGTCCAGAAGACTAAAAACAAAACCGTTTGTCAGAAATAAAACAGTTCCTATATAAAGACCTGGCAAGAATTTCTTCCAGAGGTCCTTATTCTGTGTGATTACCTGGACAATGTCCTCAACATTTATCGTGGATTCTCTATTTTATAATATCATTATTAGACTGAAAACCTGTTGAGGTCAGGGAACTAACTGTCCTGTTTATACCTCTAACAGTGTTGAAAGCAATTATTAGTCAACAAACCACATGCCTCAATTTTTATATACTGGTTTCCATGGATGGTTTCTGCTTCCTATTTCCAACCATCTTGCACACCACCATATTACTCCTAAAAAAAAAAAAAAAATCACTTTTATCACAGGATTCCTTACTTCTACAACCTCCAAAAGCCTCCCTGCACATAGAACAAATGTCTCATTCTCTACAATCCTGTTTCCCTAGCAATGTGCTTCCCTGTCTTCCCATTCCTCCAAATTCTTTTCGCCTTTCTTAACCTCAGCCTTAAGACACATCTTCTCCTTCAAGTCTCCTCTGACTGGCAGCAAGGTTGTAGAGGGAGAGATTGGGGATATGGGGAGGAGGAGTCTAGAAAGTCAGAAGTCTTGTGTTCTGATGCCTAACAGTTAAGACTGAGGGCAAGACACTAAACCACTGTGAGAGGATTTCCTCATCTGTAAAGGCTTTAGGATAGATGGTATCTACATTACCTTCCAGCAGTAATGGCTCTGGGATGCTTTGGTTCCTACAAATTTGGACACACCCTGATTTCTACTCTGATCATTATTATCTGCTACATATTTTAATATGTAATTACACACAGTTTTTTAATTTTCCCTGCTAAGAAAACATACCAACTCCTCCACAACAGAGTCTTATATTTCCCTTGTTATCCCCAAAGACAACTGGCATAAGACCAGGTACACAGCAGATACATTTTGTAAGCAATGAAATAACTGTTTTTAAAAGATTGATTATAACAGACTTTCTTGCTGCAGTATGAATCAGCAAAAAAAAAAAAAAAAAAAAATTTTTTTCATTAAGCACACCATTAAAGTGTGCTAAAACAGGTAAGTCACTTTTCTCTAAAAAAGTATATTCAGTCCATAAGTTACAAAGCCAGTCAGTACAATTCCATTATTTAAGGTGACCAGGTTAAACAAAAAACATAATGTTCATTTCCCAGCCATTCCTGTGTATATCTTCTATTGCAAAGAGAAAGCTGACTAATCCGAAGGAAAAAAAAAAACAAAAAACTACCATAATTATTATTTTACTGATTGAACTTTATATACTATTGTTATGATTCCAACATAAAAACCAATAAAGTTAGAGAATTATGAAATAAATCATGTGACAAATTAAACTGTATTTGAGTGACTTTCAACGTTGCAGACTAAGTAAAGCTACTACCACTACTCACACTGAGCTTAGTTTTGTGCTTTTCAGGTTGTCTTTTCTTTTAATATAATGTATCCTTTTCTGGATGAATATCCAGTTTCATGAACAGTACTTAAAAAAAAATCCGATAAATCTAAAGGTTTACTGATTCTTCTTTTGTTCATTAATAGTCTTGTCAGCAAAATCTAGGCAACAGTGAAAACTTGAGTATTTGCTTAATTGGAAAACAAAAAACAAAGAAGCTCTATCAGCCATGGAGCACGAAAAAGATAACCGATCAAATGCTCAATAACACCCTCTAGTAAAAACACACAGAATTGTATAAATTACATGCACACTGTGTAAAGAGCTTCTTTAAATCAGAGTATCTGAAACTTAAGATAATTCTCATGTTCCAAATTCTAAATATATTGTAAATGGATCAGAAAGTCCATGTGGAAAGCCAAGTGATGGCTCCACTCATGCTTTTTTTCCCATTGTTATTACTGCTGAGTTTATAAGGGCTCACAGCCAGTTTAGAACATAGAAGTATTTCAGTACAAAAAAAAAAAAACAGATTTATTCCTAAAAAGAAATATAGGAGGGAGGCTGAGAAGATGGCGGAGTAGAAACACCCTAAGCTCACCTCTTTTCATGGAAACAATTAGACAACACTCACATCAGTGTAAATAACCTAAGAAGAAATATAAATCCACAAAATTATTATCTTTATTCACAAAATGTGCAAAAATGTTGAGCAAAAGATGGATAAGGAAACTGCTTTTCTCTAGATCTGTAATCATTACTTCTTTCATCTTTTACCCTGGTTCCCGCCCCCCAAAGGATATTTATCTTATTTAAGCAATACTTTAAGAGAATTAAGCAAAATCCCTGCCCAAGAGTTTCCTAAAAGAGAGGAGGAAGAGGACAAAAAAATTCAATCAGAAGGGATACAGAAACTCAAGTAAGAGAGATGTATGATAACCAAATCCATACTCTTAACACCTAACATTGGATTTCCTTGAAGAAGTAAGTAATAAGCTTGTCACTCAGGCATTTAACATTGAAAGAAGAAAAAGAAACAAGAACAGAAGTGACCTAAAAGGAGCATGTTTTGCCCATGACTTGTTCCGTTCAGGAAACAATAATTAAATAGTTCTAAACATAATCACTTCCATTGGGAAAACACATCCCGCTTAAAATTGAGCTTTCATAGTAAGTATTTACTAATCACAAAACCTGTGTAATTGAACAAATAATGTTGTATAAAAGCAAATTAATGACAGTCATATACCAATATTTTAAAGAAAATTATGTTTAATAGTGCTTGAAAGACATATGCAAAGAGTAGAGCTGTGGCTTTTCAACACAAAAAAACATTAATAATAAGGCATTCACCACTACTTAATATTATAGTCTTCCATAGTCTTCCTAGTACAAAGTAAACACAGTCACGAAAGTGAGTGACCAGTTTTAAAAACAACTTAAACACACACACAGACACCCACAACTAAATCCAAGATCAAGTAATTCAGATTCAAGAAACTTCGAATATTTCATTTTTAATGCAAAATACATATGAAAGATAACATTCAAATTTCTAGTTCTGTCATGTTAGAAGCACTGACCTAAGATATTCAAGGCTCCTTTAAACATCTTTGCTGGCTTGATAAGAGCAATTTAATATTCTGAGCCCTAACCTTATTCCAAAATCCAATGACCAGATGAATAACAGATTAACAATTACTTCAATCTAGGCAGCAATAAAACACGTTTATTTCTTCTGCTTTATGCTGCTTATTGATGCAGAGAATAGTAAATTAAAAATATGCCAGAATACTACTATATAATTCAAACCTGAATAATAGTCACTGTTTGCTTTTCCTTGACTACTGGGATTTTTTACAATGACAAAATGAAAAGACTTAGAAATTAGTTTGGGAAAGATGTTAAAAATTACAATAACAGCTTGGAAACAGAATGGTCCTTTCAGATATTAAAAACATTTGGTCAGCCATCACATGAATTTTCAAGATCTAAACTCAAAAGTACCACTATAATTAATAAGTGGGACAAGTTAAGAAGGAAGTGACAATGGATCTTCTGAAAACTTGTGATAAACCGCCTGACAGATGCATAAGGGGACAGGCAGATTATAAACTAAGGCTTAACAGTAATCTAAAATTCTGTATCAAGCTTGGAAGACTTAGGAATAAAGCACAGCATCCTACAACATTCCCAGAGCATTTGAATCAGTACTTTAAGATAAACTGGTAAAAATTATGATGAAAAATGTCTAAAAGGAAAGTTTTCCATCAGAAATCACAGATGGAATCATGACCTCACAACGTAACAATTCTAAAAATCACTAATCATTCAAAATAAATACACAACTTTGTCCAAAAAGAAGTTCGATGTATTTTTTAAAAAACTGTTTGCAAAGCACACGCTTTCTTACAATTATCTGCCTTATTTTAAACACTATAATTTCAACCTAAAAGATATATAGCCTTCCTTTCATTCTTACCAACTTCACTTTACTCACTGAAATAGGTTCTAAGGCGAATGATCTCTCCTTTAGCCTGGCAGCTTCTTGAGTTTGGGAGGTCACAAAAAACCTCTCTAAAATAAGCATTTATATTGATCACTTCCATGATTATACTTCCTTAAAACCCACAGTCTCCTTCTGAGAATTTGAGGAAATGAATTTTTACAATAGCATGGAATGCCAACCAAAATATAAGGCAGTTAACAATACTCATCCTTTCCTCTATTACAAAAATTCCAACAGTGGAATTTTGTTTATAAAATGCAGCATACATTTTATCATCTTGGATAAAATATCTACAGCCTTGGTAGTGGTTAAATTGCAGCTATAAAGGAAATTGTGCCGAGATAAATGGTTTCCCTATGAGGAGGTTTCACTGCTACACTTCACCTCAGGACAATAAATCAAATTAACTGCACCTTGTCCTCTGTCCAATGACATCATCAGTTTGACCACATCTTGGGAATCGGGTGCAAAAACATATGCTATTTAAGGCATGAAATCATATTACTGTTTTTTGTCCATTCGACCTCATGCTTCAGGTCTCCGAAGCAGTCATTCACCTGAACATTCACATGAAAGCTACAGATTTTTTTCCTGCTACATTCAGAGCCTGCCTACTGGAAGTGAAAGAGGAAAAATGATGAGAACTGGGAATGTGAAATTGGCTTGCTGTTAGCCCATCAAATCTACAATTTTGTTACAAATTAAACTGAAGACTAATGTCTCCGAAAATATGTACCTAGCAACTGACCATAAAGTGCCTTATAATTTTAAAGGTTTAACACATCAGTACTAAATAACACTTCTCTGGTACTTTACTAGCAGAGGTAAACAAAAACAAAAACAAAAACAAAAAAACTGCCAATGAGAAGCAACATATTTTTTAAAAACACACTAAAAATATATAAAATAAAAAGGAAAGAAAACTTAACCAAGGGAAAGACCAAAAAATGAAAATTACTGTTTCTTCTAAATAACAAAAGTTAGCCTGACTTTCACAGACCAACTGTCCTAATTCTACATAAAACATAAAATCAATTCTGACAACTTAAAGAGGGGTGGGTGTGCTGGGAGGAGAGTAAGTTCCAAGATCAGGGTAGACACAATGCCTATGTTTATTCTTCTATGTTCCCTCATTTAACTGAGACACAAACATTCAAAACATAACCCCATTTCTGCCTTTAGGAGCGCTACCATTAAAATAAGCAAACCTTGACAGGAATAGCACAAAATTATTATCAGCCCTATTTTAAATCAGAATGAAGAAGCTGAAAAGGAAATGCAGTACTGAGACATTCTGAAAGTGCTGTTAATTGGAATTTCTAAAACACTTACTCTACAACTCCTAGGGAGAAAAAAAAAAAAAAAAACCATCGGTTTTACAAATACTGCAGACCTTTACAAAGCCTGAAAGTGTTTAACTTGGAGGCAGAAGCCAAGGGGCAGGGGAGAACTATTACTAAAGTAAAGTGATTTATTTGTATTAAATCAAAATAGGTTTCATTCGCCTCTGAAAAGGAGAACTTTTTTTTTTTCCTTAGCCCTAATATTACTGCAAACTCTAAGAAGGTCTTTTTAAGAGAAAACAAAACACGAGAGTTGAAGCTTAGCTAGGAGCTGCTTTAATGCTGGTTAAGGCCCCAGGAGGGTTTGTTTTGCCCGCGGAGGACGGCTATGTGTATGGAAGTTGGTGGAGGAAAGTCATTTTGGTTATTAGTAAATAAATCAAGCGGCAGAGAATGAGGCCTAGGCAACTACTAGAGGAGCCAAGGCCTAGCTCTCCCCCTGCTCTTCCCAGCACAGCCTGGGTTTGATCTCAGAGCCCCGTGGATTGCCAAGGAAAAAAAAAAAAAAAAAGAATCATATCGAACCACAAAAGCACATGGGGCGAATGTAAAATATAAACACGGCGTTGGGCTGTGAGTGGCTGTTATTAAAGGTCTGAATTACTAAACATGAGAGGCGGGGAAAGCCAGGCGGCCATTTCAATAATATAAACCTCCCCGAATTAGACATTATTCAAATGAGAGAGGTTCGGCTAAGCAGAGTAAAGAGGACCCAGCACCCAGCAAGAAACCAGCACCACAGAACCGGGGAGGGGGATCCCCGCCCCTACCTAACTCCCAACAGGAGAACGGCAATCTAAAATATTATCAACTTGTCAGGCCAGCCGGTTCTGGGGCAGGAGGGCAGCCCTCTACATCCGAGCTCTTGAGAGGCCTCCGGGTGCTTCTGGGGCCTGGGAGCCAGAGGCCCCCGAGGGCCCCCGGCCCCGTTGGTCCGGGTCCGGCGCAGAGGCGGGGGCTCGGGGAGATGAAGATCAGACCACGCCAAGCACCTCCAACCCAACTCCCCGGAGAAAGCACGACCCACGAGGGAAGAGGGGGCTTCTCCAGGACCTACGGGGACAGCTGACCGATGGTTCAGAGCACATGGGGCTGTCCCGGAGGACAACCCCCTCCGACGGGAACTTTCCACGAGGGCCGCCCTTTCAACCCTGTCCGCCCCGAAAGGGGCGAAGCGGACCCCAGAGCGGGGTCCCCACCCCCGCCGCTCCAGAGGCCACCTCACAGCGCCCACGACCGCTCACCCCTACCCACCTAGAGCGCAGGCCTGGCTCAGGCCAGGCCGCCACACGGGGGACAAGCGGGGCGCGGCCGAGGTGCCCGGGGCCGTGACCCCTGGGCTCAGCCCCGCTCGGACCCCCGTGCAGCTGCGGGGCGCGGGCGCCGGCAAGACGCTCTCCCCCCGCGCACCCCCGGGCCGCCGCCCCCTCCCCTCCAGGGCCCCCTCCAGGGCCGGGGCGGGGGCGGCGGGACGCGTGTGGCTGTACGGCCGCCGGGGTCCGCTCCGGCCCCGCCGCCTCCCCGGCATTGTGCTCTCCACCACCTCCATCTCCCTCCACGCCCCCCCCCACCCCGCGCCCGCCCGGCCCGGGTCGCCCGCCCGCGCCCCGCCGGCCCAGCTGCTATGAATATGTAAAATCTCTTTATTGTCCTCTCCCTGTGCCCCGGCCCCGCGGCCCCGCCGCGGACCCGCTTGGGTTCGGGCACCGCGGGGAGGAGGCGGCGGCGGCCGGCGGAGGAGGAGGGCCGGTGCCGGCGGGCGGGCGGGCGAGCAGCGGCGGCGGGGTGGGCCGGGGGCAGGAGGAGGGCGGTGGATCGCAGCCCCCTTTGCCCCTTGTCTTTCCCCTCCGCCTGGCCGCTCCAAGCCTCTTTCCCCCTCCGCTCGGCGCCCGGCGGGGGCTCCATGCTCCCCGGCCCCCCATCTCCCCGCCGTTAATTATAATAATCCTGAGTACTAATAAATTATGCTAAGTCGCGGGGGGGGCAGCGGGAGCCGGGGTTGAGTATGAATATGAATATGTAAAATGCTGTAATGATTACCTGCTGCTGCTGCCGCCGCGGCTGAACTCTCATCTTGACTCGCTGCTCCTCCGTCCGCCATTTTGAATATTTTAACCAAAATCGCCGGGTCGATAAACCCTCCCTCGCTCCGGCTCCCCTCCCCCTCCCGCCCTCCGTGCCTCCTCCCTCCTCTCCGCCCCCTCCCGCTCCTTCCTCTCCCCGGGCGCGCGCCAGGGGGCGCGCGAGGCCGTCCCCTTGGAGGAGCCCCACCCCCTTCGGGCGCTCTGCGCACGCGCCTCTTGGCCACTGTGGTTCTCCAGTAGCTAAAGCGCCCTCAAGCCAGTCACCGCTTGACTGCATTTTTTTCCTCTCGGCTCTGCACATGCGCAACTTTCTCCACGCGCCTGAAACGCAGGCGGCGCATGCGTTACCTCTCCTGGGCTCCTTCTTGAAGCGTAACCTGTGTAGTGCGTTGAGCGCTTGTCACTTATAGTCCTGCCTCTCCTCCCGCCTCACTGCCCTCCTAGCTTTACTCCGCCGTCCCCCAGTGGACAGTGGCATTTTAAAGGAAGGGCAGGGGACTCGGCGGCCAAGAGCGTGGAAACGCCTGGAGTACATGTGGGCGGACCAACCCCCGCGTCCCCTCTGCTGCGCACTTTTTAAGGCTTTCCGCGCTGTTCAACCGCTGACAACAAAGGAGGGGCAGCTCCCCTGCTAGGTAATTTCCGGCCCGGTGGGCAGGTAGGGGCGGAAACGCCCGCCGCGGGGAGCCGGGCTGGAGGCACCTGCTGAGCTCTGCGCTGGCGTCCCGCTTTAAATTTGAATCCTAACGAGTCCCCGCCCCCAACTCTGCAAATGCTGGAGACCCGGCCCTGCAATCGCGAGGGGGAGTGTCTCGTGCCGGTTTTAATTAGCCCCGAGTCTCTTCTGCTCTACTTGTAACACCCGGCCGCCTTCTCGGGAGCTGGGCGATTAAAGCGCTAAATTCCGCCCCTACCCTTCCTGGGGTTTTTTGCGCCTGGATTGCCGCTCACCCGATCGAAACGAGTAGCCGGTTCCCTAGTCCATGGAGAGGCATTCTCCCCTCCCTTTGGCTTAGGAACATATTTAGTATATGTGCTGCCGAAGCGAGCACTGGCTTAGGAACATTTTAAAAGCTAGCCGTAAACTGGAATCTGATGACCTAATAAAAATGTCGAAATCAGCAGGAGCTTCATCCACAGAATTTTACTTCGCTGTGTTTCTCAGAGTAAATGATAGTAGGCGTTTCTGTTGTAAATATCTTTATTTCAGTCATGTTCTAAGATTTCTTTAATGGTGAATTTCCCTGGACAAGACCCAGTCTAATTACGAATTCTTTGAAAAGTCTTAAGATTTTTCCAGGTTTTTTTGTTTTTTTGTTTTGGGGGGTTTTTTGGTCAGGGTGAAAAGAAAAGCATATCTCGTAAGCAAAGTTAGAAAAACAAATTCAAAAGGCGCCTGGGTGGTTCAGTGGGTAGAGTATGCGACTCCTGGTTTCAGCATCCTGAGTTCAAGCCCCACCTTGTGTGTAGAACTTATTCAAATATATTCTTTTAATAAAAAAGAAATTAAATCCTAGTCTGTTTTTAAGAGAACTGACCGTGAAGTTTAAACTGAGTAGAACTGCAGATTCTACACTGAAGAAAAACGGATCTCGAAGAGAGCGGTTATTCTAACGGCTGAAGTTTTAATCACGGGTCTTAGCCTCCTCATTGAATTCCATACACTGCGCAAGTACAGTTGAAGCTATTGTCAGTGACAGCCAATGAATTTGGGGTGGGATTGATTTATTCACGGAAATTAAGCCGTAGGGTGTGTGCAGGACTGTTCAAACCAAATAATTGGGCCACCATATAATCTAATTATTTCAAGCCTCACCACCCAACACACAGTTAAGGGAATGCAAATTTCAATCATGTTACAATTAATCCGGAAATACAGCCCAAATTAGATTCACCTGCATTACCATGGGGGCGGTCTCGAAATCATCAACCTATTTGAAACACAGTTAATTACCTGCCCCTGCTCTGAGGGCAAGGAATTTGAAATTACCTCCCCTAAGAAAAAGAACCTAAATACCTTTACTTAAATTCCTATCTTCTATTTAATCTTTGTTTTGCTCTTTAGTTTAAAAAGTAAATTAATATGACTTTCAGAAAGAAATTGAAGCTAGGGCATGTGCTATTCATTCTTTACTTCATTTCCATAAAAGAAATTCTCGTGGAATGAATTTTTATTTAAGGGAGAATAGCTCTGAGAAAAAAATAGTTTAAAATAGTGTGTATCAATGATTCATTTTCCTCTTAATGAAAATATTTATGCCTGGGTATAGTAGGTATTCATAAATATTTGCTGAATAAAAAATAATGAATAATACAGTTATATATGTTAGGATTATTTTAAAAATTGATAAAGTCATTTATTCAACAAATATTTATGAACATCTGCATTCTGCCATAAACTTTACTAGGTGATAAAAATACAAAAATGTATAAAACACTGCTTTGACCTCAGCAGTGATAAACTCCATGTATCAATTCTTTTTTTTTAATCCTCACAACTCTAGGGAATAGAAAGTGTTTATCCCAATTTTCCAGGATGAGGAAATTGAGACATAGAGATGTTACATAACTTGCCTATATTAGAATTCTCCAGAGAAACAAAACCAATAGGAGATATATATGTGACTTTCATTATGCAGTTGATACTTGAACAAGGCAAGCTTTAGGATTGCTGACCCCCCCCACCCACCCCACGCAGGTGAGAAAGCCCAAGTATAGCTTTTAATTCCCCAAAAACATAACTGCTAACAGACTACCTTTGACTGGGGGAGACTTACCAATAACAATAGTCGAACAGTCGATTAACATTATTTTGTATGTTATATGTATTATAAATAAATATAAAATAACACATTTTGTATATGTATGTTATATATTGTGTTACTGTATTCTTACAATAAAGTAAGCTAGAGAAAAGAAAATGCTATTAAAATCATAAGGAAAATACATTTACAGTACTATATGGTAAAAAAATCCATGTGTAAGTGGACCTGCACACTTCAAACCCATTGTTATTCAAGGATCAATGATATACATGAAAGAGATTTGTTATAAGGAATCCACTTACACAGTTTTGGAGGTTGAGAAGTCACTTTGTGTTCCTTCCACCCTTATCTCATAGCCTTAATATCCATTCCCACACATGTTCCCTAGATTTCTGTCTGTATAAATTAGAAAACTCACATAGTTCTTTTGGAGTGTAGCATCCCTCCTCGTGAGTCAGATGATGACTAGCTCAGGTCTCATGGTAATTGGTGGCCCATGGTTAAGCATTAGGTCTCTACAAAGGTCTAGTAGCAGGCCAAGAGCTATTTCTCAAAAGGAGAATAGTTATCCATAGAGGATGTCAGGCTTTGTTCTAAAATCCTGAGTCGGAGCTGCAAGTCATCTGTTGGACCCGCCAAAGACTCCTAGTAGCATCCTTACCTGCCACTGACCCTTCAAGCACCGCTGGATCTGCTGGGTCATGTGGCCCAACGGCAGAGCACCTTGTGCAGTACTCTGGACGTATTGTAGAGTCTTCTCATTCAACAACTTTTTGAGTCGCTTGGAAAACAGGTTGGAATAATACACCCAAATGGAATATGTTGCCTGCAAAATCCAAAGAGGCCCACTCAGCATTGTGCCTCTTTTTTGATTGTAAGAGAGGCCAAATGCAACAAGTTATCCATTACCTTAGAAGGGGTATGTTGGCATGCCCCACACCACTGGACCCCTAAAAATTTCACTGAGATAGAAGGCCCCTGAATTTATGCCAGATTTATTTCCCATCCTCCGACACACCAAGGTCTTATCAATGATAAGTCTAAAGTGGTTACTCCTTGCTCACTGGGTCCAATCAGCATGATATCATCAGTGTAATGGATCAGTGTGATAGCCTGTGGAAAGAAAGGGTATCAAGATTCCTATGAATTAGGACATACAGTTGGAAAGTTGATATACCTCTCAGATGGGACAGGGAAGGTGTAATGCTTGCCTTCCAGCTGAAAGCAAACTGCTTCTGGTGGTTCTTATTGACGGGGATTCAGAAAAAGGCATTTGCCAGCCCAATAGCTGCATATTAGTTTCGAGGGGGTTTTCCAGTTTCCAGTTCCCAGTGAATTTGCTCAAGGAGCGAAACCACATCTAGTACAGCAGCTGCAAGTAGAGTCACCACCTAGCTCGGCTTAACAATAGTCCGGTGTCATTCTCCAAGATCCACCTGTCTTCTCTACAAGGCACACAGGAGAGTTAAATGGGGATGTGGTGGGAACGTCCACGCCTACATCTTCCAAATCCTTGATGGTGCCACTGATCTCTCCAATCCCTCCAATAAGCAGTGTTGCTTTTGGTGTATTATTTTCCAAGATAGTGGCAGGTCTAATGGCTTCCATGTGGCCTTTCCCACTATAATAGCCCTCACTCCACAGGTCAGGGAATCAATGTGGGAATACTGCCAGCTGCTTCAGTTTTTCAGGATGGGAAAAACTGAGGCACAGAGATGTTAAGTAACTTGCCCAATGCCACACTACTATTAAACAGTAGAGCTGAGATTCATATACAGGTAAGGGGCGTACTCTTAACTGTAACAGTCTGCTGCTTGCTTTGGATCTGGCAAAATCCTGCAGGTTCATATATTTCAGTGTGGGAAGAGAATATCTTAACAAATAATGTTCTTGTATGTAATCTCATCATAAAAAAATATAGCCATGGGTGAAAATTTATGGTCACGCAAAAACATACACGAATAGCAGCTGTATTACAATTGCCAAAAACTAGAAACAAATCCAAATATCCTTCCACAGCTGAATGAATAAACAAGCAGGGGTACGTTCGTGCTATGGAATACTATTCAGCAAGAAAAAGGAATGAACTACTGACACAACAACTTCAGTGAATCTCAAAGGCATTATGCTGAGTGAAAGAAGGCAGTCTCAAAGGAATCCTACTCTGTGATTCCATTTATACGACGTTCTTAGAATCACGGAACTACAGCAATGGAAAACATCCGTGGATGCCAGGAGGTAATGCTGGGAGAAGGTGCAAATATAAGGGATAGGCACGTGAGAGGGTTTTTTCTGTAGTGGAATTGGTCTGTATCCTGATTGTGCTGGTGGTAACAAAAATCTATACATGGGGTTTTATTTGTCTGCACACACATACAAGGTATAGAAGTCGTCAAGGGTATGATAGGAAGGCTACCCAGGTATTACTGTTACCGGATGGTCCTTGTTAACAGTAGTAAGTTGTGAATGGAAGGTGTCAATCTGTCTTGCTAAGTGCACCACATAAAACTTCACAGCCGGGTGTGACCATATGACTAAATTTTGGCTACTAAGTTTAAGGAGTTGCTGCATAGGATTTCTAGAAGATCTCTTAAAGAAGCAAGTTCCTTCTTCTTTTCTCCCTTTTTCCCATCCTGCTGTCTGGAACACAGATGCCAAGATCGAAATTCCTGCAGGTCTTTTGGACAGTGGAGTGATGTTGTTCTCCAGAGATCAGGCCATGTTAGGACAAAGAAGCAAATCCGATCTTCTCCATGGGCTGAAGAGAAAAGCCTGGGCTTGGGCCTGGCACTGCCTTCCTTGTAGGGAAGTTAACTCTTGGTGCTGCTATGTTAGTTTCGTTAAAGACTGAAGAATCCAGGCTCTGGGGGATGTTAGTTTTAATGATTGTAATTACCCTAGGTGACTAAATTAAAAAATTGTCATTTTTTTTATGAACATCTCCAACATTTTGCCTGTTCATAAAGATTATCATTCTAATAGAGCAAATTACTGTGTTTAGAGACCTGGGGGTGCATTTCGTAACTAATTAATCTTATAGGCTTCCAAGCCCCTTAAAGTGGGATGAAAACCAACCCTCTATCTCCTCTTTAGCCAGAAAGGCTCTGATTTACCTATATTGGAGTTTAAGACAAGGTTTCATTGGAAAGCATGGTATCGCTACTTTTAAATTTTATATATATAGTATATAGTATAGTATATATAATATACACACATATATACATACATACACACACATGCACATATATACATATATACACATACGAAATTTACTGTTTCATTGCTTAAAGATGCACGTGCTACGGATACTTCACTGAAGTAAAGCAAGCTTGGTAATAGTAACTTCTAAAAGTTCTCAAAATAAAATGATCCGCGGCCACTGTATATGAAACAACAGGAGCTTATCTCCGTTTCCTCCATGTCGTACTTTGTACCCAGAAGTTTGGCCAGGGAAGATTTTGATCTTGCCTCCAATATTTCCATGGTCCTCTACCTTGAACAGGTGGAGAGGGTTTCTATTAAGTGAATGAATATATTCTGATCACATATATTAACATTCATAAAAGAACGTCAAACCCCTTGGCTGTAGCTGACTGCTGCAATTTATGTTTCTACTCTGAATGTATAACCTAGAGTATTTGTGCTCCTCAGAGAATGTACACGGAAGTTTTTAACAAGTCAATACTTATCAAAAAGCTCAATATCATTGATGGAAAACTATCTGATGGATACATAGCCCATTCTCCCCCTTTGGTTCAGGGGCAGCAAATTCACGATGCTATTCTTACTACCGTCCCTTCCAAGCCTCTGGCCAACTTCTTTAATCCACAGCCCTTTCTTATGCTGAGCCTAGACTCACTCAAACATGATTCTGCCTGGCCAGTCATTGGCATCTCATCAGCCCTGGCATGCAGGATGAAATCCATTTGTAATTCCAACCCTAGATACTCTTAAAAGCTGAACTGTCAGAAAGCTGTGCACTTGAAATACATCATTTTCTCCCCTTGTAGGCTTCTTTCCTAGAATTCTGCTTTGGACTTATGTCATCAGCCTACATTAGAATCATAAGAAGAAAAAAACTCTGAGAAATGTATCATATTTACTGTAGGAGTGTTTTTGGAGTGTCTGTCTTCGTTCTGGATATTCTTTCTTAATATCTGAAGGGCAGCGGTTTAATAACTTGCCCAAATTCATACAGTAAGGGACAGAGCTAGGAGTTGGACCAAAGATTGCCTGATCCCTTGTCCTCTCTGCCTTTACTCTACATTTGCTCCCTGCCTTGGTGGCCATCTGCCTCCCCATCCTGACATCTAGCCTACATCTAGACATTCAGCCCTTTGCTTTGTTTCCATGAGTTTTGGTGTCTATTTTTTCCTGCATTCATTGATTCCATTTCTGCCCTTCCTGTTTTTTCCAGCCTCTTTCTATCCCTTCTCATAAGCTTTTCAAGATAAACTCTTCCTGCATTTACTCATCAACTCATTATAGCCTGACATCTGTTCCAATCATTTTCCTGAAATTACTTTATTGGAAGTCACTGATGACCTCCTAACTGCCAGATCTGATAACATCTTCACTCCTGCCCCATCTCTCGGCAATTTGACAATGTGATTGTTCCTTCCTTCTTAAAATCATCTCTCTAACTCTGGCTTCAGTGGCAAATTGCTCTCCAATTTCTCCTCTTATCTCTCTAACCATGTCTTGGTTTTCCTCATTGGGTCCTCTTTTTCTTCCCATTTAATATAGGTACTCTCCAAGGATTTGCCCTTGTCCCTCCCCTCATTGCTGCAAGCCTGTTTGATGTCATTATCTAACCCCACAATTTCAGCTGTTATCTCTCTGAAGACAACCCCCAAATCTACACCTTCTGTCCCACTTTCCCCTCCAATGTCAGACTATGTTTGTTACATTTGTCTCTTTCACTAGAGTATAAAGTATTCAAGGGGTGGTCCATCTTGTCCTCATTTTTTGTTACCTTCTTATGCTTAAGGTTATAGCTCTGGGGCTGGACATAGTCTTTGCTTAACAATTTTTTTAAAAACAATTTTTTTCGTACTTCTCTCTGTATTTTAGTGATCATGCAATGTCGTGTGTGAAGCCTTCATTCTTTCACAAGTATTCTTAAGTATCTGCATTGCTCTAGGCAAAATATTTCTTTTTGGTTTTTGGAACACCTTGAGATGAGTACACATTTAATTCAAACTTTTTATCTTTCAAGTCTATATCTATAACTATATTTTATCTACCTTAAGATGCACATTTTTTGGGCGCCTGGGTGGCTCAGTTGTTTAAGCAACTGCCTTCGGCTCAGGTCATGATCCCGGAGTTCCGGGATCGAGTCCCACATGAGGCTCCCAGCTCCACGGGGAGTCTGCTTCTTCCTCTGACCTTCTCCCCTCTTGTGCTCTTGCTCTGTCTCAAAAAACAAAAAAAAAAACAAAAAGATGCACATTTTTTCACATTTTAACATCTTTGAAATCAAAATGTATCTTACAAAAGATGTGCAACAAAACATTGCATATAGTTTAATTGGCAGCATTTTTTTAATGGTACATAAAATAATGGTATATCCTACAATCAATGGCATTTTAAATTCTATGAAATATGGTTTTTACATTAACACTTATAGTTTAAAAACTTCATTCTAATACGGTTTATCATCTAAGACATAATTATTCTGAGTATACTAGACTTTCTAAGGCAGGAAAAGAAATATTTTCTTTTTTAAAGATTTTATTTATTTATTTGACAGAGAGATAGCACAAGTAGGCAAAGCGGCAGGCAGAGAGAGAGAGAGGGAGAAGCAGACTCCTCGCTGAGCAGGTAGCCCTATTCGGGGCTCGATTCCAGGACCCTGGGATCATGACCTGAACCGAAGACAGATGCTTCACCCACTGAGCCACCCAGGCGCCCCATGAAAAGAAATATTTTAAAGGGATTTTCAATCATAAGGGTTAAAACAAGAGGAAAAAGATTTTCATGGCCATAGAAGGTTCACACGACCAAGCATTTCCTCTGCTATAAATATACACGCAATGATAGATAAAAATATAAAGACTGAAAACCAAAAAGAAATGCGTTCAAATGCAGTTATCTTTTCCATGAATCAGGAAGAGCACAGAAATGCCGACCATGAAGGAGTCTGTCTTCGTGGGCCTATTAGCGTTCTAGCCCGGGAGGTAGGCAGTGCCTGGAGTTTTAGTGCCACGGAGAAGAGTCAGAACACACTCACACACATACACACACACACACACATACACACACGCACACCTCTTTTGTAGCTGGTGGGGCTTTGCTATAATTTTATCTTAAGTAAATCATCTTATATAGACGCATCTTAGAAAAATCACGACTCAACTACAGCATTTTATGATACAGAGAATTCCCTTGTTCACCCCAGTCCCCACTTCTCCTCCTCTTTAGGAAACCATTTACAGTAATTTGTTGCTTATCCTTAACCATCCCTTCTGCAACTATAAAATTCTTATTTCTTTCCTTCTCTTTCACAAAGGATAGTATACCTTCTAGCTTGTTCCAGATCTCGCTTTTTTCACTTACCTGCATCATCCCTATCAGGACATGGAGATTTTACTCAACTTTTTCATAGCTGTGTGTACTTCATAGTGTGTGTGAACTGTCCTCCTCTCTTGCTGGACAAGCCATTTACAAAGTTCCCTGCAGCTCACAACATCGCAATGAGCAACCTTCTTACCTGTGTTGTTTCACACTCTCACACGCCTTTGTGAATGAAAGCTGGATAGAATTGCTTCCTGGCTGCTGCCTGAGGCTGTGGCTTTTTACGAAGTTGAGGATTAGCCAAATAGGAAGACCAAGACACAGCTGGCGAGCTGGAAGTAAATGGGTCTGCTCCCTGGATTTCTCTAACATTGCAGGTGCCCCTAACCACCATCAGAAGATCTAGGTGTGGACTAGAGACCTGGCAGGTAGGGTGAAGGTAACCGCAAAACTATTAAACAGCAAAAAAGAGAGGGAGAGAGACTTCATAACAATATGTACATATAGATTTGTACAGATATATATATATATATATATCTCAAAAGCAAAATACATGTGTGTATGCATTGATATATATTACATATAAAATTGGGTCTGTACCTCACACCTAGACCAGGATCAATTCCCAATGGTTCAAAGCTTTAAATGTAAAAAATAAAAATAAAAATTCTAGAAGAAAACATGAAGTCCTATACAAGAGAGCTATTCAGCAATATTATTATCACAGAAATTAGAATTTAAGGCAAAAGGAATAAAAATATATGATAAGAGAAGGCTACTCCATCAAGAAGCTATAACAATTATGAATTTGTATGCAACCAGCGACCTACCTTGAAATACATAAAATAAAAACTAAATGACAAAGACTGACAAGATCATAAGCATAGAAGATTTTAATACAAAAGGAGTTTCTCCCTATTATTCCGTAACCAGAAATGGAGAGTAACCATGATGCCCATTCCCCTCTCATTACAATCAAGTGAGCTGGACCCTTCTGACGGGGCCCAAACTGCACACCATTCATGTTTGGCAGTGTCTGGACATACTTAGCAGAGTGGGATGGATCAGCGGACACCTGTTTGCTTAAAGGTCTAAGGAAACTTCTCGGAGAAAAACTCTCCTAAATGACTCTGGTACTGATGGCTTGACCGTACATCCAAGTCCATCTTGGTCTTTCAAGAAGAAAGGCAACAAGATTTGGTTAAACTCTGGTTGAACTTCTGGCTCAGACTCCCATGAGCACTCATCTGTGGATTCCTGTGGAGAGGGAGCTCTGGAACCAGAGGGGATATTTCAAATATTTCGCACGCAGTTTGGTACAAGCATTGACCAAACTGAATAGACAATCAACCCATCAGAGCAGATGCCCCCGGTGCCCCATGCCTTACCTGGGCATATCTGACGAATTTCAGCCCTTTCTATAAAGATTTTATGAAACTTCCCATAAGACGTTGAGACACGAGAAGCTCAGGTACTCCTCTGATCAAGTTTAATGCAGGGAGAGAGAGAACTCTGCCCAACTGTGACAAATCAAAAACCGCAGTGCTGGAAAGGGACTAGCAGCACAAACCAAGCACAATAGCACTGTGGAGAGGGAAGCTCACATAAACAAAAGGGTATAAAACGGGGGATGCCATGGGTAACTGATCAGATGTATTTTTTTT
>CM052893.1:7908420-7964042 GCA_028534135.1 Potos flavus | reverse complement strand
GGCGGCGGCGGCGGCGGCGGCGGCAGAAGATCCGACTGTGGCGACAGCGACTTCCCTTGTCAGAGGTATTTTTTTTAAGATTTTATTTATTTATTTAAGAGAGAAGGAGAGAGCACTAGTGGGGGGGGGCGGAGGGGAGGGAGACGCAGACTCCCCTCTGAGCAGGGAGCCTGACGCAGGGGTTGATCCCAGGACCCTCTCGGATCCTGATCTGAGCCAAAACCAAGGGTCAGATGCTTAACTGACTGAGCCACCCAGGCAGCCCCTGATCAGATGCATTAAAGGAGAAAATAGAGAAGATGAAGTGAGTTCGGCATCGGCTAGATCTGAGATCCATCCTATTGTGTCTCTCCCCTCACCATTTGACTGCAGGCAAGAGACTTGAAGGCCCTGGGGATCACAGTGGTCTCTCAGTGCTGCCGTCATTGCAGTGGGTAGAAGGAACGTAGGACATACCCACAGGGCGCCCAGAAATCCCCTCAGAGACCAGACCTGCGTGGCTTGGCGGGGCAAGGCCAGTGACACCAGAGCCACACAAGTCAGCATCATGAGCCTAAGCAGGAATAGGGAGAGAGTCAACTGGGATTCTTTTGAGCTATTTCTCTTTTATTTCACTTCAGTTCCATAGATATCATCTCCAGAGATAAAAACTACAATTTCTCCCCTCAAGAAAATTCTAGGTTATAGAGCATTCACCAGTGTGGGTTAAGTACACATTTTGTAGTATGTGCAGATCAGGCAATCTCAAAGTAGATACATCTGACTCAAACAAGAATTGGGGGCAGGGAGTCATTCGGAACCAGTGGGAGGAAGGGGAGGGAGGGGACAACCACTAGCTTCCTGGCGGGGTGCCTGGAGGCCCCTACAAAGATATTAGATACAAGAGGGGTTGGAGGTGAGGACCAGTATACCAAGGGTGTAGGACTACAGTTTCCCAAAAGAGGGGATGTAGGGTAAAGTGCTAAATGTACACTATCTCATTTAAATGTTATCCATCCTTGTGAAGGAAAAATCATTTCCATTGCACGATGCTCCGAGGGACTAAGGTTGTGAGAAATTGAGAAACTTGCCCAAAGTCACACAGGCATTGGGATTTGAACCCAGGACCACCTTCCATCAACTTTTCTTATTAAGCCAGGCTGCCCCGACTCAGGAGAGAGAAAAACCTAATATTTCTCATTGCCAGATAGTTCTGATTGCTATTTACTCTCTCATCTATTTCATATTATGATAATGTTTTCCTGGAATTGGATGATATAATACTAGAAATTGAAGATGTTTATTCGCTACAAAGATTACATATGCAGGCTTCCTGTCATAATCAAGGGAAGTTGCTCACATCACTTATGATTTCCAGTCTTCTCTGTATATGATAATGCTTCTTTTAAAAAATCTGTTTTTACTAAGCCTGCTGATCTTCAAAAAAAAAAAAAAAACAGGCAGAGACAGGACGGTGATATACTCTTTTGATATTTATCAAGTCTGGAGTCTATCTTAACTTAGTTTGCTGGGAAGCATTGTGTGTGATGAATGGTATAGTATTTAAATGATGCTGTGGATGTTCTCCCTTGTAATAAAGCAAATTACTCTAACAAAACTATTTTGCTTCATTTCTTCATACAAAATTCATGTTTGAATTTCACTAGGCCCTAAAATTTTAAATTTCCATAACAAGTTTTATGCATTATTAAATTTTATACACCACTGCTTTTGAAACTGATTGTACAATCTAATTAATTCGAATATTAACTACAATTTCCATAAAACGAATAGGATAATGTTGCTCAGGGTAAGATGGGGGGACACTATCATCTGTTCCCATCTCCCCAGGATCTCAATTATATGTACGCTAAAACCACTTCTCGGGAAAGCCCCTTATCCAGTAACTTCAATTTGAGGCAACACAGCCAAGACCAAAAGTTAAATAAAATGCCTCCAAAGAGGCGAAATGGCAAACCTTTCCAACCCTGTGACAGAATGCAAATTTTTTTTTTTTTTTTGCTTTTTTAAGAGAGAGCATGTATAAGAGTCGTGTGACTTCTAGATCCAAAGCAGATTAAATATCAAATTAAAAGGATGATGAGTTTAAAGTAGATTCCTAGACACTGTCCCCTCAAGAGAGGCAAGACATGTCTATTGACAGCCAATAACCATGCAAGAGGGAAAAACCACCAGAGTGGACACAGGAACCAAGAAAGTAGATTAGACCAGGCCTGAATTATCTGAAGAGAGCAGAGCCCTGCCTATGTCAGAGCCCGAGGATCTTGCCATACTATGGCACAAAAACTCATCAGTGCTCATGTTGACTTGAAGATACCAGGGAAGGGTTAAATTCACTCTCTCTGTTTGAGAAAATACCAAAGTGTAGTATATTTTGGCAGTCTTTCCATCAGAAAGATTAAAATGGTACAATCTTAGAGCGCTATTCCAATTGTTTGGAAAATTGACGTACTTGGAATATCACATTTCCTAATAATATAAAATAAGTGAGATATTACTATATAATATAAATTGAATCCTCTTTCCTCTGTTTAAAAAAATAAATAAACCAAGGGCGCCTGGGTGACTCAGTTGGTTGAGCGTCTGCCTTCCGCTGGGGTCAAGATCCCTGGGGGTCCTCTGATCGAGTCCCGTGTGGGGCTCCCTGCTCCGCGGGGAGTCTGCTTCTCCTTCTCCCTCTGCCCCTCACCCACTCATGCACACCTGTGCACTCTCTCTCTCTCTCCTTTCAAATAAATAAATAAATCCAAATCTTTAAAAAAATAAACCATGCAAACCACATTGATATCACACAGCCCAGATGTCTCAAGACCCTACTGACCTGTGGGTACAAATGTAGTCAGATTATCATTGATTACCCCAATGGTGCTGTTCGAAGTACCAGCCCCATCACCGCAGAGCATCAGCACACCCCATAGAAGCTGTCCTTCCATGTTCCTCTCTGCACAGAGCCACCCTGCCATCCCTGCCACAGAAGGTGGCCTCCACGGACTGCCACCGGTGCTGGGCGTTTGGCTCACGTGGAGAGAGGGCATCTTACTCCACCACTGTTTTGCAGTCTTATGCCTCAAATCCCACCAAGTACTGTAAGAAAACCGTTCCTTTGGTTTTGGGTTATCCTTTCTCTCCCTTGACGTCAGCCTGGGAATAGGCACCATTCTTAACTCCTTTTGCCCTGTCTTCTTTAGGTGTTTACCCCAAACCTCCCTCTCTCCAACACGCATAGCAAGGAACACAGATTCCTGGGGCTGCCAGCTATGGTTTCAATAGCTCCACTCAACTGGAAGCTGGGCCCGGGGTTCGGGTAGAGTGTCATGCCCCATAATGTGTTTGGAACCCTTAAATTCTTTTCTTTTTTAAAATATTTATTTATTTGAGAGAGAAAGAGCGAGTGCACACATAATGGGTGGAGGGGCAGAGAGGGAGAGAGAATCTTCAAACGGACTCCCTGCTGAGCATGGAACCCACTTTGGGGCTAGATCCCAGCACCCCGAGATCATGATCTAAGCTGAAATCAAGAGTCAGCCTCACAACTGACTGAGTCACCCCGGTGCTCCTGAAATTCTTAAATTCTGAAGAAGCAGAAAAAGAAGGAGGAGGAGGGGGGAGGAGGAGGAAGAGAAGCAGCAGCAGCAGCAGCCATTATATTGAGTCTTAACTTTTTTTTTTTATAATCATGGAAACTCTCCCTTAAAACCCAATCTTAACTCAGAAACTCAGCTCCCTTGCCCCCTGTCCCCCTGTCCCAGGAACCGCCACATTTCTTCGACCTGCACAGTGACATCTTCAGGCCAAAGACAGTATCAGTAAAATCTGACCATGCCTCTTCCCCCATGATTATCTCATTCTCTAACTGTATGCTGAATTCCTTCACTATTCCACTACTCATCACCTCACTAAAATATTTTCTAATCACTACTGAAAAATAAAGTGTTGCATTTTTCTCTGAAAGAGCATGTCCTGGGGCTCTGGCAGCCCCCATTTTATCTCTACCTGAAAGGACTAAGTGCTAGTTCAGGAGCTCATGCGACACAGGAACAAAGATTCCTGGATGTGGTTCTGTGAGGGCAGCCGTGCAGTCGACATGCTCCCTGCAGCCGTGAGAAGCTTGCCGGACCTGTGGAGATGCCATCCTGTGTGAGGTCCTCTCTCTAAAAACCCCTATGCTGACTTCTTCTGTTTCAGGACTTGACAAAGACAACCAAATGGGTTCGCTGAGAGGAACAAAACTCTCCTCATGGCATAAACAGTATAGTTTTCTAAACAACTTAAGAATAGTTATAGATATTGATGAAAAATAATGTTCAATAATTACTATGAAATAGTTCTATTGTTCACTCTTTGGTAATGCCTCATGATGTGACTGAAAAGGAGAATCTTTATCCTGAATCTGTCTGGGTCCTCCTTCCAGTCTGATGGGCCCACGTTGGATCCCTTGGAGAGCATGAAGTAGTTTCTCACTGTGTGTTAATTTGCGTCTACCTCATGATTTACAGAGCTGAGTAACTTTTGGTATGTTTGTTAGCTATTTTGTGAAGTGCCTTTTCAAGGTTTTTGCTCATTTTAGTATCATACTGTCTTGCTGATTGGTAGGACTGCAGGATATACTAACCCTTTGTTGGCTAGAGGTAACCTAAATATCTCCTCCCATCCTGACGTTTGCCTTTTCACTCTCTCAGTGGTATATTTTGATGGACAGAAGTTCTTAGTTTCAATGCAGTCCACTTCATCAATCTTGTCACTTACAAATTAGTTAGGTCACCAACCATTCCAGTGTGTCCGGAACTAATCCATGGCCCAGACTTGAGATGTCACCACTAAAAGGAGGACAGGCCCAATAAGCCACAATGGTTGGTCACCCTAGGCTACGTGGTTCTTGCTGCTGTTTGCGGGGGACAGGTCCTGTCATGTCACAAACAGATTTTCCAATGTTATCTTCCGGAAGCTTTATAGTTGTATCTTTCACATTTATGTCAAACATCCATCTGGAATTTACTTTTTGGGTGTGGTGTGAGGTAGAGGCCAACATTCATTTTTTCCCCTTATGGATAGATACCAACCACTCAGGGCCGTTTATGGGAATGACCAACCTTTCTCCGATGCTTTGCAGTGTTGACTTTGTTATAAGTCACGTGTTATCAATCAGTTGTGCAGCTTGGTTTCTGGACTTTAGCGTGTTCCATTCATCTATTATCTCTCTGTGCCATAAGTCATGATATCTAATAGCATAAAAGTACTCTGACTTTCTTCTTTTTCTTTAAGATTGGCTTGGCTGTTCTCGGTCATTTGCATTTCCATATACATCTTAGAACCAGATTGTTGATTTCCTGAAAAAAATGTGTTGGGATTTGATTGAGGGATTTTGATTAAATCTCTAGATTACTTTTGGGAGACAGGACATCTTTAGGAATCTCAATATTCCAGTTCATGAACATGATATATATATATCTGTATATACTTAGGTCTTTTAGTTCTCTCATCAGTGTTTTGTAACTTTCCTGAATAAACTTTTTTTTATTTTTAAAAGATTTTATTTATTTATTTGAGAAAGAGTGAGAGCAAGTGAGAGAGGGAGAGCACAAGCGGAGGTGGGGAGGGGCAGAAGAAGAGGGAGAAGCAGTCTCCCCACTGAGCTGGAAGCCCAAAGCAGGGCTCCATTCCAGGACCCTGAGATCATGACCTGAGCCGAAGGCAGACACTTAACTGATGGAGCCATCCAAGTGCCCCCTGAATAAACTTTTAAATAAAAATATTCATGGGCCCCATTCTAAACCTTATGAATTATAACCTCTATGACCTGGATAGTTTGGTGCATATTCTCCAGACTTGACTCAATGCTCAAATATGAATGAGTGTTTTTGTCTACAAAGGTTCTGGTCCTTTGAGATCTAAATATAATTACCTAACTCCCATTTTTGTTGATTGCAATGCCTATCCTCCCACTTCCCTCAATATGATATTGCAATTTTTGGAAGCAAATGGTCACTTCTGGCCCTGAGTCCATCTGGCTGACCTCTAGATCTCACTTCTATCCCACTGCCAGACTTTCCTCTTTTCCCGCCTTCACAACAACCCAAATAATCCATGGGCTCCCTAGAGGAAGTTACGCCCTTTTCTGATTCCCAATATGGTGAATTCAGCGTAACTTCACTCTTATACCCTCTAGACTCCACTCTGGCCCACCTCTGCTCATCCAGACCCATCGAGGTGCCCTGAAAAGGCCACCATTCTGAGCCTCACCTTTTAGCAACAGAGAGGATGAGGATTTAAAATGTCTGTGTTTCTTTTCTTCTTTCTCACCATTCCTGCTTGCATGAGTCTCGGTAGGCAGGAGGGACTAACTGGAAATAGCTATTTCCCCATACTTAAACAGTATTTTAGAATTACTCCAACTTGCAGAGGCATAAGGCTTCTCATATACATATATAAACAACACACACACATACACTCACATGTGTATATGCATATATATGGATACATGTATGTGTATACACACATTAACATTTATTTTTAAACTAATCTCCATATTGAATTCAGTAATGGTTTTAAAAGTGATTCTCCTGTGAAGTCCAGGTATACAATTACGTTATTTACCATAATAATAATTTCAAAAAGACCACAGTTAAAAGAAAAACTCTATACTTTTAGGAAAGTGATAAGTGCTCTGTGGCTTGAAGGCTGCCTGCTACTGGCCTTGCATTTTGATCTAATTTCATAAAAAGATTGAAAAAAAGATTTAAAAAAAGCCTCCACTTTGCTGCTTCCTTAGTGGTCTAGATATTCATATTTACTGGCTACAAAGCAGCTTTAATTTTTTCTGAGTTTATACTATTTTTATAAGGAGGGAAAAAAATAAAGGCATTTTCATTTGGAAAAAAATAAGAGACTGGGGCTGTAAACTTTTTATTTTACGTTTTTACATTGGTCTTTGCATGAAAAGATTGCTTACCACTGGTTTAGAAATTGGGGGATTAATTAGATTCATTTGTGTTTAATGAAAAACTCTTTTGCGCCAGAAAAGGCTCAAGAATGTCTTTCCTGAATCTCTGGGAAGCCCCACATACTGAATAGATACTTCTGGACCTTAGGAGACTTCGTCAGTTGTTGCTCCAAAACAGTCCATGCTTTGGGGAAGATGAAGTCCTGCCACCAAAATGGGCTGCCACAAAAGCAAGGTTTGTGAATCAAGCTACTCCAAACAGATTTTTAACTAAATTACATATTAGTCATTTCAGCCTGCTTGCTACAGTTTGTGCCCTCAAAATTTCCCTGCAGTGTAATTAAATGGCTTTGCGCTGCAAATACGAATAAAAGTGTATACTGATAATAAACTTGGCAAAGCGGAGGCAGTCTCATCGAAATTCTAACCTTTCCGGTGGAAACAGCAGAAGGGTCCGGATTTTGAGCATTCGAAGCCTTCTATGTGAGGAGCTTGGAACTTGGACCCAGCTCACTCTGAGAAGGGGAAGAGACATCCCCAAAGGGATTTGCATGATTCTCATCTACATGATCAAGCCCTGTGTGTGTAGAATTCGGCAGCGTGGAACCTTTCCAGAGTTAGAAGTACATTATCGAGTCAGCATCTTTCCCTTATTGGATGACATCCACACAGCATTAGCAGCTTTTGAGTTTTCGTCCCCTTGAAACTTTCTAATTGTTATAAATAAAAGAAGTTGCAACATCTCCTTTGGTAAAAGATGCAAATCTCACAGAGGGAGGGCTTGCGCTCCACAGCTCTTACCTTTGTTGTGAAGGAAGACGGTGATCTAAGTTTGAGTGCTTATCTCTCGCACCAAAAAAAATATTATCTCTGACTGAAAGTGTTTCCTGACTCTTAACTTTATCAATCTTTTGCTAAAATAGAAAGCTAGTAAAAATTCCTGGAGTGCTCCTCGTAAACCAGCTTTTCGGCCTCAGGAACTAACATTTATGGGGCACAGCCTATGAATCAGTTTTTTGCTTTTTAATTTACATGTGCTAACTCACATAAACTTGGCAACGACCCTCAGAGGAAGTTACAAAGCCCACTGCATAGATGAGGAAATGAGGCTCAGAGAGGCTGAGTGACAGCCCAGCGCTCACACATTAAAAGGTGAAACCAGGCTTCCAATCCAAGTCAGTGTGTCTCCCTGATGGCTTCCCAGACAGTCCAAGGCTGTCCTTGTTCTGTATTTTGAAACTGCTTTCATAGTATATGCTCACTTAAAAATGCCAGGTGCGCTTGGTGTATGCTATTAGAATACAACCGTAGATGGTGTTGGTAAGACACAAACCACCGTCAGCACCCCATATATTCTGAACACAATCACAAATTACCTGTAACAATCACTAATATAATAGTAATAATAACACCTTGAATTTGAAGTCTGCTTGAGATTCTCTCTCCTTGTCTCCTGCGCAACCACCCCCCCCCCACCCGCCCTGGCTTGGGCTCAATCTCTGTCTCAAATAAATAAATCTTATTTTTTTAAAAGATTTTATTTTTTATTATTTGACAGAGAGAGGGACAGTGAGAGAGAGAACCCAAGCAGGGGCAGAGGGAGAGGGAGAAGCAGGCTTCCCGCTGAGCGGGGAGCCCGACGCGGGGCTCGATCCCAGGACCCTGAGATCATGACCTGAGCCGAAGGCAGACACTTAACGACTGAGCCACTCAGGCGCCCCTAAATAAATAAATCTTAAAAAAAAAAAAACAAAGTTCAGGTTCCTTCAGTCTGTTGTCATTGCTATTAGACAATATTATACGTGGAGACATGTAAATACTCTGAAGTTTGGTATTCAAATAAACTGGAATTTATTATAAAGTCTTGATCAGTAATGCTTACTCTTGAACAAAATTAGATGTTTTCTCCAGCAAAACGCAAAAAAAAAAAAAAATTGCCACTTCTGACTAGTCGTGTAGGAGCAGCCTCAGGCACACGAGTGCTGTGGAGCTCCCATACCATGTAGTGGGGCTAACGATGGGCTGGGCTCCCCTCACTGTGTGCTCTTACCTAACTGGTAACATCTAGAAAGCTCGAGAAGCTCCAAATCCCCTTCACAGCCCAAGAACACCGTGATGGTAGCATCAACATGGCTCTACGCTCACACAGCAATAAGGCTGAGCAATCTTCTCATTTAGAGTCTCCTTCTGGTCTGTGACAGAAGCCCATCCAGCTTCTTTTTTTTTTTTTTTTAAGATTTTTATTTATTTATTTAACAGAGAGAGAGAGAGAGAGAGATTACAAGTAGGCAGAGAGGCAGGCAGAGAGGGGGGGGAAGCAGTCTCCCTGCTGAGCAGAGAGCCCGATGCGGGGCTCGATCCCAGGACCCTGAGATTACGACCCGAGCCGAAGGCAGAGGCTTAAACCACTGAGCCACCCAGGCGCCCCAGCCCATCCAGCTTCTTAAAGAATTTTACTGGTGGGGGCACCTGGGTGGCTCAGTCGGTTAAGCCGCTGACTCTTGGTTTCGGCTCAGGTCATGATCTCAGAGTCCTGAGATCGAGCCCCACGTCGGGCTCCATGCTCAGTGGGGAGTCTGCTCCAGATTCTCTCCCTCTCCCTCCGCACCTCCCCCTGCTCACTCTCTCTCTCTAAAATAAAGAAATAAATAAAAATCTCTAAAAGAAGGAATTTTTACTAGTGCCGTGTTTACATGACTTGGGAGAGAAAGGCAAGAGAAGGTTAGGAACTAGACAGGTGCAAGCAGTGACACACACACACACACACACACACACACACACACATACACACACACACACACACGACCTTCGGGAATGACAGCAGAGTCTCCCAGGTGGTTATGGTTTATTCAGAATAAAGGCAGTATAGGTTGTAAAACCACCGACTGCACTAGGACTTGCGAAGCATAGCTACCCAGCAAAGAGTCTGGACTGTCCCCCGTGTAGGTCACAGGTTCCAACACTGCGGGCTCCACTCTCCTCTGTCAGTAGGGTTATCTTTGAATACCAAAGACAAGGAGGTCCATATTATGTAGTCAGCTGTGGCCATCAAAGGCCAAACAGCCTTTGCTTCCCGCTGGAGCAAGCTGCCTGAGGACACAATACCCAAGCCCCAGGGCAGTGGAGTAGCGGAGCACCCCACCCCTACACTTAGCCCCAGCCACCTTGGAGAGAGCAGATGGGGATTTCTTAGAGCTTTGCACGCTGCCTTTGTTGGCTGTTTCCAAGGTGACAAAGTGTTCCGTCCTTTGCTGTAAATAAAGACAGGAGCAGAGGGATCCAACCCTTTCCTCCTCCCCTATTAGCTTCTGTCACGTTCAGTTGTCACGAAGGTGTGAATGCCCTGCTTCCCAGAGTCAGGCCTTCCCTGGCGGTGTTGTATGCTTGTTTGTTTGTTTGGTTTCGCGTGCATGAGGAACTTTGCTGTCAGTCAGGGGCCTGGCGTTCTCAGCCCTCCGCTTCTCACTCCTACCCCTCACCACAGCGTGTTTTCTCATCAGGGAAGAAGTAAATTCAAATGCTGTTGAAGACTGTATTGTAGGTTCCCAATTAGTCACCGAACCTCCCTGTGGAAGGATTATATTTTCCCAAACCACTGACGCAGGCTTTGACCAAATGCTCGTTAGAAGTGACATATGCCACGTCGGAGCAAAGGTTTTAAGAGGCATTTCGTGGTTCTGCCAGTTTTCTGATCTTTTGCCCCTCTACCTGGAGGGTAGAAATCCAGGGCAGATGTTGTTTCTTCAGAGCCCAGAATGAAGGAGAGACACACGGAGCACAGCAGCAACCAACTGTAGCTACCTCGTACTAAGGGCGAGAGATAAAACTTGGTGGTTGAGAGACACCTAGATTTTGGGGAGCGTTTGTTACCACAGCATAACCTCGTGAAAGGGGACTAATTAAATGCTGGTAAGCATGAGACCGAGGAAGGAAAGCAAATGGGCCAGGTGGGACCTCCTCAAAGGAGAATTCCTGCTCCCTCCCCTTCTCCCACCCCTGCATTCCTAATTCCCCTCCAAGGCCTTTGTCAAGTTCTTCTCCCTCTATTTCCCCAACCAGCCTCTCCAGCCCTGATCTTCCTACAGTCTATATAGAATACATGGACTTATGGTCTATATCATAGTAAGCATTTTGCATGTTTCTCCAATGTTTTTTTTTTTTGTATCTTCTTATACACACGTTCTGCCCTTTGAAAGCCTACAAGCCCAGTGAAGACAGAGACCATAGCTTTATAGTTTTGGCATGCTTAGTGCCTCACAGACATAACAGGTTCAGAATGAATGTTTTTACACGATAGCTTGTTGGTTCAGATGAACACCCACATTCAACTCTCTGGTTCTGAGGTTCTTGAAAACAAAGGATGAAGCCCAGGAGGAGCCAGATTCTAGACACTCCATTGCCTATTTTTCTCACACCGAAGGGAATAGCACATTAACAAACAAACAAACGAATAAGCAATAACTCAGGGTTGAATTGTGCACCCACAAACCTTGTTAACACTAGTGCTTCTTTGCAGATTAAGTCCTGTCTGCAGAAATATACAATTAAGGATATAATATCAGGGTTAATCCAATTCCGATGGGATCGAGCTCGGCTTTACGTTGACCCTCCTTCTAAGACCCCAATTAGAACTTGTTTTATGCCTCAGCAGCCAAAATAAGTTAGGACATTCAGTTGAATTCTTAGAGAAGGACATTTAATTTGTCAAGCTTCTGGGACATTCTTTCCAGCACTTTTTGGAAGATCCCATTGTATGCCATGGCCACTGCCATGCTGTTTGTGAGCCTCAATATAACTTTGTTGAATGAGCAAATGAATTAATGAAATGCTTTAATACTGCAGGTCTTATTTCTCCAGCCTAGAAGATTAAATTCCCACCACTCTCCCCTATTCTTTCATAACCCAAATGGGCTTAACCCTGATAATTTTCACTGCTTTTAAAGTAACTCTGTACTAATAGTCCTCCTAATTTCTCTGAGAACCGAACTTAACACTGGGAGAATCTAGCTCTTTAATCAGCAAGTTCTTAAAATAAGTGTTTTCTTATATATTAGAAGTGAGTGGTTCAGTGTGTATGTGAAAAAGGGCCAAATAACACTCTATGGTATTAAACCAATTACTGGTAGATGTAAGACCAGATCCATGCTAGGAAAATTATATCAGAGTCAAAACAAATCACTTGGAAGTGAATCACTTCCCTTTGGCAACTGAAATTAATTGAAACAACTCCCCCCCCCCCCACCCCATCCTCCATCCCTATGGTGTTGTCTGACATTTCTTTCAAATGCCAATGAGCACCTCACTTTGTCAAATTAAATAAGTCCAAGCTGCTGGTGTTATGCAACTTTAAAGCCACATGGCCATATGTCTAGGATGTTCCAGAACACTGATTTCACGTAATTTTAATCTTTTTAATAAAGGCAATTTGTTAAGTGTATAACTAAACATGGAATTGTTTTCTATTAATTGTGCGACTTCATATGATTAAATTCACAAATAAGAAAACATTCTTTATTATCATTCGATTCAATTCAACCAACATTTACCGACTGCTCTGAGATAGGCCAGTTCCTAAGTTAGGGAACCTAGATGTAAATATGACATTATCCTTGCCCTCAAGGTTCTTACAAAGTAAACAAATTACAATTTGGTGATTCATATAACAATGAAAAGATGTTCCAACCACAGAGGAGCAGATAACTTCATTTAGTTTGGGACAATGGCAAGGGAGACTTCCCAGAAAAGGTGACTTCTTGGTTGGGTTTTGAAGGTAGATCAGGTGATGGACCCTAGTAATCAAGGCAGAGGAATAGCTTGTATGTGTCCTGATTTTTTTTTAAGGAAATTAGGATCATTTCATAGAGATAACAGAACCAACAGCCTAAAAGGAAGTTATTGGCTTAACGGTATTCATTGTGCCTCAGAAAAGTCTCTGGAATTTTAATTTTTGCTTCAAATACTCTCTTGGTAGCCTCAGTTGGGAAGAAAATTGATTGGGTAAAATTTTGTTTGTTTAAAAACTATATAAAAGGGGCACCTGGGTGGCTTAGTCGGTTAAGCTTCTACCTTGGGCTCAGGTCATGATCCCCGTTCAGCGGGAAGTCTGCTTCTCTCTTTGCCCTCACCCCGCTCTTGCGCACACGCTCTCTCTCTCTCTCTCAAATAAATTAATAAAATTTTAAGAAATAAAATAAAAATTAAAAAATTAAAACTCCGTAAAAATCACTTCTTGGAGTTTCGTTTGTTGGCTATGAACAAGAAAATTAAAAAATGCATAAAAGAAAATATGTCCTGGATAATAATAATAATAATCACTTTTCTTAAATTTCAATATGGTTATCATACAGTATTATATTAGTTTCAGGTGTATAATATAGTGATTCAGCACTTCCATACATCACCCAGTGCTCAAGGACAAGTACGTGCCTTAATCCCCATCACCTATTTCGCCCATCCCCTCACTCCCTTCCCCTCTGGCAATCATCAGTTTGTTCTCTAGAGTTAAGAGTCTGTTTCTTGGTTTGTCTTTCTCTCTTTTTTTCTTTGCTCATTTGCTTCATTTCTTAAATGCCATATATGAGTGAAATCATGGTATTTGTCTTTCTCTGATTTATTTTGCTAAGCTTTATACTCTATAGCTCCATCCATGTCATTGCAAATGGCAAGATTTCATTCTTCTTTTAGGGCTGAATAGTATTCCATTGTGTATCTATACCACTTCCTTGTATCCATTCATCTATCAGTGGACACGTGGGCTGCTGCCATAATTTGGCTATTGTAAATAATGCTGCTATAAACATAGGGGTACATGTATCCTTTTGAATTAAGTAATGACTTATTTATTTATTTTTATTTATTTATTTTTAAAGATTTTATTTATTTTTTGACAGAGCAAAAGACAGCGAGAGAGGGAACACAAGCAGGGGGAGTGGGAAAGGGAGAAGCAGGCTTCCCTCTGAGCAGGGAGCCCGATGCGGGGCTCAATCTCAGGACTCTGGGATCATGACCTGAGCCAAAGGCAGACGCTTAATGACTGAGCAACCCAGGCACCCCAATAACTTTTTTTAAAGTAGGTTCTACGCCCAGCGTACAGCTCAGTGTGGGGCTTGAACTCATGACCTTGAGATCAAGACCTGAGCTGAGACCAAGAGTCGGACCTTAACCAACTGAGCCCTCCAGGCACCCCTTAAATAATCATTTTTAAACATCCAAAGGAGAAGGCACCTTCAGTTCCTTCCTCTAGGCATCTTCAGTTCTCATTGACTATGCATCCATGGTCATGCATCCTTTGTCCTGCCATGGACAAGACTCATTGGGTTCTGTGTCTGATGCCAAATTGTACGTGAACTTTTTCTGTCCTTGAGGAACTTGTGATCCAGGAGAGAGGGAAGATCCCCTTGGGGAGATGATCTATCTCTGCTCTTGAAGGTGAAGACTTTCAAAGTTCACAAAATGAATAGAGAAGCACTTCCTAGGCAGCTTTTTGGAGATCTCAGAAGATCATGAAAAGCTCTCAGCTCTGTTCTCCCTGACATGATTGAGAGGGAAAGGCAGACCCCGCGCCTGGCAGGTGCTCATTCACACTGTAGAAAGGATGATGAATCTTTCCCTGCCTCGCTGTGAAAGCCTTCTAAAGAGCTGCCCTAATGCAACACTGGCTACAAAGGAACTCGAAAAAGAAGAGCCAAATTACTCGCCATATTTCCTTCTTCTACTCCTTCCGTCTCCTGGCAGCTCAGATCATCCCTCAACACATTACACTCTCTGATGCTCTGCTCGCCACCACCCCTCTTAGCCGGGATAGTTTTAGAATGTGAACACTAGGCAAGCTTAGGCCACTTCCATGCCACACAATGAATGCCATGAGTGGCCCCTGAACCGAGGAGAAACCTACCTGCTGGTGGGACCAAGATAAACTGGAAGGGAGAACTTGGTTTGCTGGAAGTCACTAGTTTGTGAAAACACATAACACTGTTTCTCTGACATCTGACACACCTGACATTTCCTCTCATGCTTTCTTAAAAAAAGAACAGCCTGTCCACACTGGTGATGGTGACGGTTTGGGGGGTGGGGGGAAAGAGAATCATTTGAATATAAACTGGAGACTGCAATAGCCCAGTAGTCCACTAGCTGGCCACGATGCAAAGGAGAATCCAAAAATCTAAGGAAAGACAGTTTCTTCCCGGCTGGAAGCACACAATAAGCCCCACTGAATGAAAGGAGAGTCTTCTGCTGTACAAACCCAAAGTGATTAATATTTACAAGGGCCTCTATTCAGTAAAAATGCACCAGTGGAATGAGTCTTTGAGAACCAGAAAGAGAAAATGAAGTGTCTTTCATTGAAGAGGAAAATTAAGATGATCTGCTTACTTTAAGCAAGCTCCTTAGACTTTCACATACGCTATTTCCCACCCTCACATAAAGTATTTCTAAGAATCTGCCTGGAAAGTAGACATAAAATAGAGAATAAGTGGATTTATGTTTCATTTTCAGAATCTTAAGAACATCCTAAAGACCATAATTTCACCCTGCCTTTAAGACAGAATCTTTACTCTGTTTCAAACATTTTATTTTGATGTTTTTTCTGTGCCTTTATAATTCAACACATTGAATTGGGGTATGGAGTTTTGTTTGGTTTTTTTACTTTGACAACACTAAGTCCAATGAACATTTGTTTTAGGCTAAAGACTGACCACTTCAGCATTAAGTCCATTAAATTAACGAGAACTTTGCCTCCTATTACTAAAAAAGCACTTTTATTTCCTGTTCTCCTGTCATTAAAAACTTTTTAAGTATATCAAAGTAAAACATGTATATATACATACTCAATAGTACTATAACTTATAGAATTTACAAACGCACCCATGTCCCCAATCTCTCTCCCCATCTACTGCCTGCTCCTAGCGGCAACCATATAAAAATCTTTTAGCTATTTTTTCTGTTTTTTACTCTCATATTTCTAAATATGCTTATATTACTATTTTTTTCAAATTTTCCTGTTTTGGACATTGCTTACTCACTTCCAATTATAGAAGACAAGGATTTATTTCCTTATACCACCCCACCACCACCATACCCAAACTTCCTCGCTTTCCGTCTACCAGAGGAGCTATGTTACTACTATTTTTAGTAAATCAACATTTAAAATTGTACTAAACAATATAAAAATCATATGTGACATTTCATTGCTTGGCAGACATAGGTCCCAGTTGAACCACTGAGTCTTCTTTGATTCTCTTTACTGTCAGAGACTACTTTTTTCCTCCTAAAATAAATAATTGGCTTATTTTTGTTTGCTTAGGTTTCCATGTAATAATTATGAATTCATTTCCAAACTTTCTGGGAATAGGCTACTCTTCTCAATATGGTCAACGTAAATTTATCAATTTTATGTTTATGTTTTTCTTGAAGCGATCTCTCCAGGGCCCTCCCCGTCCTTTCTGGCCTGTACTCATGCCCCCAAAGCCTGCTGATCTTGAACTTCTCTGTGTCAACGGCCCAAGAATCCCCTTCACTGTGCCCCTCTGTGGTATCCCCGCCTTCCTGGAGCCCACGTTTTCCTTTTCCTTGACTTATCCCCTCACTCTTTTGAAACAAATCCATCTATAGCTTGTGAAGAAAGGTTGCACAGAAATACTTTACTTTATTCTATTTTTTCGAGTTCTTAAACAATCTTAATCCTACTTTCTACTTAATTAAATATTTAGCTGGGACTCGAAATCCCGGTTGGAAATAATGTTCTGTCAGAATTTTAAAAGCATTACTGTAACGCCTTCTACTTTCCGATTACTGGTCCTTTGACTCTTTCTTATTTTTTTGGCCCCAGAAACTTTTCAAATCTTCTCTTTCTCCCTATAGTATGAGAAGTTTGCTATTATTATTACTTTATTGATAATTTCCTCTCCTTTGTTTCTTCTTCTTTTTCTGGATTTTTGGTACCTTGCCGATTAATCTAAATTGCTGTCTTTTTTTTTTTTTTTTTTCTGTTTTCTATTTGTTTGTCTCTATTGCTCCATTCTCTGGAATATTTTCTCAACTTGATCTTCCAACCTTTCTATTGGACTTTTAATTTTTGATATATCAGTTGTTTCACTATGAAGAGCTCTTTCTCATTTTCTAAATGTTCTTTTTACATAACACCATATTCTTACTTAATAGATGCCATATCTTTTTAAGATTTTATTTATTTATTCGACAGAGAGAGATACAGCAAGAGAGGGAACACAAGTAGGGGGAGTGGGAGAGGGAGAAGCAGGCTTCCCTCTGAGCAGGGAGCCCGATGTGGGGCTCAATCCCAGGACTCTGGGATCATGACCTGAGCCAAAGGCAGACGCCCAACGACTGAGCCACCCAGGCGCCCCGGTGCAGTATCTTTTTATCTATCTGCACCTATTACTTATACCTTTTGTGAAATTGCCTCTGCTCCCTGCATTGTCAGTCTTCTAAAATCCTTTTTCTGTTTCTTTAGGTTTTTTTGTCTGTAAAGTTATAGGATTTCCTCATATGTCCACTAGTCAATTCATATTTAAGAATGAGGCACTACAAATCTGACTAGAAGTTCTATGGGCATGGGCAAAGATCGTCAACTAATGAGCTGACCATAGGGAACTGTTCTTCATTAGGAGACCCCAAATGTCAGCATCTATGGGTCTTTTGCTTGGGATGGTAAAGTTCTCCAGAGGAGAATCTTCTCAACTTTTTCTGGAAGCAGTGGGTAGATCAAAGAGATATGTTTAGCTGAGAGCATTCTGGAATTCAAGCCAAGAATCTGGGTTTCTTACCATTCAATAGGCTATCTTTCAATATGGTGTCTCCCTCCCACCGCTAGCAGTGCTAGGTGTCACTAAGCTCAGAGATACTCTGCTTCTACTTCTAGGCAGTAACCACTTCTCTGCTGTTGGGGTGAGGAAGAGATACCTCACAGCTACTTAGGCTGAGAGGAAGAGACCTGGGGTTAGGTAGATTTTTGCCAATACTCTAGTTGAGAGTTTCATCCCACATTTAAGCCTCTGTGGTTTTTTTTATTTTATTTATGTTTTATTATTTTTTAAAGATTTTATTGATTGAGAGAGAGAGAGAGAGCAAGAGCGGGGGGGGGCGGAGCAGAGGGAAAGGAGGGGGAGGGGCAGAGGGAGGATCCTAGGGCCTGGATCCCAGGACCCCAAGATCATGACCTGAACCAAGGTCAGATGCTTAACTGACTGATCCACCCAGGTGTCCCAAGATTTTATTTTTTAAGTAACCTCTACACCCAATGTGGGTCTGAACTCACAACCCCAAGTTCAAGAGTCAAGTGCCCCTCCCACATTTAAGCCTGTAGAACTACCTCTCATCTTGATTTTCTTTATTCCGTCACTAGAATGAATATGCTCTTTTAATAGATCCTTTCTTCTGCTAAGTCAGGAACCACTCACTCATTGTCCTCCTTCCAAGTTTGTCCACATCTCTTGACTACGGTCATCGTCTTTTCCATTTTCTTTCTCTTTGTTTGTTTACCTTTTCGTTTCTTTCCTGTTATTTTTGTTGGCTTGTAGGGTGAAAAAGAGATGAAACGTGTGTTCAAACACTCATGTTGAAGTAGAAGTCTCTAATATTCTATTTTTAAATAAGGTAACAAAAGATTTAAGTAACCACAAGAAAAATTTAAATAAACAACCAAAACAACTTTCGAACCAAAAATGCTGCTGTGGGAGTTGAACAAATTGGCTGCCAGGCACCACTACCATGTGAGAGTTCAGCATCTTCCTGTTTGCAGAGTGCAAAAGGTTGAGTTCCACATCTGCAAGGCTGCATGCTGTGAGTATGCTAGCTGTATGAAAGCCACCACAAAGTAGGGTCCCAGTGAACTCATCGCACCCAAGTCATTTGAGTTATTTCCATGACTGAGTGATGCATTGTACAGGTAAAGGACAAGAAGCAGATATACAGTGAAGATTGGAATTCTACTGAGTTTTTCTTATGGCCAAACCAAGAAGATGTGGCCATTATACTTAACATTGTATATGTAGGAACCCTTAATAATCGTTTTCTTACTTTTGAAAAAATGATACTCTTGTATTTCAAATAATCTACAAATATTAAATAAGGAAAACATAAACTACTATTTCAATGCCCAGGAGAGTTCTAGACATTTTTCATGTAAATAAGTATAAACACAATCATTTTTAGTAGTTGAATGGCATACCATTGTATTATGTACTATAATTTACTGAACGAACCCATAGCCAGTTTATCCCCAAGTTTAGGGATATTATAAACAAAATTGTAAGGATAATTTTGGGCATATACACTATTGCGCAAGGATTTCTATAAAACAGCAAATATGCGATAGGGTATCAATTGAGAAAATGCATAATGACCAAAATCTCGTGTGAATTTCGTCACAATTTTAAATGAATTTGTGACTTAGTATTCGTAACAGCCTTCAGATACATTTTAAAAGCAGAAATACGCATACGCATGAAATGTTATTTACAAACAAATTTACCTACAAACAATGAGAGATACACAGAAACCTAGGGATAACTCCTTGCTGATGCATCCTTCTTCCCAAATTCATGAGCCACTGGTTTGGAATTAGTGGGCAGAGTGTGTTAGATGGTACCCAGTTGGTTTGAAGCCAACGCAAGTATATAGTGTTAAGGACCGTCCTGCAGAACTTAATTGTAGCCATCTAATATCTTCATCAACAATTTAGATGATGGCCTTTTAGTACGATCATTACTTTTTCAGAGAACAAGTTGAATAGGGTTACTTGTGAAGGCTTGACTAGAAGGCAACATGACCTTCTAAAAAATGGGGAGGAAAATGTTGATTGAACAAAGAAGCATCCTCCCCCTTAGAGAAGACATGGCATAAGAGAAAGGCCTAATGGTTTTAATAGGCCACGAACTGGAGGAGGGCTGTTCTTTTTGAGATAATCATGGTAACAGTATCTAGTAACAAGAGAAATACATGCAAGGCCAAGGTGTAATCCATCCAGTATATTTCCAGTGGCCCAACAGACACTAGTGCCATGAATTTCTACCAGTACTTCTGAATCTCTGAAACAAATGCATTGTCAACATAAATTAAAATGAATCATTTTCTATATTTGCATGTGCACAATTCCTTCAGTGATGGCTTTGAGTAGAATGGGTTATATCAATTGATTCTCATACCACCCTACAGATTATGCAAATCAGTATTTAAAAAACTCTCTTTTTTGTGTGTTTGGTTGGTTGGTTGGTTGGTTGGTTTTATCCCTCCTCCAGATTCATGATAGCAACTAACTCTGGATGGCTGCTTCTCCCGAACTCCCCGGATGCTGGCAGAGCCAACGTTTGTGAAGATCCTTTCATCAAAGCTCATACTTAAGGGATCCAGAGACAATGCTGAATGGCCAAATCGTGCCAGTCTATGGATTTTACTGCAAAGTTATGTTAAACCAACAGGTAGCCAAACCAGCAGGCCTCCCCCAGCCTGCCTAATTTGGGGGTGAGAGCTTTAGTCAAATTTCAAATTCTTCCCCTCCCGGGGAAGGTCAGTGTCTTTAGCCCTTCCTTCCAGGGGCTGAGCAGATGCAGACCCCTGATTCCAGAAGGCACCTCAGCACGACACAGACTGATCTGCAGTAGTAGAGATGTCCTATAGGTCTGATGGCTTTGTCCTGATGGAAGCAGCTGGTGCACCATGCCTCCTGCCCTTTTAGCTCATGCTAAGAGGAGGGACTTTGGCCACCAGACAGGGAGACTGGGGTCAGGTACAGGGAAGGGCTGCATCCGTGTGGCTCTGATCCTGGGCGACATGCAAATGAAGGAATTCATTCTAGCCCTCCGCTCCGCAAGTTATTCCCTCCAGGACCTTGGGTGTGCCACTCCACCTCTCTGAGCCTCAGTTTTATCTTCTGTCTCAGAGAATGAGAATGTCCTTCGTGAGATAAGCTTTTTTGAGGATGAAATTAAATAATAATGATAGCTCACATCTATTGATCTATTGAGCACTTACTACATGTTTTCATGACCTTCTCTGCTAATTCTAACATCTCGGCCAGCTCCGGGTTGGACCAGTCAATGGCAGGTGATTGATTATTCTCAATCAGGATCACGTTTTCCTGCTTCTTTGCCAATCTTTGATTGGATGCCAGGCATTGAGAATTATTGTCGTGTGTTAGATATCTGTGTATTACCATAAATCTTCCTGAACATTTTTCTGGGATGCAGTTACTTGGAAGTAGTTCGATCCTTTCGAGTATTGCCCTCATGATTTGTTAGGTGGACTGAGAACAGGGCTCAGTCTAGTGCTAAATATTCCCCACACCAACATAAGACTTTCCTGAGTGCACTACCCAATGCGCCACGAATTTTAAGTTTTTGTCGGTATGGATGAAAAGAACACAATTTGGGCACAATTCCTGGCCCTCTGTTGGCACCAGGCATGGTTCCGTCCAAGCCTTTTGGATGGTTCCTTCCCCACAGCCAGTGTCCTGACCAGGGTCCCTGCTCTGCAACCTCCAGGGTTTCTGTTCTCTCTCATATTCTGTCCTCCACTCGGGCTGCTCTGCTGACCCCAGACTCTCAGCTCTGTCTTCACTCACTGAGATCATGGGGCACAGCCTCAGTTTCCCCTCCTGTGTGGCATCAGGAAACTGTCTCAAAGCAGGAGGCGATGGCAATCGTAGGGCTCCTTAAGTTTATTTCCCATTTCTCCAGGCTCACTGCCCTTTGTCACCTGGTGCTTAGTGACTCAAAACTGTCGTTTCATCTATTTTGTGCCTTTTAGTTGTTATTTCAGGCAGGAGGATGAAACCCAGTGTCCATTACTCCATCTCAGCCGGAGTAGAAGCCCAAACTTCACATTTGAAGTCACATGAACTTGGGTTAAACTGCTGACTTTGTTCCTTAAGACTCGTGGGACCTCCGTCCAGCTCCACGAATTGCCTGAGCCTTGGCAGGTTTTCTGCCTAACGGGGGTTGGGGGGGAGGGGCGGCGAAGTCGACTACAAGCTTCCTCAATTCAGCGCCCCAGGACGGAAGAAGAAAAGGCGTCCAGCACGTAGTATGGGTTGAAAACACAGAAGGGGTGCAGCTGAGAAATACAGGAGAACAAGTGTTGAGAGACTGAGAGGGGAGGAAGAGGAGCGGGGGGCAGGGGCGTGGGTACAGGACGGGGAAGAGCTGTGGGGAAGCCAGTGGCCAGGCTGGAGAAGGAGAATGGAGGAGCGAGGTGGCCTAACAGAGAAGCAGTGGAAAGAAGGGAAGGAATTCCAGAGCCACGCAGCTCCTGTGGTTTGGACCCTGTGCAGAGATGCCCAGCCCAGCGGTGAGTAGGGCTTAAAATCCAACCGGAGCTCAGCGATCTAGGCTGTCTCCCCCTTCCTTCTCCCAGGGGCTCCTTCTGCACCAGGCTGTGGCCTGTGGGGTGGCATCTGCCCAGAGGAGGGCATTTTCCTAATTTGCACAAAGGTGCTGTGTAGACTGTGAAGCCCTGTCTACAAACACTGGATACCACCCAGAGTCTTGTCAGCTTCGGGTAACATCTCTCTTCTCTGGGGACTTTGAACAGTAAAGAGCAAGATGTCACTGATTCATTCGTTCATGCACTTGTCCTTTCATTCAACAAACATTGTACCCAGCACTCCCATGGGCCAGGCAGTGTGCTGGGGCTGGGGATCAAATGATGAACGGGGCCTTGTCTCTGCCTTCTAGGGGCGAGGTTGCCACAGACGGGGTGCTGTGGCACCTGTGGGCGGGGGCGGGGACAGGGGCAGGACAGAGACTTCCTGGGCTGTGGAACCCGCCCCGGAGGCCGGTGGGCCAGCCAGCTGTACCCACCAAAGGGATGGATGACCACTGGCCTGTGCTCCTAGTGACTCTCTCTCTCCTATCAAACCTGTGGGAAAGGAAAGCTGGTGTTAGGTTCCGGGGTGGTAGGGCCAGTCTGCTGAGCCCAAGGAAGTGGTCTGTCCCCCAGGGTCAGAATGTAGGGTTCTCAGTGCTTGGCATCAACTCGGAGTTCCAGGCCACATCAGGTACATTCTCCCCGCGGGTACAATGTATAACTGTCACACAGTTTGTTGAATAGGTAAAATAATTGTTTGATAGAACACTCAAGAGTCACATCAGGATAGAGAAGAAAATAAACCTTGCAGCTACCCGGTTTCCTTCCCCGGAAGCAACTATTACCACCTACTTCTTGCACGTCTTGCCAGAGATTCTGTATGCCTCAGGAAACAAACAGATACGTATATAAATGCAGATTTTTTTTTTTTTTTAAACACAAATGCTGGATATAGGGTTCCAGCCAGCTCACACATACAGTAAGAGAAAGAAGATGGTAAGTTCATTCCCTGAGTTCTAGGTCCCTGGTTTCCATCCTTTGGAGAGCCCTGTTTGCCTTGCCAACCCCCCCCCGCCCCCCCCAGCTTGCTGCTGCTGCTGTCAGGCTCCTGCTCAAAACCTTTGGGTTTGACCCTGGGACCCTGCCACCCAGACCCGCGTTCTCCGTGTCCCATGAGCTGGCTGCCCAGCCCCGGATCACCAACGCTCTGGAATGGGGGGTAAAGCTCACACCCCGGACACAAAGCCCTCCCGACGCCCAGTGCTGCCTGCCCTCACGTATTTGTTGTAACGAAAGTGAAACTCGACGTGTCCGGCTCCGGCCGCGCCTGAAAACGCCAGCGACCTTTGGTGACTTTGGCGGCCGCGCACCGGGGCTCACGGGAGCGCCACGGGGTCTGCGGCGGATTCGGCCGCATCAGTTGCGGACACGCTCGGCCACGGGGACCCCAGTGCTGACACCAGCGTCCGCGATCTCGGCGCCTCGGGACAAACCCCAGCAGCGGACCTCGCGCGGATGAATTCTCAGGCTTCGTGCCCATTCCGACTTACTTAAAGCCCTTCTAGCCTCTAACACTCCAAGAGAACAAAACTGATTTCTCCGAGAGAAAACTCAGCACGTAATCTTGGGGACCATTTAGACATCCTCGGACAGTGAAGGTGACAAAGCAGTCGCCTGAAAGTCAACCTTTTACAAATTGCAAAGGGGCCGCTTGCTTTTTTACAAGGAAAATAGGAGCAATAGTTTCCAGAGAGCGAGCTTTCTCAGCTTGCTTGCTTCCTTCCTTCCTTCCTTTATTCCAGTTAGTGAACATACTGTGTATTAGGAGTTTCAGGTGTAGAAAATCGTGATTCAACACCTGCTTACAACACCTGGTGTTCCTCCCAAGTGTATTCCTTAATCCCCATGACCTATTTATTTATTTTTTTTTTAGGTTTTTATTTAAATTCTAGTTAGTTAACATACAGTGTATTTTCAGAGAGATTTAAGGTCCAGTCTGTGCTAATTTAGCTTGTATTAAGTAAACACGGTTAGATAGAAATGCTTGCTGGAAAAGCTGGAAAATTGGTTTTGTCTATCATTTGGTTTGTCTATCTCATTTGGTTTCGATTTTTTTGTTTATCCTTATTCCTTCTGCTTATCTCCCCTCCTCGGCTTCTTTCGTTATTTTATGGAATTTGAGAAAAGATCTTGGAGTTTTTCTGTCTTTTTTTTTTTTTTTTCCCCAATAACCTCTGCTCATCAGTACCCCCTGGGATGCTTTTGTAAAAATGCAGACGCTTTAGCCCTATCCGTGGAAAGTTTATTTCAATAGGTCTAAGATGTGGCCAGGGAGCCTGCCTGGATTGTTAAAGGCTTTCCAAATAATTCCAAGGGCACTCTCAGCTGAGGACCACAGCTCAGTGTATGACCAGGGCTCAGCTCCTTGATTTCCTCATTCACATTGTGTATAGGGCATGTCTATGGATCAGGCACTAGTCTACGTGGGTGGAATTACTTTTTTTTTAGATTTTATTTATTTATTTGAGAGAGTGAGAGAGCAAGCGAGCACACAAGCAGGGGGAGCAGCAGAGAGAGAGAGGGAGAACGAGGCTCCCTGCTGAGCAGGGACCCCCCCCCCCCCCACCTCAAGCAGGGCTCGATCCCAGGATCCCGGGATCATGACCTGAGCTGAAGGCAGACGCTTAACCTACCAAGCCACCCAGGCACCCCTAGGTGTGTGCAATTAATCAGAAAAACCAAGTGGAAAAAATGCCTGCCCTTTCGAGCTTATTGTGTCGCATCTATTAAAACAAAACAAAACATCTTCACCCAGAGCTTTGCACTGCTCACCAACTGCTCATAAACTCTGTTGACCTTCTTGCAAATGCCTGTGCTCTGGTCATAAGGGAAGTGAGATAAAATATGGAATATCAGTGCATGAATCCTATATACGAGAATCATTAATGGGGAGCCTCGGTGGCTCAGCCGGTGAAGCGTCTCACTCTTGATTTTGGCTCAGGTCGTGATCTCAGGGTTGTGAGACTGAGCCCCAAATTGGGCTCCACACTGCGTAGGGAGCCTGCTTAAGATTCTCCCTCTCCCTCTGCCCTTCCCCCAACCCTCCAGAAGAAAAAATTAAAGAAAATTACTACCCTTTTGTTCTCCGACCCCATCCTGTCTTCTTGCAGAGCTTGCTCTCAACTTCTTCTCAGAACTGCTGCTCCCGCAGGTCCTGCTGGGTGGGGCCTGAGTCACATGACTCCTGTGGCCAAGCTGCTTGGACCAGAGGCAGGTATGTGGTCATGGCTGGGTCAGTCTAACTCTTCTTCTGGGACTTTAGAATATGCACTTAGAAAAGTCACAAGGGTTGCAAATTCAAATGCCCGTAAGGGTCGAACAGGTAACATAATGAGTGATGGCGGACAGGTGTCAGGAAGCCACCCGCACGGCTTGGAAGCCCAGTTTCTCCTGACTTGTGATCGTGGGGTCAGGGGCCCTGCTCTCAATTGAATGTGTCCCCCAAATTCTTATGTTGGAACTCCAACCTGCAGCGTGGTAGTATTTGGAGATGAGACCTTTGGGACGTGATTGGGTCGCGAGGGTGGAGTCCTCGTGAATGGTTTAGTGCCCCCGTCAGAAGGAACATGGGAGCACTCGCTTCTTCTCTCTTCCTCCCCTCACCACGTGAGAAAACCAGGAAGAAGGCTCTCAGCAGAACTCAACCAGCCTGGCACGCTCATCTCAGACTTTCCAGAACGTCTCCAGAATTGTGAGAAGGAAGTGTGCGTGCGGAAGCCACCAATCGGGCATTCCTGCAACAGCAGCCAGGACCGAGGAGGACAGGTGAGGGATGGAGCGGGAGCCGGGAGGCTAGAGGGTGCGTCCTCCGTGCCAAGGGCTGGCGGTTAATCCACTCTGGCCAAAGGCTGCCACGTGTGAGCCCCGTTGGCCAGGTTTTCTGAGGTTTACAGAAGTCCTCAAGTCGGGTTTTTATAAGAAATCTCACAATCTAACAATGTTGAAATTATCTTACGTTAAACAAGAGGCGTTGTCTGTATCTGCTGGAGAGCGCGAAGTTTGCGCAGTGGGCTTGCTCGGGCCAGCGTGTGGGAAGCAGGGCCCGCGGCTGCTGCATTTGGGCTGTGCATCTGGAGTGGGGAGAGCCAGACTGCAGAGAAAGAAGGGTAACGATGGCAAAAACAGAAGTTGTTTTTTTTTTAACGTGGTAGAAAGACACACTGGTTCCTGACAGCCTTCTAGTTTTTATTTCAGTCCGTTGCTTCTCAACCTGGGGTTCTGTTTAAGGTCCTGTTTCTTTATAATAAACCACCATTTTGCTGAGGCCTCTGTTAAATCCGCAGAGTCACTGATGAAGAGGCAGGTGGCTGGTATGTTTTTCCCCAAGGGCAGTATTCGGACTCAGCACTCGTGTGACTGATACTGACTCTTCTGTGTGTCCGTGGGTTGGTTTGGTATATGTTGGCCACATGCTGAGTTACTGAATTAAGCTGATGTTCGTCTAGTGGTTGCCGCCCCTGGCTGTGCGTCAGTGTCAGCTGGGAGCTTTGGGAAAAAGACACATCCTTTCATAACCAAACCCAAGCTTGCATGCCTGATGCAGAGCAAAGGAAATAACGAGACACCCCAGGCCGCAGCAAGGGAAGAGTTGGTTGGAGAGGCGGCTAAATGAGGGAAGAGGGAGCAGGAAGACAAACTTCAAATTGGTCTCTCCAAACTGAGAGGTGGGGAAATTTAAAGGCAAAGGAAAGAAGTCTGGGGAAAAAGTTGCAGCTGTGCTCATTAGCGTGTAGCTACAAGTTTGTCCCATTAACCCTTTGGTTTCCCTCTGATCCCACACCAGACCTACAGAATCCATCACCAGAGGGAGAGCCTCGAGACTGCGTTATGAGCTCCCCGGGTGAGTTTGAGGCAGCCAGTCCAACACTGGTCCGAGGACCAGAGTTTGGGGGTACCACCGTGAGACCACCGTCAGGTGTGGACCACACCTGAGCCAGAGTGGGCTGCAGGTGCTTAGCCGTTTAAAAAGGGTCAAGGGGATGCCGGCTTCCAAGTTATCTCATGTTGTAATTGCAGAGTTTTGCATCTTGCCCCTTTATCTTTCTTGAATTGGAGAGCAGGTTGGCAAAGTACTGCTGGAACAGAATTGCAAGTGGGCATTCACGATGAGTGTTAACAGCCGTCTACCTCCGCTGTGTAACACCTTAGGGAGGAGTTTGCAAAAGTCCAGATTTTATTGACTTTACTGCTAATTATATCCTCTTAAGCAAGGAAGCAGCTGGAGGAAGCAGAGAGGAGTTCAAACTCATTTGCAAGGTTGCATGAGTTTTCCCAGCTTAGAAATCATTGCTTACATAATCTCCCGAGAGAGTAGCCGGAGCATGGTGTGTGTGTGTTTCCTAATTGAGAGATACTAAATACGGGGCAGGCCTCTAACACAGGAGTATTACTACCGTGTTCGTCTCAAGCTGATTTGTGAGGCACCAGGCGTCGCCAGATCCAGGCTCCCAGTGTTCAGGAACCTAAAGAACAGGCCAGACAATATTGCTCTGAGGGAGGGGCGCCTGGGTGGCTCATGAGTTAAAGCCTCTGCCTTTGGCTCAGGTCATGGTCTCAGGGTCCTGGGATTGAGCCCTGCATCGGGCTCTCTGCTCAGCAGGGAGCCTGCTTCCCCCTCTCTCTCTGCCTGCCTCTCTGCCTACTTGTGATCTCTCTCTGTCAAATAAATAAATAAAAATCTTTAAAAAAAATTTTGCTCCGAGGGGCAGAGACAGCAGCAGGAAGCCATTCACCCACTGATACAAAGAATCCAGTTCCTGTGATTTCTTCTCCCAGTTCCTAGGCCTCCCCAAGCCAGGGACTCATCTCTCAGGTGAGGAGAGAGATTGCGTGCTCCTGCGTCATGACTGTCCGCCCTGCTTTCCCTGTCCCAAAGCCATGCATTTTCACTGCAGCCAGACCTCTGGGGAGATCACAATTAGCATCCCCTCTTGCCTGAAGGCCAGTGTTAACCCCCTGAGCCACACTCCTTGCCACATTACACACTTGCTTTCTGTTTAGTCTCTTTCCACCTCTTCCTTCCTCACTCCCCTTAACCAGCAGAGGATTGGAGACAGACAAAAACAAGAATGTTTAAGCTTATCACCTCTGGTCTATTTCTTCCATCTGCTAAGCTAAATTCCAAAAAGGTAATTGCATTAGTTAGCCCCAATCCTGGGCTTCTTGTGGGGCCAGCCGCCTACTCCCTTCTCCTCCCTCTTTCATGGAGCTGGAGCCCAGTTTGCAGAAACCTCCTCACCTTAGTTTCCAATCTGTACCCTCTCTGGAACCGTGTCCCATTCTAGAGACCAGCCATCCTAGTCCAAGCTGAAGCTGCAAAGATTTCCAAAACAGAACCCTTCTCGTCACACCCTCCACCTTGCCGCCAATTAATGGCACAGAAAACTAGCTGCCGCTCCTGCCAGCTCCAAGGAGGGAAGAGGTCAGGAGGATGGGGAGGGGGGATTAAGGAGAGGCTGATGGGAGGCCCCACGGAGAATGGGGCCAGGCCCTGGGCTAAGACGGGATGAAATGTGCAAAGGGATTCTGGGAAGCTGGGACTGGATGGGAAATTGGGCACAACCACGCTGAATCGCAGCCCTGGAGATGAAAAACTAACCAAGAGGTTTGTCGGTTTTCCCTAAAAATTTGGCATTTTCTCCAGAGCAGGTATGATTTTCTGTTCTGTGGACAGGGCACGGGTGATTTTCCTAGGACTGTTCACTGTACCTTCTTACCTATGTCTGGCATCTAAATACACAAGGTGGTCTTAGAAATAGACACCGCCCACCTTTGAGGAGCTTCTGTCTTATTAAACAAACACCTTTGAACCTCTGCTTTGCATTTTATCCCATGCACCCATGGGTGCCCCTCAATCCACAGCCCCTTTTTGAGGAGGGCTATGTTTTTGCTGTGGGGCTTATGGTCAGAAAGAAGAACTTTACTTGGTATGTATAACCTCGTTATTTAAATATAGATAGATGACAGATAATAGATGGATAGATAATTTTTTAAAAATGAAGTTATAGGAAATTCATTCTTCTGTCATTACTTCTCTATTCTGGGCTGATGGCTCTCAAAAATTTATTTTCACCCAAAAATCTATTTTTTGTATATAACAACCCATTTGCTCTTCTAACATTTGCTGAGTACCTGCTGTAGGCCAGGGATGATTCTAGGTGCGGGGACAGAGGGGAGCCGGACACAGCCCTGTCTTCCAGGAGCCTAGATGGGAAAGGAAGCAGACTTCTTAACTGAGAAGTTGTGTTGTGCCAAAATAAAGCAGGTGTTAAAATAGGGACATCAAGAGATTATAATGAAAGGACAGAGACGGAGCCCCAAATGTCGGTGTAGTCAAGGAAGGTTTCACCAAGGAGTAGACATCTATGCTAAGTTGAGTAAGTAAGGTATTCTGACACCCACTGGCCCGTTGCTGTTCAATTCTGGGGCCAAGTTCCCAGAGGTAGCACCGTCCCCACAAGCCCACCCCCACTTCATATACCGGCCACAAGTTCAGGGGGTCCCCAGGCCACCTGCCCTTCTTCTGGCTGACTGTCTATAAGTTTAGGGGCTCTCACGACCACTGTAGGTTTGACAATTTGCTAGAACAACTGACAGAACTCAGGAAAGAGCTATATTATGAGTACAGTTTTGTTATAAAAAACACATACAGATCGGGAGCGGCCAAATGAAGAGACACATAGGGTGAGGTCTGGGAGGGTCCTGGGCCCTCTTCTCCTGGAAGGAGGGTGTGTCATGCTCCCAGCACATCAAAGTGCTCACCAGCCAGGAAGCTCCACTGAGCTCTGGCGGCCAGAGTTCAGGCACAATTGATTAAACCATTGGCCCCATGATTAAACTCCATCTCCAGTCTTCCTTCCCTCCCTGGAGCCAGAGCTAGCTCAACCAACTAGAGCCCCTCTAATCATATGGTTGGTCTTCCTAGTGACCCACTCCCATTCTGAAGCCATCTAGGGGCCCACAATGAGTCACCTTGTTAACTTAATGATAGCATAGTGACCCATGGGACTCATGAATAACAAAGGTACTTCGATCACTCAGGAGATCCCAGGGATGTTAGAAGATCCATGCTAGGAACCTGGCGGGGGAAAAAATCACACAGCTTCTTTATAACATAACAATTTTTTTATACCAACTAAGATACGCTTAGAAAACTTTACCGAATGCTTAAGTGTCACTGCAAGTGTAGATTTGTGGCCTACACTGACCAAAAACGAAGTTGAAGATTTCCCTTGGTTCCTGTACAGAGGGTAGCAGGGGAGCTTAGCCTGGATTAAAGACAGCACGAGTCACCTCTGTTTATTTTCTCCCTTGTCCTCAGCCTTGCATCTCCCTCCACTTCTGCCTGCTGTTCCTTCAACCTTTCCTGCCGGAATTGCTAAAAGTTGTGGCAAAGAGCCCCAAACTCCACTGGCAGCAGCATCACAACAAAGAGTCCTTCTTTCTAGCTGCACTCCTCCCCAAGGCTTCGAGTCAGATGGCAACCCCCAGAGCGGGGTGCTGTGTCTCACGCCGGCAGCCAGAGGTGAAGTCAGGTGTCAGTGACCTCAGCTCACATTTTACGTTCTTCCAAGTGGTCCCAACTCAGAAACAAAAATATGGAGCTTTTTACAGAGACTTTAGAAGGAAGAGAAAAAATAACATCCCCTAAGATCTCTGTGATGTGAGTTCAGTCTCTCATCACGCTCTTCCCTTTGTCACGGGGTTCTCTCCATCCTCTTCTGGGGGGTGGTAAGGAATCATCATTGTCCTTGCCTTGGAGACTTAAGGTTGGTCCCAAAGGATGGCCATGAAAGAAAGGATTCCTTTAACGGTGCACGCACATCCATGAATTTTCTCTCTCTTTCTGTTGGGGGTTAGGGTGCTTTTAGGAAAAAAATTATGAAAGGGAGGGTAAGGTTCAAACTGTAAGCAAATAAAACAAATTCTTTCCAGGAGATAAAGAGTCTACATCAAAATTCCCATTCTTCCCGGAGATAGTGTGAGATTGGGTGGGGAAGGAGGAAGGCTTTGTTTTATTTTCTTAAGGAGTCCCTAGACCTTTCATTTACCCATTGAACAAATACTTATTGAACACCCACTATGTGCAAGACACTATTCTAGATGCTTCAAATACAGCAAGAAATGAAATTGAAAACTTCCCTGTGTGGACGGTCTCTTCAATAAATGATGTTGGGAAATGTGGACAGCCACATGCAAAAGAATGAAACTGGACCATCTTATGCTGTACACAAAAATTAACTCAAAAGGGATTGAAGACTTGAATGCAAGACCCCAAACCATAATACTCCTAGACGAAAGCAGGCAGTAAGCTCCTTGACATCAGTCAGTTTGCAATTTTTGAATCTGATACCAAAAATAAAGGCAATAAAAGCAAAAACAAACAAGTGAGATTAAATCAAACTAAAAAGCCTCTGCACAGTAAAGGAAATCATCAGCAAAACTACAAGGCAATCTACTGAAAAACCTACAGGAAAAACTCCTGTGCTGGTGAAGTTTACATTCCTTTGAGGGAAGAAAAACAAACCAAAAAACATAATATGGCAGGTGATGGTAATTGCTATAAAGAAAAACAGAACCAGTTAAGCGATTAGAGAGTGATGACAAGGAGTGAATTACAGGGAGATCAAGACAGCCTCCCTGTGAGCTGCCATTTGAAGTGAGTTGAGAAAGTAACAACATTGAGGAGAGGGAGTTCCTAGTAGAGGCAACAAGTGCAAAGGCCCTGAGGTAGGCCCTCACCACAATGCTAGAAAGTCAGTACTATAGTTGTCTACCCTTTTTAAAAAATTCTTTCCTTCTCCAGTTTCCTCATCGTCTTCCCCCTCCCCTTTCTCCAATCTCTCCTACAACTTCTCCTCTTCCCTTTCCTTCCCTGATTTTCTCCTCCTTCACTTAACATCAGCCGTATCTAGCACTACCTTGGAGTAAGTATAGCCCAATCTTGTCCAGGAAATGCTGACATTTTTAAAAGGTGGGTGAGAAGAATAGAAAGAGAAAAATCCATCTCACTAAGTGATACTCAGTCCACATGTAGCCACCATGTGCCTACAACATGCTGCTGAAAAAACCCTTCCCTGCCCTGGGCTGCCTGCAGAGCGATCTTCGACTCTTCAAACATGCGGCTGCCTTCTGTCAACTGTCCACAGCGTCTACTGCCAGCTCTGAGGAGTCTGGGAAACAGAGGACAGGGGACGGAGAGGAAGGGACTGCAGAGGACACATTTCTCTACCTGTCAGCAGCCAAACTGAAAACTCCCCAGGACCTGCCATGACAGATTTCCTGGTTCGGAAATTAGAATCAGAATGCTTAACTGTTCAGCTACTTCTGTGATAGAGGAAATAGAAGTTGTCTCGCTTGTATACAGTTCCAGAAAATGCATTACATTCTATAAAAGAAGGAAAAATCTCTCTTAACAATGGCATAATTTCCACATCCTCTTCTCTTTAAACTTATGCCAGAAGATACACCATGATTAGTTCTCTTTAAGAGAGTCCCATTCGTATGTCAAAGATCAATGTTGCCTTGAATCCGTCCATCAAAGTGTCTCTGAAGACTCTGAGGAGGGAAGCGCCTGGCAGAGGTGATGCCCACCTCAGACGGGACTGAGGACGACTGAGAAACACCCTCTTTCACTCGCTTCCTCTTCTCCATCCTCCTATTCTGGTCCCTCCAGATCTCATCTTCACTCCACCAAACCCACCCCATCCCGTGTCACTCCCACTGAGAATCCCGCCAGCATCTCCTCTGTGTCGGCTGCACTTTGTGTCTATGCTGAACCCCCCTCACACTATACGGTGACCCCCCACTCACTTTGGGCGCCCCCCCTCACTAGGCTGCAGGCCCCCGTGTGTCAGCCTTCTCGTCTCTCTCATCCCTTGGGGATCTAGTCTGCTCTCCAGGCCCAGAAATGGTACATGACCGGCTGAGGGGCTGAGCAGGCTTCACTTCTGAGGGGCCTTTGTAGACTTGCCTGGGTTTTAGCTCTGAAGTTCTCATGTCAACCACAGTAGCTTTTCTTGAGACACTTCTTGACCTCGAAGACCGTGCTTGGTGCTGGTGTCCTCTGTCGTGATCCCCTCCTCAGCTTTGTGTCCTGTCTGACATACATGAGGATATCACTGGTTTGTGCTCGTAGAACAGTTGACGCAAAGCCCAACTCCGAGTCAACAATCAGTGGCAAGGGGTTCACTCCCAGTATGTGTGGAATCATCTGCCAGAGTTGGCAGAGTGCCTGGAAGTCCTAGATTATTCATATATCATAGGGACAAAGGGAAGGGACAAAGGAAGAAGAGGAAAGAATGGAGATGATTTAAAAAGGAAAGAGCTAGAAAATGACTTCATTTCTTCTTTCACTCATTCATAGATCAGTTGAATGAAACACTTCCTGAACAGAGATTGAGCCTCCATGATCCCAGGCGCTGTCCTGCATCTAAGGAATGTAAGAGTGAACATGGCGGATGTGGTTGTGGGCCTCAGTGTCTGTGGTCCGGCACCCCTTGAGAGCCCTGGGGGGGATATGTCTGGCCCAGGTCACATAGCTGGAATATCTAGCAGCTTTCCCCCTCGGTTACCATGGAGACCCCAGGGCGAAGAGGAGGGAGGTCCTCTCTGGTATCATCCAGCAGCTTCCAATCTTCTTTCATCTTGGCCTAAACTGTGGCCCTTCTTCCAGCTGCAAATCCCACCCGCACTGGGCATCTGGCGGAGGGAGAAGGAGCAGCTGACCTAGGGGCGGGGGAGTTCAGGCTGAAGGTGATGTATGCCCCTGAGGTGGAGGAGGAGGAGGAGGAGGAGGAGGAGGAGGAGGAGGAGGAGGAGGAGGGGGAGGAGGAGGAGGAGGAGGAGGAAGTGGGCTCATGGCTGGCCAAGCAGAACTGCCACAAAGAAAATTATGAGGTGAATTAAACTTTAATTTGATTTTTATTTGGTTTCAGCAACCAATAAAGGGACGGCAATTTTCTAAGTCCTGTCAGCGGTTGGAGAAATGTTTTGAGGACATCTGTTTTATTAACAGCAGCAACAATAAAAGCCAATCCCATATTTGTAGAAGAGCTGCCTTCCAAGGCCCTCTGAGCACTTTCACTGATCTTATCTGCTGCCTTCCCCACCCCCAGGGAAATTGTATTTACTTGTAATTAAGCTTAAGTCGAAGCTCTCCCACAGCCCTCCCCACTGTTGCCTCCTCAACCCCAGGCACCAGGAAAAGGCCAGCACAGTGGAGGGGTGGGGAGGAGGCAGTTAGGGAGAGAGGGAAAGAGGGAGTGGAAAGGGCCAGGTGCCAGCTCTCATTCCTTCAGCAGCATTTATATGACACTTGCTGGGGACTCAGCACCCAGCGGCCGTAGTACTGTGTGCTGAGTTTCTGGGCTTAGGAAAGTGTAGAGCAATGTGTGGCCACAAGGAACAAGTGGGAAACCATTTGCGGCTTGCATAAAATTCCATTTATCTGAAAGAATAGAAAAGCACAGAGATTTCCTATTTTCCCCGCAAGCCTTTTCTCTCTTTTTTCCCCTTCATCTTGCTTAAATGCCTAAATTGTTTAAAAAAAATGGATAGCATTTATTCAAAGTACTTGACAGTAAGTATATATTACAACAATTTCCAAACTGACTGTAGTTTAGGCACAGCAAGTGATGTGCTTTTACTTGTAGAGGCCAAATGGAATACACGAAATATTGTATAGCCATGCAGTGGAATATTGTTTGGCCAGTAAAATGAATACAATACATGCTTCTTCATGAAGGACCCTTGAAAACACTCTGCTAAGTGAAAAAAGCTGGTCATAAATGACAACGCATTAACTGTTTAAGATAGGAAACAAGAAGTGTTTGGTGATGGGATAAATCATCAAAACACTGCATTGGATGAGCAAAGTGATCGAATATTCCTAGACCTGGGGCAAAAATGGGTACGTGGGGCTGGGTTGGAATGATGGTCAGGGATGAGGGGAAGGGTCTTAAATGGGTTTGATGATGGTAATAATGTACCACAACTCAGGGGCTCAATTACCTTCTAAGGTTATTGAAACACTGCAGAAAAGATTCTTAGAAAAGAAGCTGGGCAGATAAACTATCTAAAGAACACTATAAGGCAAAATGTAACCAAGAATAATGTGTTGCTCAAGTTATAAGTCAGTTGGGAAATTGTCACTTTTTAAAAAAATTTAAATAATTTTTACTATTAAAGAGTAGTATATAAATTAAAAATACCAATTAATGTATTTATTTCTATTGTCTTTTTTCCTAGCCTTTTTTGAGTTGTTTTTAAAGTTATCCTCACAGTACAACTCTGTTATAACATACATTTTTCAGTTCAAGTTATAAGAAGGATTTATTCATGTTATTACAAATTCTTACTAAACATCACATTAATCAGGCAACTTTCTGATTATGTGTATTGTTAGAAGGGAACAGTTTCAAAATGACTGGTAATAAAAATCATCTACACAAAGAGCTAGGCAAACTTTGATTAATCTGAATACTTAGAGAATTAATTCTCATTTATAGAATAAGTCTCTCCCTTAAGAATTATGCAGTGTTCTAAGCAGGGAAACAGGAAATACAATTAAAAGCTAAACAGCACAAAGTTATCAATATTAGCTTTTCTTCGCCCCTCTCTTGGCAATGATTTTTTCAAAACTATTCTCAGGATGACTGCAGATACAGAATGGAACAAAGAAGTCAATTGGATTGTTGAATGAGGTTGTTTTAAAGTCACAGCTGAAACAAAATAGTCTTGAAAGGCAAGGTACCAGAGAGTGGAAAGGCTTTTTAAATTCCAAAAGCTGGCTTTGAACATCAAGAGCCAAACGGGAAGGAAGCTGGGCATAACATTTATCCACAAAGCACAGAATAGGTAGGAATGCATGAGAGGATAGGCTGCCTCCTGAGACTTGTTTATTACTGAGATAAAGAGCTCATAACAGAATGTAAATCAACTTTATCACTGTTTAGTTCAGTTGGCACTTTTTTTTTGTGGTAGCCAGACTTCCTTGAGGAAGGGAACAGTGCATTGATTCACAAGCTAGCATAGCATCCTTCTCTTGTGCAAACCAGCACTTTGAGGGGCAGGACAGAAGAGACGGTTTTCCATCCCAAACCGGGAGGTGAGAGAGAACTGGTTAAGGAGAACAAGAGAAGACGCCATTGTGGGGCACCTGGGTGGCTCAGTGGGTTAAAGCCTCTGCCTTTGGCTCAGGTCATGATCTCAGGGTCCTGGGATCGAGCCCTGCATCAGGCTCTCTGCTCAGCAGGGGCCTGCTTCCCCCTCTCTCTCTGCCTGCCTCTCTGCCTACTTGTGATCTCTCTCTGTCAAACAAATAAATAAAATCTTAAAAAAAAAAAGAAGGGGCACCCGGGTGGCTCAGTGGGTTAAGGCCTCTGCCTTCAGCTCAGGTCGTGATCCTGCGGTCCTGGGATCGAGCCCCACATCGGGCTCTCTGCTCAGCGGGGAGCCTGCTTCCCCCTCTCTCTGCCTGCCTCTCTGCCTACTTGTGATCTCTCTCTCTGTCGAATAAATAAATAAAATCTTAAAAAAAAAAAAAAAGAAGAAGACGACGCCATTGTGTGGCTTCCCAGTGAGAGTGGAGTCCTGACCACCATCTTCACACCCCTCTCCTCAGGCTTCATCTCAGCGACAAATTTGACAGACAGCTCTGATAGGTCGGGGCCTGAGATGAGCAGGCACTCATGCCTTGCTCCCCAAGGTGTAGCCTTGGGAGGTGGTGAGGCTCTTAGAGAAAGACATCTCCCACCACCACCCACGATGTGGAATGGTGCCAAGCGGTGGTCCCTACCTCACAGTATCTTAAAGACCCTGAGGTCCATGGTGGGAGGAGCAATGCTGTGAGAGGGTTCACAGATACCAGAGGCCTCGGGTTGGGATGAAGAGGGGCCAGAGTGGTTCCTCTGGTGTTCGGAGGCCTTGGCAGTGCTGGCCATCCATGGCAAAGGTTGAGAGGAAAGACACAGGGCCATGACGGCCCACAGAATGGAAGGCAGTTGTGGGGCAAAGGCGTCCCCTGGCACTTACCTACTCTTCTTACTCCCTCTATTACCCAAAACTTAGGTGTACCCTCCCCATTCCCCACTGGACAGGAGGGGAGCAGGACCCTGAGTTTACTAAGTATCCTTCCCTCAAAAAATGGCTGACCATTACATTGAAAGTGAGTAGAGCGGGTAAGACTAGATTTTCTACATTGGTGAAAGTGAGGGCTTGATCATAAAGTTCAGTTAAGAGGAAATAAAGGTACATTTCTGTACTTTCCAGGCTGTTTCAGTCAGGGTAGGCTGGACTATGCCACAATATCAAATAACCCCCAGATTCCAGGTACATAGCACATTTACCGTGGGTCAGCTGGGGCTTGGCTCAGTGTTGTTCTCACTTCAGGAGCTACGCTGATGGAGCCAGAACTGGGCCATTCAGGGGGCAGAGACACACATCACCATCTAGTATTTCCACTCACCACTCATCCGCCCGAATGGGTCACAGGCCCTTGTGCAACCCGGTGAGGTCAGGAAGTCTGTGTCCAAAAGGTGGAGATCTGAAAATATTTGGTGAACAGCACTAATAACTACCCCTGTAGGTGCAAAATCCTTACCCACTGCATGATTTAGGGCTCAAATACAAAAACCAAACAACAACAACAGCAACGACAACAAAACAAGATAAGCACAGCGTAGCTGTTTAGAGCACAGAACCTGGGGTTGAATTTTGACTCTGCCACTTGCAAATAGTGGTAGGATCCTGTCTAATTGACTTAAAGCTCTGTGACCTTTAGAGTTTCCCTCAGAGGGGCATATTATATAAATTTTACATATTATATTATACATAATACTATATATTATATAAAATAACTACCTGGCACATAGAAGTGACACGATAAATAGCTATTATTTTTATCTTTTTTGTTATCATTTTACTTCTTTCTTTTCTCTGTAGTTTACAAGCCCAATAAAATAAGGATTCTAGTTAGTTGGGTTTCAGCCAGTTGAAGTGTGTATGTGTTTTGTTTTGTTTTTTTTTTATGCTCACTTTCTTTTAAAAATACGGTCAGATATGTGTATTTGCAGCGGTAGCCTTTGGGTCGCTCTGAATGATGAACGATGAGTCCCCACCCTGGAATGGTTGGGTGGAAACTAGTGGTCAGGGACTCAGAGTGGTCTGCCTTCAGTTTTGTGGGCTTCATGGTTGGTCATAATTGAGAATGACCAGCTGCCCTCACCTGTCCTGACAAATGTGAAACCAAGTAGAAACAGAGAGAGAGAGAGAGAAGTAAAGGAAACACAGCCACGTGCTGACACACCCATCACCACTGTGTTCACCTTCACCAGTATCAACATGGTCCACACTTAACCCTGGGAGGGTTTCCACCAACCAATGGTCCTACCACTTCTTTAGAATGAACCCAGAGAGTCTGGGTGCTATATTTTGGTTTTTTATACTTTTTTTTTAAAGATTTTATTTTATTTATCTGACACAGAGAGAGAGAGAGAGAGCAGGAGCACACAAGCAGGGGGACCTGCAGGCAGAAGGAGAAGCAGGCTCCCCACTGAGCAGGGAGCCCAACACGAGGCTCAATCCCAGGACCCCAGGATCATGACCGGAGCCTAAGGCAGACGCTTAACCAACGGAGCCACCCAGGCGCTCCTATATTTGGGTTTTGAATATGAAAACGTCCCCAACGGAAACGTGGAAAGAGCAGTATGTCCATCTCCACTTCCCACCTGCGTGGGCCGGGTGTCAGCCCGGGCTACAGAACAGGGAGAAAGTAAGAGCTTTCCCTGTGGCAGCCATGGCCCCCTGCTGGGACCACCTCCCTCTCCCTCTCCCAATGCAGCCCACCGCAGGGGTGGTGGAGACACAGGCCCCAACTTACACACCACTGGACACCCTCCCTCCTTTCGCCCTTCCCTTCTCAGAGAAGAGGCCCAGGTTTGGGCAGCAATAAAAGGAACACTTCTGGAAGGCACATTTCTCCCAGAGTCTGCGCGTGTGTGTGTGCGCGTGTGCGTGTGTGTGTGTGTATAGACCAAGTCCCATGTATTCTTTTTAATCACTGGGGGACCAAGGATGGTAGCTGAGAGCAGGATGCTAGACACTGACTAAGAGTAACCATGAAGGTGAATAGGTTTGCCTGAGGCAGAATGATGTTTTTTGTAGAGAGTGTTGCCAGCATTTCAGGAGATCCACTGCTAGCCCTGATTATGTTGTAAACTAAGCTCAGACAGAGAGTGAGGACACTCTCTTCCTTTTCGTTGTGTCACCGGGTCACCCATCCCCCAAACTACACCAGGAATAAGACAAAACAGAGGTCCAGAAACAATTTTTTCTATAGACCAATCCTCCGTACACATTCTGCAGAGAGAATAAAAAATGTCCTTCAAGGAAGGACAGACTCAGAAATTGCATTCTCTTTCAAAATTAATTTTAAAACCCCACAGCAGGGGTGGGGAGAAAATCCTTTAGCATACCTTATAAAACACAGGATAAGGTCAACCGTAAATAGCAGGCATCCCTCTCCTAACTTGGTTTGAAAGAAGAGTGAGACTGAGAGAAAGACCCATGGAATAAAAGACAGATTTCACAAGAAAGGGAATGCTGAAATTAATTAGAGGTACCAGCCGAACAAGAATTTAGACCTCCCGGAGGACACAAATGTCCTCCGTGAATCCTGTCTGGAAATGACGCTGGAAAGGCGGGACTCCAGGCCGCTCAGAGGCTCTCTGCTTTCTCAGAGCAACTGCGCAGAGCCAGGGAAAAGTCTTTGGGTTTATAAGGGGAAGCCTGGAATGAGCAGCTATTCATCAGGAATAGAAAGCCCTGTACCAGGGCTGACCGGCAGCCTTGGGAATCACCGGGATCAAGAGAAAATGTGTGGACACGTGCGTGCATGTGTGTGTGTGTGTGTGTGTGTGTGCACATGATCATGCACAGATACACGAGGAGGGAGGGGGTTGAAAAGTCCTTGATACCAGAAACGGACCTGAGCAGGCAGGACCAAACCCCACCGAGGTTCCATTCCAGAGGTGCAGGAAAAGGGGGGTGGCATGGGAAAATCTTTACCTGGCCTGCCCACTCAGGGTCAGAGGATCTCAGAAGCAGCCGTTTGTTGGGTCCTGTTAGGTCAGGTATCTTTCGACACCACCTAAAGGGTGTTGCTCACATGTGACTTTCTGGAGGCAGCAAGATGATTCATCGAGAGTGACGGCACCCACACTCTTGGGACTTGTGGGGACCGCAAGCACACCTCACTCTAAGCATCTAACTAAACAAATAAATGTATTCTGGTATTACAATGGTGGTTTGAAATGCTATCTTTTTTTTTTTTTTTTTTTGATTGTAAAAGTGACCCATGTTCTTCAGGGTGGTTTTGTTGGCCATCCTCCCTTCCATCTCTCTCCAGGGTGGTAGGACAGATCCGGGTAGCCAAGGGCCCCCCTTTACCCTGAGGCTGATGATACCTCTCTTCTTGGGTTGGGTGAGTCTGCATGGCTTCCTGACCCTCTGATGCATGGAGCTTGCTTACTTTCCCGTTCTGCAGAGCAGGGGTCACTCTCTCTTCCAAGGGGGCCTAGGCTGAGCCTACAGAGGTTTGTGACAACTCTTTGGAGACATGTGGCAGCACTGCAAGGAAAGGAGAAGAGGGAAAAATTCCTCACTCACCCTTTCGTGCGGATATGTCAAGAGGAGGACAGCAGCAGGTAAAGCCCAGGTTTGGCACTGGGAGGACCTGGCGGAGTTGGTGCAGCTCTCGCTCCAGCCGGAGAAGCGGTAGGCAGAGACCCCCACCCGAGGGCGGCTCTTTGGTGCCCACCTGGCTGCGAGCGTCACGAGGAGCTCCCTGGGCGGCGGGCACGGCAGACAGGAGAGAAGCAGAGCAGGGCAGTGGGCGGGGGTCGCCGAGGGGTCTCCTCACCGGCACGGCTCGCAAGAACTCTGTGGGAACCCCCTGTGGGAACCGGTGGGGCGGAGGAGGGGCGCAAGGTGCAAGGCCCCCAATAGCAGACCGAAGAGAAATCCTGTTTCTTTCTGCTACGCGACCCTGTCGGAGCCTCCAGGCCCACGTGGCTTTGAATGCAGACAAGCACGTCAGGGCTTTTATATAAAATCTCTAATAAAGAGATTTTATTCTCTCAGTAATTATTGCAGGTCCCTTTCTGAAATGTAGAGTCTTCCTCAGCCGTGTTTTCATGGACTACAAAGATACAAAATAAAGCTGCAGAGCCACCTGGGGTGAGTCCGGAACAGACCTGGGTCCCGCCGCGACTCGCAGACACTGCGAGAAATTAATCTTACCGAGGTCCTCGGGGTGATCAGACTCAGTGGCTTTGACCCACGCTTTACAGAGCTCATAAAATACAGACGGCAAAACAAAGATGGCCTTTTACTAATGCACGTTTAGATTTACGTCCGCCAAGGTGACTAGGTAACCGTGGCCCTTGACCTACAAATTCTCTCCCTGAGGGAAAACTAGCGGGGAAGCTCGTTTATAATCGGCAGCATTCCAGGTGAGTGCGGAGTCAGAGAAGGATGGGCTCTGAGAGTCACTCGTTCCTGGCAGGGCCTGAGCGAGCCCGAGGGGGATCCACGCACACGTCAGAATGAGAATGGGGCAGCGTCAGGAATCCGCTTGCTGGGGGAGGGGGGTCCCCCCATGCTCGCTTTGTCACTCTCATTTCCCGCTCCCCTTCTGCCTATCGCGTCACTTCTTAAGGGAAGCAAACCAACTTTCCAAAAGCCAGTATCCCAGCCTGCTAAAAGCCAAGTGAACAACTTAACCAAATTACCGATTCACCAAGACCTCGCTTCTGTTCCCTACTTCTGGGGCTTGTTGCAGACGACTTGGAGGACCTCGTTTCCAGTGTCTTGGAGACTTCGTTTCCAGTGTCTGGTGTGGCCCTGGAAGCTGCTTCACCCAGCAATCCCACTAACGGTTTGTCAGGTTGGCTCGGTTGAGGGCTGGTTTTGTTTTTCTACTGTTTCATCTCTGCCACACAGCATTTTATATGCTCTCAGGCGAGCTCTTTCTTCAGTATGGCCGCATGCCTTCTCTAGTTTTGAGGCCTCATGCGTAACTTGGATTTTATAGGCCACACACTTAAAATGATAGAGAGAACGCATTTCATGAAAAGGGTTTTGCTAGTTTCCGCATTTGTCATGGGTAAGCAAAATTAACAAGTAGACAAAAATCTTTGTCCAAAAGACTGATAAGTCAGCAAAAATAGGGAAAGGAAAACTGGCAGAAAACTGTGTTTAAAGGCAAACCATTCTTTCATGTACGTGACATTAAAGTGAAAGGAGTCCGAAATTTGAAACAGGCACAAAATATCTGATTGAACTTATTCGCAAGGCCATGATTAAGGATAACAGGAAAGAAAATGGGCGAAATGTAGTTGCAGAGAGAAACCTACCTTATTATTTATCAAATCCTTGATATTGGAGATGTGCACACTGCATGAAATTTGAAATGTACAAGATCCTCTCATGACTTAATGACATCGACCCAAAAGGCCAAATTCACTAGCAGTTGGCCTGTCTCGGAGACACAACTGTAGCAAACTGACTTGTACTGAAATCTCTCTGGTTAGCTATTCCAGCCGTCTAAGGTTTCAGCTACCAGATTTGGCAGTTTGGGGTAAGTTACTCATTCAGCAAATTAATTTTCATCATGTCGGCTTTTGATAAATTGGTCACCGAGTGACTTATCTTTTGGTGAATTGATGTTTGATCAATTGATTTTCATCAAATTTACCTAAAATTCTTTGAATTTATTACCGACATCATTTAGGTTAGCATTAAATCTCTAGTCCTAGGCACTTCTAGCTCTCTCTCTTTTTTTTTTTTTTCACTTCTAGCTCTCTTAAAGAGAGTCATCTTAAATGACTTAGCAAATCCCCAATTGAATCCTACTGTGTTGATTGTGGGTTTAGTCTGAGGACAAGCATAGCGTTAGTTTCTTGGAAAACAATGTCACTAACACATGCTTGTCCTGTTTATCAGTATTTGAGTCTCTGTTTCCAGGATGCTACTGAATTATTCACACCACACACACCGTTAGGGCATGCGATCTTCTTGCCAATAGTTTCCTGGGGTCTCCCCAGACATTGATTCTCAATGAGGGTCACACCACTGGGAGTATTTTGGAAATTTATGGGGGCAGTTTTGTTTGTCACAATGACTGGAGGGTACCACTTGATGTAGGAAAGATATTAGGGTTCGAAGCCGACAGCGAAGAAAGAATTCTTGAAACGTCTTTGGTGCAAAGAGGTGATTTCATTAAAGCACGGGGAGAAGACTTGTGGGCAGAAAGCCGCACCGAGGTCATGAGGAGTGGCCCATTATATACTTTCAAGTTGGGAGGGGGTTAGGGAGAGCCTAAGTCTCTAAGGAATTTTGGAAGCAAGGTTTCCAGGACCTTGAGGGGGCTAGCTGTTATTGGGAAAATGTCATTTATTACTGTCTAATAAAACCTGAGTCATGAGACACTTCAGGTGTATATGTGGGCCATATGCTTGGGGGCCGATTGCCAACACATATCTTGGCGGGGGGGAGGGGGCGGTCAGACATAAAGGAAATTTCTGAAGGAATTTTTATATGTTAAAGTAGACTTACAGGATCCTGGGGGCGGGGGTGGTGGTCAAGCTAGGATTGTCTTTTGCCCTTAGCAAAGTATTCGCATTGAGGCAGCTGAGCTCCTAGAGCAATATCCCTCTGCCTGTTTCAAGAACTTGTCAATGGGCTGTAGGTAGTAAGGAAACTTAATAATTTTTCTTCTGCCTTTGTTTCCCACGTCACCACTGGCGTTTTAGGGAGGGGGTCAAGGATGTTGCGCTTCCTGAAATGCACAAGGTCTTCCCCACTAACAGCAGCTGTCCTGGGTCTCATAGGACTTTGGGAAACTGCACTAGACATTTGTGTAGTTGAAAATCCTACAGATAATTATCTAACCCTAGAATGTAACTGAATCAAAGGGAGATGATATTAGGTTTTGTTTAGACTTTTATTTACCAGAAGTTGTTCACAATTTCAGAAATACGTGTTTCTGACAGCCATACTTCTCGCGATACTAAATCACCAATTTAACCACAACGATATCAATCTGTCTTTGCAGCCATTGTGCTCACGATGATTTTCAGTAAAGGTGCGAGCATCCAGCTCTTTGCTATGTCTTCTGGTGTAATCGTGTGCTAGGATCACATATTTAAACATTCTTTATTTCTGATTCGTTTCCTTTTATTTTTACCTTATAGTATAGGTAGGACATCCTATTGATTTTTTTAAAAAAAAATATGTGTAGGTAGATTGTATTATCTAAGAATTTCATTTGCAGAGAGTAAAAGGGATATTAGGAAATATTTCTTATAAAAGGGAAGCATGGTGTCTGAGAGGGCTGTCCTCAACTTTCTCTCTCCCGGCACTGCTCCATCGTCAGGCCCCGGCACTCGGCTTTCTATCCCTCTAATTGCGCTCTGGGGGCCGAAGGAGCCTTGTAGTCAGCCTAGGCTTTGAGCCGGGAAAGAACGACCTCCAAGATGAACTGACCTCACCAGAGTCCTCAGGGGCTCCCAGGTCAGTGACTGCCTGTGTTGCAACACGGAGCATCTTTCCCCCACACTCCCACTCACCGACACTCCTCATCACAGCTTCCTCGACTGGAGGTTTCACTGTGAAAGCCCTTCTCTCCCACTGGTAAAGCCTCAAAGGAGGGACAGCATGTTTGAAGAGAATACCAAAAGCCTGACTGAGCCCAGCGTATCTCTACACAGGACTTTCAGCTAAAAACCACGGTATCTCTGAAAGATTCCGTTCTCTTTAGAAACGTGCCACCTGTGAGGAATCCCCGATGAATGCTTCAGCATTATTACCTGAGATTATTAGGTTAGCCAGGCTGGACGCAAGAGAGAGCAGGCCTCTGCAGAAACTGGGCCCCGGTGTGGGAAGGGAGAACAGGTCAGGCCGTGGGTCTGGTCAAGAAACCCCGTTGGCGTGGGCCCGGGAGGGGTCACCTGGAGGGGGCAGCGGGTACAGACTTTACCAGGGCTAGTCTCAAGATAGGCCCCTGACAGGGAAGATGAGACACAATTTCCCACAGGAACATGCCTGAAAAGCTGACATTACTGCCACGTAAAGGTGGGGCTGGCGATAAGGACCACAGGTAGGAAATAAAACCAATAGTCATCTCTGTTGGTGAAATCAGAGGTGATTTTATTCTCTCCCTTTCCTGTATTTTATAGAAAACAGTGAATCAATAGTGGCCCGGCTGGGTGGGAGTCCCAGGGCTAGCGCTCAGGAACTGTGGTCTGACCCAAATGAGGACTTGCCCTAAGTTTGTTCCCTCAAATGCAGAGTGGGCAGTGCTAGGACAGACTCCCGTGGAGGAGGGAGAAGGATTCGGTGCACTAGCCCACAGTGTCGTGGGGCTCTGCAGCTGAAAATAACTCCAGGGACTGTAACTTTGAAAGAGCGGGTTTCTCCGGGGTTGGTCTGGACCAGCCAGACCAGCGGGGAGCCTTCGGAGGTGCTCATCACCTGTGTCCCCTGGGGCCTGGCTCCCCTGCTTTAGGGAGACACGGGCATCCTGGGGAGGTCCTTCCCTGCCCTGAATAAGCAAATAAATGGACTAGCCCATCACAGAGAGCAGAAGCCAAGCAGGACCGAGTGGGGCACTGGCCTGGAGAGGGGTCATCCAGGGAGAGAAATGACCACCATGGTGACCAGGACTGGCCCTGCCCCCGGAGGTTGGTCATCTGTGTCCTCTCACTTCCCCTTCAGCACCGCCCCCCACCACCAACCTTGTTTCTTGGAAAGTAATGCTATCATGGGCCAGAGCCCAAGTATTCTTACATGGGACTTTTCCCTTACCTTTCATTAACTGCCGGCACAAATCTTAAGTACAAATTGCCTGAATTTATTTTTAAATACCATTCGCCACTTTAACTTTGGTTAATTTTAGCAACTCTTAACTCTGGTGATTTTTTTTTCTCCATGAACCAACCAATATTTACTGAGCATGGGTTACGTAGGGGACAACAATCAAGTCCTATGACTTGTAGCCAGTATGCTACAAACATGCCAAATGTTGATTTGGGGCAGCAAGAGAGGAAACTTGCTTCCCATTGGCAAAGTCAGCAGTGTGGTGTGCTACCTTTTCCTGAAGCTTGGGACCCTGCCTGTGCTCTGGGCTCCCAGGGCTCTGTGAATATGGCAGTGGTGGGATGGGTGGATGGCAGCTTGGATTTGCAAGAAGAATACTGACGTGCCTCCTACCTTAGTTGTCTAGAACTCTCCTACCTCTCTGAGTTTTGTTTTATCTTCAAACTTCTCGCTGCCACTTTCCCTTAACTAAAAGCTGATCCCAATTCAAGGACTTTTTTCTTTCACTGTTCTAAGTAGAATCTTCTTACTATCTCATACTCTTGATGTCGCAGGACCCAGAAATTCAAATTTGTAGTTCACTGGGAGTACAGAAGTCTTTTAGGAATTTGTTTCCTATTAACCAAATTTACAGGAGATTGGTGTATATATCTGTAGTACCAATTTTTCCTTTGCACAGGGAGATACACGTAACCAGCAAGTGCTAGGCATCCTGCTTGGCATATAGGGTATTAGGAATTGTGTTCCTGTTAGCAACAGAGCTCTGGGATAACGGTGGTTTAAGGAAGATAGAAGTTTATTTTTCTCTCATGTAAATGATGTTTAGATGTGGGCAATGAAGGGCTGATACGCAGGCTTTGTAGAGTCATCAGCGCACCTGACTCCTTCAATAAGCCATCCTTTCTGCATGGCTTCCATTTGCAAGGTCACTCAAGGTCACAAGTTGGACATTGCCTCTCTAATCGTTGAATCCATAGTTCTGGCGGGAAGAAAAGGAATGGAAAGGCCAATGGGGACTCCCAACTGATTCAAATATCCTCTTTATGGGGCTTTCCCCAAAGGTTTCCAATATCTTAGAAGCCAGAACTTAGTCACAGAGTTATCTAATCTATTTAAGAGGAACTGGGGATTTCACAACTCTCACTCTTCCCAAAGTCATAATTATGTCGTAAAGAAGAGGACAGAAAGAATACTAGGTAGACAACTAGGATGACAATCTCTGCCGTTATTGGGGAAACAGGATCAGATTCTTTCTTTTTTTTTTTTTTTTTAGATTTTGTTTTATTTATCTGAGAGAGAGAAAGAATATGGCCAGGGAGGAGCATAGGGAGAGGGAGAAGCAGACTCTCCACTGAGCAGGAAGCCCCATGTGGGACTCGATCCCAGGACCCTGGGATCATGACCTGAGCTGAAGGCAGACACTTAACCAACTGAGCCACCCAGGTGCCCCAAGGATCAGACTATTTCTTGAGTGGCACTTCATTTGAGCCGTGGAAGAGATGGACGAGCAACCGAGGGGCACCCAGAGGTGTGCCCTCCTGGAATGCAGTGTCCATTCCTTTTTGTGGGATTGAATAAACACTGACGAAGTGTTCATAACATTCTTCCCCCACACAGTCCGTGCAGACCACACTACGGTGGGACCGATCAGCTGCTTACATTTCCACTGAGACACGCATTTCGGTTATGAAGAGAATGTTGAATACTGAACAAGATCCTGACGTTTCCTCTCTGGCTGATAATCTCACTCTAGGAAAGGGGAGAAAAAAAAGCAGAGGCTTATGACTCTTTCCTCAGAGAGAAGAGTCTTCCTCTATGTCCTTTAACCATGAGGCCAGAAAGGAGGGAACAAAGGGAAACCAAGATGGCATAACAGGGGATCCTGAGAAGAGAAGGTGCTAGAGAATTCCGGCTTCCTGGATATGCTGACAGGAGGAACTCCTTCAGGTCCTTTAGATGGAAATTGGGAAGCCGTTCAAAGCTTTTGTTCATTCAGCTGAGGTAGGTATAACCTAACTGGTGGCTAGAAGCCCAGGCTATAGGTCCCAGAAGTCCGCACCCAGGATGGGGATCCTGTCATTCCCATTATCCTGTGTGGGTGCTCACCTGTCTTTTTTGTACTCTGAACTCTGTCTTGACATAAGTTTTTACTTAGTATTAGATCAAGTTTTCTTTGGCTGGTATCCACATTGCCAATTTCTGCTTCAATTTCAGAATGTTTTCAGCTTAATGCCTTCTGGAACAGCCTCTTAGGTATTGAACGGAGGTGAATTGGGAACTTGGCACGGCTACATAAACACACACTGATAATTATTACGAAGAACATCTTACTCTTCTACCACTATTCCACAGCAACTGCCCACCGCAAAGTGAATAAAGGCATCCTCCTGGGGTCTAGGGTGCAGCTTAATTAACCTACTGCAATCAAGGGTAATGTCTTTTAGTAATTTGTTTTGTTTTAAAAATGGATACAAGTCCTACACTTTACTCCTTGGCATTGTTGAATTTATATTAATATTTTTTTTAAAGATTTATTTATTTGAGAGAGAGAGCGTGTGCACATCCACAAGCGTGGAGGGAGGGACAGAGGGAGATGGGGACAGAGAGAGAGAAGCACACTCCCAGCTGAGCGCAAAGCCCAGCGTGGTGATCATGGGGCTCGATCTCACAACCCTGAGATCACGACCTGAGCTAAAACCAAGAGTCAGATGCCTAACCAACTGTGCCACCCAGATGCCCCTACATTAATATTTTTAACTCAATAATCATCTAATAGTATTGATATCCCAGGAAGCTGGAAAGATTTACTTTTCCATAATATTTATGTATTTCCAGGGGATGCTTGATCCAATTTGAGCTTTCTTTTTCTTTAAGATTTATTTATTTATTTATTTATTTGAGAAAGAGAGAGGGTACTAGCAGGGGGAGGGGAAGGGGGAGAGAGAGAAGGAGAGAAGCAGACTGTCCGCTGAGTGGAGAGCACCATGCTGGGCTCCAACCAACCACCCTGAGCTGGAATCAGGAGTCCAGCTCTTAGCCAATTGAGCCACCCAGGTGCTGCCCAATTTGGGCTTTCTTTGGTTACCTTTTGGTATTGAGTTATGATCACCTTGACTGGATTAGGACACTTCCCACTATTTCTTGCAGGAACATAGTCACTTCTGGTGACGGTAAATCCTTTCATTGTGTTTTATTTATTTATTAAATTATATTGTATAATGGTTAATTTATGCTTGTTTACAAAAATAAATGTTCTGTTTAAGGATGGTCTTGATCATTTTTGTACCCTATGTAACTTACCATTCACTGGCAAAATTTTTCTGTGAAAGGCCAAACTGCAAACACTGCTTTCTGGGCCATACGGTCAGTATCAAAACTACTCAACCCTATGGGGCACCTGGGTGGCTCGGTTGGTTAAGTGTCTGACTCTTGGTTTTGGTTCAGGTCATGATCTCATGAGTCATGGGATCCAGCCCCCATGGGGTTCCATGCACAGTATGGAGTCTGCTCGAGGATTCTCTCCCTCTGCCCCTCCCTCCACTTGTGTGCACCGCACGCTCTCTCTCAAGTAAATAAAATAAATAAATAAATCTTTTAAAAAGCCCAAAACTACTCAGCTCTGTAGTTGTAGTATGAAAGCATCCATAGACAATGTAAAAACGGGGCAGGGAAAGGATATATTTCAATAAAATTTTATTTGTAAAAACAGTCAGTAGGTGGGATTTGGACCTAGTTTATTGATTCCTGCTCTATACCCTATAGAATGGAATACTGACAAAAACTGGCTCACATCTTCAGCCACAAAAGTTGAAAAAAATAAACACCCAAATGATTGGAGATTCTTAAATGCTCTCTTAAGTAATTCCTGGAAAAAAAGAAAAAAATCAGAATTATAATTGTAAAATATTTAGAAAATCATGGAAAAATAACAAATAGCAAAACTTATGAGGAATAGCCAAAGCTATATCCAGAGTCAACTTTGTGGCCTTTAAGAAATTTAATATAAATAAATATACATTTATATTAAATATATCATATGTTTATTTAAAAATAGATGTAAATAGGGGTTCCTGGGTGGCTCAGTGAGTTGAGCGCTCAACTCTTGATTTCTGCTCAAGTTATGATCTCAGGATTGTGGGATCGAGCCTGGCATACAGCTCCATGCACAGCAGGGAGTCTTCTTGAGATTCTTTCCCTCAGCCCCTCCCCTGCTCACGCTTTCTATCTCGAATAAATAAATAAATCTTAAAAATAAATAAAAAATAAGTGCATTAAGTGTTCTATTCAAGACGTTAGCAAAAACAAAACAAAACAAAACAAAACCAAAACAGAACAAAACCAGAAGAACAAAAACAAGGAAAGTAAGGATATAGAATTAATAGATAAGAGCAAACATTCTCTAATTAGAAAACAAATAGTAAGATACAGTTTCTTTTGTCAAAATAAAAGGAGGTAGATAAACTACTATCTAATCTGAAATAAAAATGAATAGACAAATATAAAACATTAAGGAATGAGAAATAGTCATAAATACAGTAGAAATGTTTAAGATTTCTGAGTATGCTTCATATAATACATTTGAAAATTTGCATTAAACAAACAATTTTCTAGGAAAATACAGAAAATTAAAATTTCATCAAAAAGGGGTAAAAAATAATAAGCCAAAGCCCACAGAAGAACCACTTTCAATGCTATATAGAATCACTAGGTGGAAGATCACCACAGAAACAGAAAACTTGAATAAGTTGAATAAGTTGAATAAGCCCACAGACCTAATGGCCATCTACAGACCTCTATAGCCCACAAAGGCACAGAATACACTTTCTTCTCAAAAGCGCATTGTCTAGTTAGACCATATGCTAGCTCCTAAAACAAGAGTGAGTAAATTTAAAAAGATCAAAATCATACAAAGTATGCTCTCTGACAAAATGGAATTAAATTAGACATCAGTAACAGATGGGCATAGGAAGAAATTAAACAACACACTCTTCAGTAAGTAAGGGAAATTAGAAAAAACTTTGAGAAGAATGAAAATGAAAAACACAACATACCAAAATTTATGGGATGCAGCTAAAGCAGGGCTTAGAGGAAAATTTATAACTGTAAACATCTTTATTTTAAAAAAGAATGACTTCAAATCAATAATCTTACCTTCTGGGGGTAGGAGCAAGATGGCAGAGGAGTAAGGAGGCCTAAATTTCACCTGGTCCCAGGAGTTCAGCTAGATAGTTACCAAACCATTCTGAACACCTACAAACTCAATAGGAGATCGAAGAGAAGACTAGCAGCAATTCTAGAAACAGAAAAGCGACCACTTTCTGGAAGGTAGGACGTGCAGAGAAGTGAATCCATAGCAATATATGTGAAGATAGACCATGGGGAGAGGGGCCAGCTCCCGGCAAGGGAGAGAGCAGCAGGGCACAAAATCTGAACTTTTAGAGTGTGCTCCACTGAAGGGACGTCGCTCCAGAGGCTAAGGCGGGGGGTGGAATCCTCACGGGGACAATGTGGTTTCAGGACCCGTGGGGTGACAGGAAGACCAGGGGTGTCTGAGTGTGGCAGAGCTCCCGGGTATCAGAGTGGGGAACCTCTCAGCTCGGGGTTGCCATAAACCATGGTCCAAGGCATAGTTGGGCCACTGCTCTTTGAGCAGGGACCCCACAAATGGAAGATCCAGGAAGACCCCCTCCTTCCTCCTCTGGGAGGAGTGGTACAGGAGCGCACTGCCGAAATCTGCCGGGTTTGGAGACTCCAAAGGGAGCCTTGGGCCAGAGATAGAAATGCTCCGTCACAGGCCGGGTGAGCTCGGAGTGGGGCCAGAGACCAGGAGACAGGAGCGATTGATTGCTTTTCTCTGAGGTCGCACTGAGGAGTGGGGCCCCAAGCTCTCAGTTCCTCTGGCCAAATATTGGGAGGCCGCCATCTTCATTCCTGTCCTCCAAAGCTGTACAGAAAGTGTTCAGGGAACAAAAGCTTCGAGAGCAAATCTGAGCAGATTACCTAGCCTCGCCCCTGGCAAGGGCAGCGCAATCCCGCCTGGGGCAAAGACATTTGAGAATCACTGCAACAGGGCCCTCCCGCAGAAGATCAGCAAGAACATCCAGCCAAGACCAAGTTCACTGATCAATGAGAACTGCAGAACTACAGAGCTAGGGGAAGACAGCACATAGAATTCATGACTTTTTTCCCATGATTCTTTAGTCTTTCACGGTTAAAACTTTTTGAAATTTTATTTTTTTTCTATTCAATTTTTTTCTAATTTTTCCTCTTTCCTATTTTAACGTTTTTTAACTATTTTATCTTATCATTACCTTTTTAAAAAATCTTTTTTAGGGGCACCTGTGTGGCTCAGTTGGTTAAGCCACTGCCTTCGGCCCAGATCATGACTCCAGGGTTCTGGGATTGAGCCTCACATCAGGCTCCTTGCTCAGCCATTAATCTGCTTCACCCTCTCCTCCCTACTCGTGCTTTCTCTCGCTATCTCTATCTTTCTCTCTCTCAAATAAACAAATAAAATATTTTTTAAAAATCTTTTTTAATTTTCATTGTCAAAGTAATATTCTATCCTTTCATTGTATTTAACCTTATTTTTTGTAAATACATGGGTTTTTCTTTCTTTAAAATTTTGGAATACAGTTTCTTCAAACAGATCAAAATATACCCTAAATCTAGCTCATGGCTTTCTTCTAATCTCCAGCCTGATCACATTCTTTCCTCTTTTCTTTTTTCTTTTTTCTTCCTTTTTTCAACCAACTTCTTATCTTATCAATTCCTTTTTTAGAATCTTTTTTAGTTTTCACCTTTACAGTCATATTCCATGCCTTCGTTGTGTTTACATATATATATGTTTTTCTTTCTTTAAGAATTTGGGAGGCAGTTTCTTCTAACAAACCAAAATACTCCCCAGAATCAAGTGTGTGGCTCTGTTCTATTCACCAGTCATATATATATATAAATATACATAATTTTTTTCCCTCCTTTCTTCTCACCACAGCTTTGGGTCTCTTCTGATTTGGTTAGTGTATATTTTTCTGGGGTCCTTGCTACCCTTTTAGTATTTTGTTCTCTCGTTCATCTATGCTTATCTGGATAAAATGACAAGGAGGAAAAACTCACCTCAAAAAAAAAAAAAAGAATAAGAGGCAGTACCGACAGCTAGGGACCTAATCATTACAGACATTAGTAAGATGTCAGAACTAGAGTTCAGAACGACGATTATCAAGGTGCTAGCTGGGCTCGAAAGAAGCATGGAAGATACTAGAAAATCCCTTTCTGGAGAAATAAAAGAACTAAAATCTAACCAAGTTGAAATTTAAAAAGCTATTAATGAGGTGCAATCAAAAATGGAGGCTCTTACTGCTAGGATAAGTGAGGCAGAAGAGAGAATGAGTGATATAGAACACCAAATGATGGAGAATCAAGAAGCTGAGAAAAAGAGAGACAAACAACTACTGGACCACAAGGGGAGAATTTGAAAGATAAGTGATACCATAAGATGAAACAATATTAGAATAATTGGGATCCCAGAAGAAGAAGAAAGAGAGGGAGGGGCAGAAGGTATATTGGAGCAAATTATAGTAGAGAATTTCCCTAATTTGGCAAAAGGAACAAGCATCAAAATCCAGAAGGCACAGAGAATCCCGCTCAAAAATGAATAAAAATAGGTCAATACTCTGTCATCTAATAGTAAAACTTACAAGTCTCAGTGACAAAGAGAAAATCCTAAAAGCAGCTCAGGACAAGAAGTCTGTAACATACAACGGTAGAAATATTAGATTGGCAGCAGACCTATCCACAGAGACCTGACAGGTCAGAAAGGACTGGCATGATATATTCAGAGTACTAAACGAGAAAAATATGCAGCCAAGAATACTATATCCAGCTAGGCTGTCATTGAAAATAGAAGGAGAGATAAAAAGCTTCCAGGACAAATAAAAACTAAAAGAATTTGCAAACACCAAACCAGCCCTACAGGAAATACTGAAAGGGGTCCTCTAAGCAAAGACAGAGCCTAAAAGTAACAGACCAGAAAGGAAGAGAGACAATATACAGTAACAGTCACCTTACAGGCAATACAATGGCACTAAATTCATATCTTTCAATACTTACCCTGAATGTACATGGGCTAAATGCCCTAATCAAAAGACACAGGGTATCAGAATGAATAAAAAAACAGACCCATCGATATGCTGTCTGCAAGAAACTCATTTTAAACCCAAAGACACAACCAGATTTAAAGCGAGGGGGGGAAACCATTTACCATGCTAATGGACAACAAAAGAAAGCTGAGGTGGCAATCCTTATATCAGATAACTTGGATTTTAAGCCAAAGACTATAAGGGATGAGGAAGGACACTGTATCATACTTAAAGGGTCTGTCCAACAAGAAGATCTAACAATTTTAAATATCTATGCCCCTAACATGGGAGCAGCCAATTATATAAACCAATTAATAACAAAATCAAAGAAACACATCGACAGTAATACAATAATAGTAGGGGACTGTAACACCCCCCTCAATGACATGGACAGATCATCTAAGCAAAAGATCAACAAGGAAATAAAGGCTCTAAATGACACACTGGACCATATGGACATCACAGATCTATTCCGAACATTCCATCCCAAAGCAACAGAATACACATTCTTCTCTAGTGCACATGGAACATTCTCCCGAATAGATCACACCCTGGGTCACAAACCAGGTCTCAAACGCTACCAAAAGACTGGGATCATTCCCTGCATATTTTCAGAGTACAGTGCTTTGAAACTAGAACTCAACCACAAGAGGAAAGTTGGGAAGAACTCAAATACATGGAGGCTAAAGAGCACCCTGCTAAAGAATGAATGGGTCAACCAGGAAATTAAAGAAGAATTTTAAAAATTCATGGAAACAAATAAAAATGGAAAAACAACTGTTCAAATCCTTTGGGACACAGCAGAGGCAGTCCTGAGAGGAATGTATATAGCAATACAAGCCTTCCTCAAGAAAAAAAAAAAGGTCTCAGGTACACAACCTAACCCTACACCCAAAGGAGCTGGAGAAAGAACAGCAAAGAAAGCCTAAACTCAGCAGAAGAAGAGAAATCATAAAGATCAGAGCAGAAATGAATGAAATCGAAACCAAAAGAACAGTAGAACAAATCAACAAAAGTAGGAGCTGGTTTTTGAAATTTTTAATAAGATTGATAAACCCTTGGCCAGACTTATCCAAAAGAAAAGAGAAAGGACCCAAATTAATAAAATCATGAACAAAAGAGGAGAGATCACAACCAATACCAAAGAAATACAAACAATTATAAGAACATATTTTGAGCAACTACACACCAGCAAATTTGACAATCTGGAAGAAATGGATGCATTCCTAGAGACACATAAACTACCAAAACTGAACTAGGAAGAAATAGAAATCCTGAGCAGACCCATA
>CM052893.1:7871736-7907920 GCA_028534135.1 Potos flavus | reverse complement strand
GTCCAATGGAAAAAAGACAGTCTCTTCAACAAATGGTCTTGGGAAAATTGGACAGCCACATGCAGAAGAAGGAAATTGGACCATTTCCTTACACCACACACACAAATAGATTCAAAATGGATGAAAGATCTCAATGTGAGACAGGAATCCATCAAAATCCTTGAGAACACAGGCAGCAATCTCTTTGACCTCAGCCACAGGAACTTCTTCCTAGAAACATCACCAAAGGCAAGGGAAGCAAGGGCAAACATGAACTATTGGGACTTCATCACGATAAAAAGCTTTTGCTCAGTAAAGGAAACAGTGAACAAAACCAAAAGACAACCAACAGAATGGGAGAAGATATTTGCAAATGACATATCAGATAAAGGGCTAGTATCCCAAATCTATAAAGAACTTATCAAACTCAACACCCAAAGAACAAATAATCCAATCAAGAAATGAGCAGAAGGCATGAACAGATATTTCTGCAAAGAAGACATCTAAATGGCCAACAGACACATGAAAAAGTGCTCCACATCACTCGGCATCAGGGAAATACGAGTGAAAACCGCAGTGAGATACCACCTTGCGCCAGTCAGAATGGCCAAAATTAGTAAATCAGGATATGACAGATGTTGGCGAGGATGTGGAGAAAGGGGAACTCTCCTCCACTGTTGGTGGGAATGCAAGCTGGTGCAGCCACTCTGGAAAACAGTATTGAGGTTCCTCAAAAAGTTGAAAATAGAGCTTCCCTACGACCCAGCAATTGCACTACAGGGTATTTACCCTAAAGATACAAATGTAGTGATCTGAAGGTGCACGTGCACCTGAATGTTTATAGCAGCAATGTCCACAATAGTCAAACTATGGAAAGAACCTAGATGTCCATCAACAGATGAATGGATAAAGAAGAGCTGGTATATATACAATGGAATATTATGCAGCCATCAAAACCCCCCAAATCTTGCCATTTGCAATGACATGGATGGAACTAGAGGGTATTATGCTAAGCGAAATAAGTCAATCAGAGAAAGACAATTATCATATGATCTCTCTCATGTGAGGAATTTGATAGGCAGGATGGAGAGGTCTGGGGGGTAGGTAGGGGAAAAATGAAACAAGATGGGACTGGGGAGGGAGACAAACCATAAGAGACTCTTAATCTCAGGAAACAAACTGAGGGTTGCTGGAGGTGAGGGAGGGACGGGGTGGCTGGGTGATGGACACTGGGGATGGTATGTACTATGGTGAGTGCTGTGAATGTGTAAGACTGATGAATCACACACCTGTACCCCTGAAACAAATAATACATTATATGTTAATAAAATAAAAAGAATTTTAGCTTCTACCATGAGGAACTAGAAAAGAAGAGCAAAATAAACACAAAGCAAATAGAGGAAGTAAATAGCTTAGTAGAGCAGAAATAATTAAAATAGAATAGAAAAATATTAATCAATAAAAAGTTGGTTGTTTGAAAAGATTGACTCGTGTAACAAATCTTTTTTTTTTTTTTTTAATTTATTTATTTGACAGAGAGAGAGAGCACTAGGCATAGGGAAAAGCAGGTTCCCTGCTGAGCAAGGAGCCCAATGCAGGAATTAATCGCAGGCCTCTGGGATCATGACCTGAGTCAAAGGCAGATGCTTAACTGATTGAACCACCCAGGTGCCCCTTGAGTAACAAACCTTTAGCTAGACTAAGCAAGAAGAAAATGAAAGAAGACAGAACTTACTAAAGGCAAAGGTGAAGAAGGAAATGTCATTACCAACCTTACAAAAATAAAAAGGATTGTAAGGGGATAATATGAACATCTGTACATATAAATTTATAGTTAAATACACAAACCATTTGTATGAATCACTGAATAGGAAAGGATTTTCAAAGCAGAAACCATCAAGAAAAAGACTGAAATTTTTGACTATCTGAAAGCACAAAATGTCTGTATATCTGAAAGATAGCATTAATAAAACTACAAGAAAATCACCTGAGGAAATGATTTGCAATATATAGGGTGGAGTCAAAGTGTATTATAACTACCAGGTATATGTAAATTAGAAGGTCAATACCCAACGTGCAAAGGGGACCGCAGCTGCAAATGAAGCAACTTAAAATTACAGAATATCAAAAGTCAGGAAACAGGAAAAAGTCAAATTCAGCAGCAATATTAAAAAAAAAAGCAAAACAATGAGGTGGGCTTTTATTATATGATTTGGGGCAAGCTACTTATACTTTCTATAAGTATAAATACTTTTATAAAAGTATTTTTTTATACTTTTTTATACTTTTTTGTATACTTTTTTATACTTTTTTATAAAAGTATAAATACTTTTTTCTATACTTCTTTAAAATTTAATTTTAATTTTTATCAAAGTGTTGCTTTCCATGGACATCATTTCTAAAGTTAAATAAAATTACCAAGGTAATCGCAAAAATCAGCAGACTCCGGTGCTCTCCTCTCTGCTGATTTCTGCCTTCTGTGGGCAGCCCTCTTCAGCTCGTTCATATAGCAAGTATGGCATGCGGCCCTAGGGCACAGGATGAGTAAAGCCATAAATAGCGATTGCTTCAGAAGGCTGCAACTGATGGTGTGTCCTAAATGAAACGCCGAATTTCTTTTAAGGCTAGGAGAGGATGAGGGCACTCAGTGAAGATGGTGGGTCTGCAGGGAGTGCATAGGGAAAACTAGAAAACATCATTGTTCCATAATAAAGATGTGTAAAATGAAAAAGGCAGCTCCAAGACAGAATGCTATGAAGTTGTTAAAAATCACGTTTTAGGGAAATATATAATGGAAACATATTAAGTCAAAATGAAGTTTAAAAATGTATAATATGATCTCAAATATATGAAAAAATATGTATGTATATACACGTAAAAGTATCAACAGTGAGGGGCGGCTGGGTGGCTCAGTCAGTTAAGCGTCTGCCTTTTGCTCAGGTCACGATCTCAGGGTCCTGGGATCAAGTCCTGCTTTGGCCTCCCTGCTCAGCAGGAAGCCTGCTTCTTCCTCTGTCTGCTGCTCCCCCTGTTTGTACTCTCTCTCTCTCTGACATATAAATAAATAAAATCTTTAAAAAATATACCAACGGTGAACTATGATTACAGACATGTTTCCTTTTCTTTGTGTGTTTGTGTGTGTGTGTTCCAAATTTGCTCCCATGAAATTTTCCTATTTGTAAGTCTTTTAAAAATTTTTCGGAGGGAAAAACTCAAGAACATTACTGGGAAAAGTGTAAAGATTTACATCGCCCAAGTTCATGTTTCATTATCTACTTTTTTTTTTTTAACATTCTCTAATTCGTTTTCTAATTCATCAGTGGGCGTTGGGTTTGTCTTTTCTGAACTGAAAATTGTAGTTTTACTTACAGGAAAGTGTTTTGGCATGGAGGGGTTTCTTATCCTCTGTGTTTCTGTCCGACCAGAGCCATGAACCCTGCTGTGAACCTCAACTCTACTCACAATGACCGCAGAAGTCTGCAGACGTTACTAATCTTACCGACCCTTTAGCAGCCGTTCCCTGTGATTCGTGATGGAATCGCTGTGTGTGACAAGCACACATCTCTTTCACTGGTACTGTGCAGAGGTGCTCGGCAGCAGAACATCATGAGCAGGGCTAATTTCCCTTCTCTCCTTCAAACTCCCTAGCACACCAAGTAGCCGTGATGTAATTAAGTAAGCAGGCATCACTAACAGAGGTTATTCTCGCTTTACACAAGCAATAGGTATTAATGAAGTTTGTGGCATGCACCAACAAATCTGGAGATACCTACAGCAAGCTTAAAGCCAAATGAGGAAATTGTTCCAGAAAATAACAGATGCTCTCAGATCAAATATATCTCCCCAAAGGAAAAAGAAACCAACAGAAAATAACCCCAGACATGATCAGGATGTCCAGCTGGGGAGACATCAGTATTATAGATCACTCGATTAAAAATTATGTGCCCAGGGTTGATTTATGATATTAGTCCCTGATTTGGGGGCCTGGGAATGGGTAGATAAAATGATGTAGGAGTATCAGAAAAGTCTGGGGACTTTCTCAAGATCTCATGTCCTCTCTGCTTAGGCATTTTGCAGTTGGGAGGCCAAGTAGGTTGTGAAAGAGGGTGTTAGCTCCAGAGTCAGGCAGAAATGTGTTTGAAGGTCAATCCCACCAGTCTGACATTGAGCCAGTAACTAAACTTCTCTGAACACATTTCCTTACCTGTAAAATAGGTATAGAAATGCCTGTCTCATAGGATTGTTGTGAATATAAAATAGAAGAATGCATAGTGCCTTTGGACATCCTACCAGTGGTGGCACTGAACATTATTGGTAACATTAAGGGACCAGCGCACAGTATCCCACAGAGCAGCAAAACTGACTTTGATAAACAAACAAACCCAAATGATTGAGTGCTGAGGCATCCAGTTCCTTACTGGGGAAAATAAGAGAACACTTTTGTTTAAGAGTACTTATGGGGTTAAACCAACCAATCTTGAGTTCAACTCTTCCACACTCAAAATATGTCCAAAAGATATCACTATCCCAGAAAAGACTTGGGAGGGGGAGAAGTGTTGTCTAGAAATTTAAAGATATTCTTGAGAAAAATCAGAATTTCATTTAAAGAGAAAATTTTAAAAATCACCCCAAGGAAATTGATAATTTTCTGGAAACCTCCCAATGGGTAGAGGGTGGGCATTGAAGTAAAAAATGTGAAAAATTACTTTACTGATCCATTACACTAAAAAAAAAGTCTACTACGTAGTAGTTACATCTTAATTACGAACTAGTTATTTTTTAAGTTAAATAATCAAAATGCTGTCATATATTGCTAAACTAAAAGCAATCAAAGCATAGTGAAGAAATTTGGGATCTAGGCTCAAAGTTACATGGTGGATTCCCAACTCAGTCTTTCCCAGTTGATTGACCTTGAATAATTAACTCCCAAACCTATTTTTCCATCTACAAAATGGTGATTAAAATGCCTTTTTGTGGTTGTTATTAGATCACTGAGATGATGTAGAGTAACAAAAGCTGAGATATGCTGACCCTGACTTACGAGAAGGTCTTGGGGAATCCTGGAATCCTGGGTCGCATACAGCTCTCAAAGACAAGTTGAGAGATTTCGTGGATAATTAGGGGTTGGGGGTAGCTTGGGCTACAACCATGCAGCTAAGATGTAGAGGGGAGATTCTCTGAAAGTTGACTTAAAGCTTCAGACTTGAAGAAACATAATTTTATTTAACAAGAAAAGAAGATGTTAGTATAATGTCTGAAGCCATTTTATTCTATAATTTTGATGGTTTCTTAGCTTTATCTTAATGAAATAAACACACCATGGTAGTCTTCCTACATAAATGGATGCACAAGTTAATGAAATGACATTATGGGCTAAAGGGAAGGAAAATTTGAATGCCATCCATGGAATTAAATTGTCTGCTTACTTGTCTTCCATAGTAAATAGCGTTGGCTTTGCCACACAAGTGGCAACAATGAAGGTACTGTGGGGACCTGATGGTCAACTACCACAGTCGTGTGGCATTCATCTGGACAGAACTCAGTCTTAATGCTGAGACTTCACTGAGGGTCAGACTTGCAAGGTCAGAGTTTAGAAGATCTAGTTCATACTGTTTATTATTGTGGTGGTGGTGAAAATATTTTATGACAGTAAATGCAATTTTTAAAAACCATCCAGTATATTATCATAGCAGAAACATTTTTGTGTCAAGTAAACATTATGACCTAAAACTCCACAATTGTCATAATCAAATAAAACTTTGATTCGCTGGTTGCCTGGGTAGCTCAGTCGGTTAAGCCTCTGTCTTTGGTTAAGGTCATGACCCCAGGGTTCCGGGATCAAGTCCCACATTGGGCTCTCTGCTCAGCGGGGAGCCTGCTTCTCTTTCTGCCCCTCACCCTGCTTGTGCTCTCTCTCTCTCTCGAATAAATAAATAAAATCTTTAAAAAAGAAAAAAAAATTTAATTGGCTTAGGGGTGCCTGGTTGGTGCAGTTGATTAAGCGTCTGACTCTTGATTTCAGCTCAGATCGTGATCCCAGGGTCCCTGGATCAAGTCCCGCGTCTGGCTCCACGCTCAGTGGGGAGTCTGCTTCAGGATTCTCTCTCTTCTTCTGACCCTCCCCTCACTTGCTCTCTCTCTCTCAAATAAATAATTGAATCTTAAGAAAACAAAACAAAAAAAGCCCAAAAACTTTGATTGGCTTGGCTGAATTGCTGACCCCCAGATTTTAAAAAGAGAGAAAATTTTGGCAGAAGTCAAAGATGTTGCTGCCTGTGTTCTCCTCTAGGATTTTGATGGTTTCCTGTCTCACATTCAGGTCTTTCGTCCATTTTGAATTTATTTTTGTGCGTGGTGTAAGAAAGCGGCCCAATTTCATTCTTCTGCATGTGGCCGTCCAGTTTTCCCAACACCATTTGTTGAAGAAACTGTCTTTTTTCCATTGGATATTCTTTCCTACTTCGTCAAAGATTAGTTGACCAGATAGTTGTGGGTCCATTTCTGGGCTCTCTATTCTCTTATGCATCTGTTTTTGTGCTGGCGCACTGTCTTGATGACTACATTGTCTTGATGACTATAGCTTTGCTGTAGCAACTTACCAGACACATCACCAGAGGCAAGGGAAACAAAAGCAAAAATGAATTGTAGGGACTTCATCAAGGTAAAAAACTTCTGCACAGTGAAGGAAACAATCAACAAAACTTGAAGGCAGCCTACGGAATGGGAGAAGATATTTGCAAATGACATATCTGATAAAGAGTTAGAAAAAAAAAGAGTTAGTATCCAAAATCTACATCAAAATAAAAACCCCAAAAAAATAATCCAGTTAAGAAATGGGCAGAAGACATGAATAGACCCTTTTCTAAAGAAGACATGCAACTGGCTAACAAGACACATGAGAAGATGCTCAACATCGATTATCATCAGGTAAATACAAATCAAAACCATGATGAGATACTGCCTCACACCTATCAGAATGGTTGAAATTGACTACACAAGAAAAAATAAGCGTTGGCGAGGATGCGGAGAAAGGGGAACCTCTTGCACTATTGGTGGGAATGCAAACTGGTGCAGCCACTGTGGAAAACAGTATGGCGGTTCCTCAAAAAGTTGAAAACAGAGCTACCCTATGATCCAGCAATTGCACTGCTAGGTATTTACATAAAGGATACAAAAGTACAGATTCAAAGGGTACATGCACCCCGATGTTTATAGAAGGATTACTAACAGTAGCTAAACTATGGAAAGAGCCCCAGTGTCCATGAATGGATGAATAGATAAAGAAGATGTGGTATGTAGATACAATGGAATATTACTCAGCCATCAAAAAGAACATGGACGGAACTAGAGTGTATTATGCTATGTGAAATAAGTCAGTCAGAGAAAGACAAATACTATATAATTTCACTCATATGTGGGATTTAAGAAATAAAACAGATGAATATACGGGAAGGGGTAAAAAAAGAGAGAGACAGACAGAAACAAACCATAAGAGACTCTTAACAACAGAGAACAAACTGAGGGTTGATGGAGGGACGTGGGTGGGGGTAGGGCCAGATGGATGGTGGGTAGCAAGGAGGGTACTTGTTATGATGAGCACTGGGTGTTATATGTAAGTGACGAATCACAGAACTGTACTCCTGAAACCAATATATTGCACTGTATTTGAACTAGAATTGAAATAAAAATTTTTTCAAAAAAGAAAATTTCTTGGAGTGTAGGGCCAGCATGTTTAAAGTGAGCTGTGTTGTCTGTCTTGTGATTCCCTGCAGCATACACTGAGCTGCACATCTTAAGAAACATACAGTGATAGAGGAGAGAGGAAGGAAGGGAGTCTTTCTTGATTTGCAAACGGCCTCATGCTGCCCTTGTTATTCCTCTGACACAAATTATAGGCTCCTGGACCTTTTGATATTCCTCATAGAAACTTACTTTCTCGGGGTCTGTTTCATTTCAAAGGGAGCTAATCCACACCACTGAGTTACCCCCAACTCACAGACACTTTAACTGCAGCTGGGCCTTAATTCAAAGGAATGAGTCTAACACTGGGATTTCAAGCCAAAATTGCCCCTGGGATCCCAAGTGTCGTTCTTTGTCAGAGAACCCACCAGACTGCATTTACTCTTCAGAGAAAGACACTGTGTTTCATCTTCTTTGCATTTCCAGCACCCAGAACGATTCTTGTCTTCTAGTAAGTATTCCCTGAATGCTGGTTGAGTGAAAAAAGGAAAGAATGGATGAAGCCAGTGAAGATCTTTTATGGCAGGTCCCAACTATTGTTGAAAAATATATTAGAATACAAGTCAACTGAATGGGTCTAGTGTTAACTAGGGTCTAAACGTTGGCTGTATGTGAAGTCCTCCTTCCTCCTGACCCCATTGCAATCAAGGAGGGGCCATTATCCTTCTGTTGGAGGGACTGTGGGGATGAGTGATTTCTCTGTCTCTGTCCCTCTCTGTCTCTGTCTTACATACACTCACACACGTGTGCACACAGGCACACGTGCACACGGGCCCTCCAGCTCTCTGCCATCTCCCCCAGCAGCCTTTGTGATAAATCGAGAGCTACGTAACTAATTACCTGTGCTGCACAGCTTTCAAAAGAGAGAGCTGTCTGAAATACGACAAATATTGTGACTCCCTGGAATGAAAGCTTCTCTCCCAGGAGTCGGGAGGAGAGAGCGCGCTGAAAACTGAACCTCTTTGAACGTGCTATCCTTTAGGTAAGGCTCCCATTTAAGAGCAGTCCCTGGGGGCTCTGTGCTTGTCATCTTCCCAACACTTTTTTGCACCGGACTGTTTATTAGCGAGACAGCTAACACCGAGGATGGAGGGAGGCCGGCTGGAGTGCCGGCTTTGTTCGCAGACTGCTCCTTCTGGATGGTTGCAGCCCTGCAGTCAGATTTCAGATTTCTCTGCAATTTGGGTTTCAATCTCTCCCTGGGCACAGATCTCCCTTAAAGGCAAAATGGTGTGGGAGAAATACTGGCTTTAAAATCAGACATACTTAGGTTCAAATTTTTGTTCCCCTGCTTCCATTGTGATTCAGGGCACATCACCGCTTTACGTCTGACTTTTCATATCTGTGAAAGGGGGATATTCACAGTGATTTTGGCTAAACGGGACCTGGCAGAGAGGTGGTCAGCTGCCTGTCTAAATGCAATTCCAAAAGAAGAGCAAGAGGGGTCTGTCTTTGGGGCCACCGGGGCCAGGAACAGGAATCGTCTTGCTGTTTGAGGGTTTGTTTGTATTGTCTTCTTGTTCTAGTAACATGATCCATTTAAGCCACGTCTGCTCAAAGTCCTGCAAAGGGCCATGAGTCATGCCTGCCGTCTGCCCTTTTGCCTACTGCAGGGAAGCTTTGCTGCTCTGTGCTCCTTTAAGGAATGCCTACTTCTCCCAAAACAGCTCTTAGCAGCCTCCCATGAGTGAGGTCAGAGCCGGCCGGCTGTGGCTGGCCCGGAGTGGGGCCAGGACCAGTCACAACTGTGATGGCTTTCAGATTGGCTTTTCTTTCCCTCCCTGCTCTCCGCACAAGCCTCTGCTCTGCCCTGGAGAGCGTGGACATTGGTCAAGACTGGCCTCTCTTGAAGCAACTTCCGTGTCACTATGACTTGGAGTGAAATGCTCTGGCCCAGTAGTATCGGTAAAATGGGGGCTGCTCTCCCAGGCCGGTGGCTGATCTGTTGTGCCTCCCCTAGGTTTCTGGGAATCCCTCCAACCTCGAGTACTTGGGACATTCTCTCTCGCATCACCCCCTAACCTTGTCTTGCTCACTCATCAGGAGGGAAAAAAAAGGAAAAAGATCACTCTGAAACTAACCAGAAACAAACTGACTTCTTTGGGTCCTAAAAAGTATCCATGCTGAATCATTAATTACCTAGCTGATCGATAATTCTATGCTTTTAAAATAAGATTGATTTAAAAACTTACCATCCAGTAGTGGATGTAGAAACTGCTTACTGAGCATTTATTATGGACCAGGCATTGTCCTAAGCACCTTAGAGACGTCACGTACTCTGCGCACTGTGTAGTCTCTGAAGTCAGATAGTCTCAACTTGCATTTTGGCTTTGACTTGGAGATGCCATATGGCCCCGGGTCCTTCATGGTTTCACCCCTCTAAACCCCAGTGTCTCCATCAGTTTTTTGCAGGGGATGCCTTTCCTCGGGGTCCTAACTGGCCTGGCTCCTTCTCATTGTTGAGGTTCCAGCTCCTCAGAGAGATGTTCTGACCACCGTAAGGCCACCGCACTCCCCGCCCGCCATTGTTTCCACGGTCACCTGGCTGGTCTCTCTTCAGCCACAGCATGAGGTTGTTAAGAGTACCTTTTGTCCTAGATTTGGCTTCTAGGTGTGGGGCTACATCCGTGAACTGCAGGCTTGCATTTCATCATTTTATTTTATTTTTTAGTGAGCTCTACGCCCTACTGGGGCTCCAACCCATGACCCCACACTCAAGAGTCACAGGCTCCACTGGCTGAGCTAGCCCGGCGTCCCAGGGCTTTGCATTGTAGTAGGTGGAGACAGACAGATAGGCGGGTGGATAATAAATAAACAAATAATCTTCTAAGTATTCAAAATTCCTTGTTTACTGCCTATCTCCCTTTATAAAATTATTAGCTCCTTGAGGGCAAGTTCTCATCTCTCTTGGTTTCTCTTGATTCTCCAGGGCCTCTCACTGTGTTAGGACACCATAGGCTTCAAAAAATGAAGTAAAGAAGTAAAGGGTAAGATTTTGAAGAGAAGACGTAGGTAATCCGTGGTAAAGCTCTTAGCATCGTGCCTGGAGCATGGTAAACACTTAAGACAGAGTTGGCTGTTTTTCCATTGGATCCCAAAGCTGTGTTCTTAACCTCTTTACCACATTGTGTCTATAATAATTATAACAGTAATCACATTGTTATTATAGAATTACACCTAACAACGTACAACTTGCTAAATTCTATGGTATGCCATCACCTGTCTAGGTATGTTAAAATGATATCTTATTTAATTATAACCCCACAGTAATCCTAAAAGACATTCTTATCTTTATGTACGAAATTCCTATAATAAAGAGCAGACTGGGGTAAGCATCAAAGACAAGTGCAAGCAAAACGCTGCGCGGTTTCGGAGGAGGAAGAGACTCTTGTGGCCAGGGAGGCTGGAAGAGGGTTAGTAGCAGAGGAGAAGCTTGGAGGCAGAGGGGACAGCCTAAGGAGGGGCACAATAGAGGGTGTGGACCGGTGTGCTGGGAGGTGTGGCACGTGAGGGGAGCAACTGACAGGGCTGGAAAGGCAGGATAAGGGAGCCCTCCAAGGCCAAAGGGAGGAATTTAAGCTTCATTGCCTAGGCGGTAAGCAGCACTGCAGTTTCGAAGCAGAGAAATACGAAGAGCCACAATTATGAACCTTGGGAAGATTAGTTTGGTTCTAGACTCGATAGAAAAGAGGTGAGGCCAAAACTGGTGAGGAAGGTAGCTGCAACAGCCAGGGGGCAGACAGAGGGGGCCTGGTCCTGGGAGCCATGAGGGGAATAGGACGAAGGGGGCAAATGTAATGGGCAGTTACCTGGCCCAGCTACAGGCAAGAGGGACAGGGAGGGGACAAACGTGACTTCCATGAATGACGCTCTTCTGAAGGATCTGGCAGACTACAAAGCCTACCCACATCTGTCATTGGTACTAATTCTCCCTAGCCACACCCGGTGTAAACGTTTCAGAGAGGCCGGAGAAATTCATAGCCCTTTTCTGGTAACATTCCTACCACCAAAGGCAGAGTCTTCGTAACCCAGCCTCAACATATGTCACGGGATAACTGGGGTGCTGGCCTCAAATTTTGCCTTTGCTCTTGCTGTCTTCTGTTGGCCCTTCCACCTCCACACCCGACCCTGTCCCCCCCTCCTCTGCGCCTGTGACAGACCAAGCACATGCCATGCACCAACTGTCTTGCCTCTGGGTTTTGGTTTGCGGGGAGCCGAGCAGGATACCAGAGGCTGAAGTCCTCTGGCTCCTTCCCCATGGGGTCCTGTCGGGCTGGCTCCCTGGACCAAAGATGTCAGCTCTTGGGAGACGTCCTCCCCACACAGCCACCCTTCGCTGTCTCTAGGGCTCCAGTAACAGCTATGTGCGCTTGCCTCTTCGGCCCAGGGATGTGACCCCTGGCCCTGGGGTGCACACTGTCCCCCGACACTCACCCACAGCTTTGTAAATGACGCCTTTATGGACCTCCCCTTCGAATTACCCTAATCTGAGTGTGCCCTCTGTTTCATTCTGGCATGTTTCCCATATTCCTTGTTTCTTCACAGTCTCCAAGTTTTCATTTGCCCTCCAGAGCCTCACCTTTGAGGCAAACTCTGTTCTCCTCTCTTTCTCGCCCCCACCTCAGAATTCTGTGCAGAATTTCTACTCTTGCAGGGGCCCCTTCTGTACACTATTCTCCCCTTATCGTGGGGATTTTCTCCTAGTGGCCTCTACACAACTCAGGACTAGACAAAGGACGCAAGGTCAGATCTGTCTTCTCTTTTTCTTTCCATATAACAAAATTACTGACTCTGTAAGTTGGTTTTGTGTAGCTAAAACCCTGTTCCAATCATTAATTAACTCTTAAGAGCAGATCGTCCTTGTGGTCAGTGCGTCATGTTCTCAGTCGTTTAGAACAACATCCCAGGCATGGCCTTTCCACATCAATGTATCCATCTCTGCCCCTTCCCACCCGCTCTCCGTTCTCCTCCAGCACTCCACTACTGGGCTCCCCTTCTCGCTGGATTCCAGTTAGGTTTGGCGTGAAAGTTACTAGCATGAGATCACACTCTAGAAGGAGACAGAGGTCAGGGTACACGTCCCCTTACTCCTCTGCCAGGTTGTCAGTGGCCCTTGGCCCACAGTTGTGGCTCCTGCCCGGCTCTACAAACAGCCCCCTCGCGTTGTCCCTTCAGCTCTTGGGTGGTATCAGTTTCTCACATTGCTAATAGCTGGGTGCTTTACTCTTCCTTCTCGTCCCCTTAACCCTGCCCGTGCCTCTGTGCACAGTTCCTGCATTAAACTCTCATCAGTTTCCAACCGGGGCGTGACATCTACTGGGACCTTTACGGACACAACACATACCTTTGAATGTCATTCAGAGTCCGGAAGGCTGGAGTGCAACCTATCATCCTAGATTTGGTCTAATTCAGAAGTCATAGTTGTGATCCTAACACTCTAAAATCCCTTCAAGCTTATCAAAAATCACATAAAATTTCTACTGATGTGGTTTCCCAAAATAAAATCTGAACTCCAGGAATAAGCTGAATTCAGGATCCCAAATTCTCAGACAGACAGAATGCAGGATCCTGAAGGAGTTCTCCTTGGAGACACAGCAAGCAAAGGCCTTTCTCCAGGGCTTGACCCTGCCCCTCTCTGGTTTCTTCCTCTAGTGAGCTGAGCTCCTCCGTGAGGGGGCTACTGCTGCCCTCTGGCCTATGAGTGCAGCCAAAAGCAGGCCAGGTGGTCTCCTTGGTCCCCCAGGCTCACATTCACAGCCGGGAAAAGACTAGGTGACTCTTGAAATTAAGATGCTTTGCGTGTGTGTTCAACATCCACTCAGCGGGATACAAATTGGGAGTGACTAAGTATGGTTTTAAAACATTTCTTATCTACCTCGATGTGACTGAGATGAACTTACTTATTTTTCACTTATGTTAAAAAAGAGAAAGACATGTGGAGGCTGGAGTTAACTGGCTCCTATGGATGGGTAGATCTATTCATCCCTGACCTTGGCTCTCTAAATATTTACCCTTAAATTATAAGATAACTCAAGAAAATCAGAAAAGAAAAAGAGAGCTGTTGTCCCAGGAACATTCTCATTCCTCCATCCAGAAAATTAACCTCCCAGTTGATTGTGCCTGTACCAGAAATTTCCCCATAGGAGTGAAATGAGAGAGGGGGGCTTGAGCTCACCCAGAAATGGGCTGCAATTGGCTTCTTCCTGGGGCTGTATGAAGACAATGCCATTTCATATGAAGAGAATGTTCTATCAAGCATTAGAAACCAGGGACTAAGGCTCACTGACATCCAGACAACTTGGACCCTGCAAGGCATATGCCTATTTTCAAATCTTGCAGGGTGCTGCATGTTGAAGGAACTGTAGAAACCAGTCCACCAACGCTTGTCGTAAGATGCCCAACACAAGTCTGCTGGCTTCTTCAGCAACCCAACCTGTGTTCTGTAAGGCAGACATACCATGGGAATAAAGGGTAAAGAATTCTCACCAACTTAGCCCATCCAGAGTGCAGGAAGGATCCAGTGGGCTGCCCATCCTCCAACCATCCTCCAAGGAATGAAAAGCAAGGGTGACCTCAAGATTTCATGAAATCACATCTCCATCTCCTCCTTTTCTTCTCCCCCCACCCCCGCCCCCATGGTTTGCTTTTGTTTCTCTGCTGTTCCAGAGGGACGCCCCTCTCTGCCTATGTCTCACCACTCTCACCACAATGAAACCTGATCTCCCTCTAATTCCGTTACTCTCACGGGTCTTCCTTGTGTCTTCCCACTACACCGTGTTATAGACGAAATACTTGATTACTGTTTTAATGTGATGATAGTAGTAGTGTCTAAAGGCACAGCATTTACAGAACAAGGTGAGGCTGGCTCATGATCACCCATCTCTGTCTTTTAAGGTGGGTTCAAAGAGCTAGAAGTGACCAGAATGAAGGAGAAATGTCAGACAACATACCATTTTAATGGAGATCCCCAAAATTTAAAAGAAACAACCAGAACTCAGCTTCGCCAGGAGAGGTGAGACTTGCCGCAGGGTAAATTTCTGAGTCTCATACAACCTCCACCAACAGAATCATGTCCTGCATTCAGTCTTCCTGGACGTAAGCTGGAATCTCTGACCAGCTATGGTGTTGCAGCGAGCTCACCTCTCCAGTCAGCACTGAACAGTATCGGATATATAAGCAAAGGGTCAAAGCTTAAGAGGACATCAGGTGACAGAATATGGTGTCACTTGGCTCAGCATTCAGACCTCACGCGATGGCTCTCCCCCTCCTCTCTACCTCTGGAGCTGCCTTGTACCTGTCATTTAGGCTCTGCTCCTGCGTATAATCCTCTCCACGCCCCTGTCCCCTGATGGGCGGTGGCCAGGTGTGCCCGGAGCCCCGTGCTAAGCTGTGTGGCTTCTTCCCATGTTCTCGGTCTCTCCCAGGTCCGCCTTGCCCAGCTCAATCCTCCTTCCTTCTCTGCAGCTTTGTCTTGGTCTCTTCCTGCCGGCGTCTCCAGGCGGCAATGATGGCTTCATCGTCCATTTCTTCCTCCTCCTCCCTGTCAGTGCTTCTCCGATACTGGGACCGCCGCCCTGAAGCAAACCTCCCTTCTTCTCTGTTTTCCATCCTCTCTCTTTCTCCCTCCTCTTCAGACCTCATGAAGCTCTGGGTGAATTTCCTCTTGGCTCCGAATTCAGAAAAGTCTGAGTTGGATGACTCTTCCACATCTTCCCAGCCCCTGGGCCTGGCCCAGTTTGGACGCCGTGCTTCGGGGGACTCTTCCCCTGCGGAGGGCTCGGGGCTCCGGCGGAAGAAGTAGGGCTCTGGGCTCCCCTCCCGGGAGCTTGAGGTCTCGCTGAACATGGACCTGGAGAACTTGTGCATCTCTCTGCCCTCCCTGGTGGAGGAAGAAGAGACCCGCGAGGTGCTCCTTACCGAGTTGCCATCGGCCTCATGGAAGGAGGACGTGTCCTGTTCCTCCGACTGCGATTTGGAGAACTTGTAGCTGGAGGACTTGGACTCCGTCTCCCGGACCAGGGACGATCTGGTGAACCTCCCCCTGGAGCTTCCAGACCAATCACTCTGGGGAGGAGATTTGTCCTCTGTCCTGAGGCCACTGAGCCACTTAGTGATGCTGCCTTCCGTCTCTCTGCCGGCCCGGCTACCACTTCCATAGCGATCCGGCACAGCCAGGGACGAAGAGGTGTCTGTTTCAGGTTTTTGTGAATTACTGCGGGAGGAATACCGGAAACTCCCTATGGCACTGTCAGCGTCCTCCTCCCCGTCACCCACGCTCTCACCCTCATCGTCCTTGACCTTCTTCTTCTTGAAAAGGGAGCTCCGCTTGTTGTCAGAGGCCAGCTTCTCCATCTTGTACTCGGACATCTTCTCCCTCAGTTCCATCTGCATCTCCCTCTCCTTCCGGCCAAGCTCCTTCAGGTCAACGTTGCCCGCAAAGAGGCTATAGACAGGCTTGCTGGGCCCCCTGACTCGGCACCCGAGATCTTCGGCCCTTGAGCCCAGCGCCGTGTGGGAGGACAGCAGGGCCGGCGCGTCAGAGCTGGTTCCCGGCTGTCTCTGAGGCAGCAGGCCGCTGCCCAGGGAGGAGCCGCTGTGGCCACTGAGCAGGGAGACCTGGTCATCCCCTGCACCACCGGCTGCCGGCGCCACCCTCATGCTGGCCACCGATGGCGAGCGGGACAACAGCCGCATCTCGTTCTGCTTCTGGGCCAGGGTCTCGCTGACCACATTGACGATCCAGTTCTGAATGCTGGCGATGGAGATGGTGTCTCCAGGCCCCACGGGCAGGTTAGGCAGCGCTGCGGCAGGGAGAGAGGCCAAGCAGCCCCCTGCATGGCTTCCAGCCTGAGAGGGGCGGGAGCTGTGGCTCTGGGCGCTGAGAACGGAGGCTGTGTCCTCGGCTCCGACCGAGGGAGCTGCCGACCAGAAGGCAGACAGGGGGATGCTCCTGCTGGCGGCCGAGCTGTCCGCCTCCCAGCTTCCCATGGACTGGCTCTCCTCCAACGTCTGCCTGCTCCTCTCCAGCAGCTCCAGCCTTCGCTGCCTCTTCTTGGCCGAGGCAGAGTCCTCTCCCTTGCTGAGATCCACGACCTCCTCCTTGTTCTCACTGCCTACCTTCTTCTGGTGCCTCAGTTTCCAGGCCTGGTAGGCCGTCAGGTTGACCTCAGAGCTCTTCCCCTCCCTCTCTGCCTCCTCGGCACCTTGGTCACTGCTGCTGTCTTCTGCGCCCAAGTCTTTCTTGTGAAATCCGAATTGGATTCTCTTGATCTTCCACCTTTCTAGGGCCGTGAGCTTGTCCTTGTTCCGGCTGCAGAAGTTGTAGAAAGAGCTGGCCTCCGAAGACACGCTCTCCTCGTCATCCTCTCGCGCCCTGCTCCCCACCTCCGAGCTGGCGTCCGCCTCCTCCCTCTTGCTCCTAGAGTGATAGCGATGGGAGGCTTCCTTCTCAATCTCCAGCAGCCTCTGGTTCCACATGTCCCAGGTGCTCTCGGTGGACACGGAGTCAGAGCGGCCTTTCCTACCTCGGCTCTGGCGGTTGGTCTCCAGCTGCTGCTTCAGGACCCGGATGTCGTGGCTGCTGACGCTCTCTGAAGTGCTGCTCTCACTCCGGGTGTGCCTCCGCCTTATCCTCAGGAAGGAGCCGCCATCGCCTGCCTCCTCCTCCTCCTCCTCCTCCTCCTCCCTCCCCCACCTCTGACGCCCTTCTGCCTGGTACCTCTCATTCCGGCTCTGCCACTCCTGGATCATCCGGTCCACATCCTCGTCTCCGGGCTCCTCTCTACCCTGGCCGGAGGCCGACCGCCTGCCATCTCCCCCCGGGGGGACCCTGCCCGTGGGGAGGCCCTGCCCCTTCTTCCACTCCTCGTACAGCTTCTCCTCCTCATCTTCGTCAGTGAGGGTGAGGGGCTTGGACGCCTGGCTGGCCTTCCCCCAGGAGGAGCCACTCAGGTGGCTGGTGGTGTCGTCCTCCTCCTGCACGCTGAGCGCGCACACTTGGGCGCCGACGCTGCTCTCCGCGTCCTCGCCATCCGCAGCCTCCTCTGCGGCCCGTCCCTGGCTGTAGTCTTCCTCCCTCTCCTCCATCAGCTTCTCGTTGAGCTCCCGGAGCTGCTTCAGGAAGCCGTCGTTGGGGTAGATGGCGCGCTTCCGGCGCACGGTCATCAGGGCCTCCAGGACGGCCATGCTGTGGAAGATCATCAGGTAGGCCACCACCAGCACGGCCGACCGGCTGAGGCCCATCTCGCTGCTGACCAGGACCTTCCCTGAAAGAAGGCACAAGGGACAATAAGGTAACTATGGTGGCTTCCTTGGAGGTTGTTGAAAGTACTGTTTAGCTGTGCTGGGTCTCATGTGGCTACTTGCCCCTGGCATTCATCTGCCCTCCAGTGCCTTGAGGGGCGAGCGTCGCTGGCCCCTGTCACAGGTGTCAGCGAGGGCGGAGAGGCACCCTGCCCTTGTGCAAGCATCCCCCGCATTGCCTGAACGTGGGCAGGAGGAGGAGGGGGGGGAAAGGGAACCAACAAGTGTCCCCACTTTTGAAACACTGGAGTGCATTTCTACTTTTCTTCCTGCCCACCTGAGCATCGGAGGGAGGAGAAATGAAAGATGGGGGGAGAGGGGGAGAGAGAGAGGAAAAGAAAGGAGGGTAAGATGAATGAGTCACAGGACTGTCGGTGTGGGAAAGCACACAGGCAGAGTGGAGACTTGAGAATTCCCTTTACGACATCCTCCATGTGGACATCCACCGTCCAGCGGGGACTGGATGCTTCCTGAGACAGGGAGCTCAGTATCACACGCCCACACACACACACACCCTTCACTCCATATTTAGATCAATCTACTCTTTTGAAACTTCTTTCACGTGTTAGGGCGAAGTATAACTTTCTGAAATGAGCATCCTGTGCTCCTCTTCTGACGTTCTGACATTCTGGGGTCAATGATGAACATCTGTATGAACCAGGCCTTTTATACAAAAATATGTAAGCTCACTAGCATATTCTTCATTAATTTTTTTTCCCTTTTCCTGGCTACTCTGGGTCTTTCAATCATTATTAGGACATCTTTTCATGTCCCATTACTATACTAGCCAAACTTGCAAGTCAAACTTTTATTAGTTTTTTTTTCCCCCTTCGGAGTCTGTGTCAGGATGGAGCAAATATATTTCAGCTTTGGACTGATCCACACGGGGTCTCTCTCGCCAGTCTCGTTCTGGGCACGGAGCCTTCGTTGATGCCATTTAAGCTTGCACTGTGGATGGGTATATCCTAAAATGAACTCAGATTATCTTTTATATCAACTGAAACTTGTAAAGGTTTTTCAAAAAACTGCTGTTCGGTCATGTGTCACTTTTTTTGGTAGGATTTTTAAAATGTAAGGATAACTTTACAAATTCCTATTAATGTTTTTGGTCAATATCACCTGTTTATAGAGGTCAATATAACCTGTTTTTGGTCAATATAACCTGTTTTAGAGCCTAACAGAAACTTTTACCAAGTCTTGACTCCAGCATTCAGTAAATTGGTTATCCCTTAGCCTCATCTTCTGCTTTGAATCCTTCATAAACTTGACAAATGTGCCTTCTCTACCTTCATTCTAACAGCTGTTTACAGTGCAGGCCGGACCCACAGAGACCTCCTTCCAGGCTGGCATCAATCTATTTGCCAACAGTCTTTGGGGATGTTTGTGAAATCTTTGGAGAGTCCTATTGAACAAAATGGGATGGGCAGGGGGTGACTTTTATTAGTACCTCTCGCATTGGTGAAGACCTCATCTGTCACCCAGAGGTCGGAGACCAAGGCAAGACTAGAAGGGACCTAAGGCCCAATAATGTTGAAAGGCATGGCTGCCAAAGGCCAGCAGTCCCTAGAGGGAGGTGAGCAGGCAGAATAAAGCTGCTGCAGGTTCATCTACAGATCCACCGTCTCCCTGCTCCCACCTCCAGCCCCGGGCTCAGCTGTCCCTCACCAAGGGCCCTCCTTTAACCGGCTCACCGGGCCACCACTTAGTACAGTGAGCACCAAAGTCTGCCTTCCTTCCTTTGGAGGTGGAATTACTGGGCCAACTCACATCAGGCCACTTCAGGCACAACCAGCCAAGCTGCCTCAAGGACATGGCAGCAAATGCTCCTTGGACTCGGTCTGGCAGAGACAAGGTTGGTGGTGCCATGCTTTTCCGTGCCGTGTTCCCTGCACCCTGGGATTCCTCTGTGGAGCCTCAGGGGCGGCCTAAGGACAAGGGGGAGGCTGGAAGGGGTCAGACCCTGGGTGACTGTCTGTGCTCTGTGAGGCACAAGGCTACACTGACACTGTACAGAGAGTGCTCTGCACAACTCTGGGGGGCGCCTTGCACATCCAAGTCAGAGGAGAGCTGTAGAATTGTTTGGTTATGACGAAAAATTTCCAGCAGTCAAATGGCTTGAGGAAGGCAGGCTTGTCCTAATTTGCAGTCACCATTCTGATTAGCAGCAGGGCTGAATGTGGGAGGGAGGTTCCCTCTAGATGTGGTCCCTCTGTTCGAAGAGTTTGAAGGGTATGGCTAGTGAAGGGAGCGCTGGGCTTAAGTAAGAAAGGTCTCTTTCCATTCTCAGTATGCCTCTACACGGCTGACTTTTGGGTTGTAGTCTCCCAATTCACAATTCTCATTTTCCCCAGAGCATTCCCTCTTTCCATGTTTGAGGAAAACAAGAAGCACTTGCCTAGACGCTACCCTCCCCACCTTGCCACCACGGATAGACTTCAGGGTAGACAAAGGAGCAGGTCTCTGCCAAGCAAATTTTCTCTCTAGGAGATTTGGAAATAGGACTGAGGCAGGGAGTTAGCCAGTCTAATGTTCAGGCCTGTGGAGGGCCATGCTATCTGAGGTAGAAAGAAAAAGAGAAGATGGAAACCAAGAGTCCAGATTGTTCAGTCTTGTTCAGATGGTCCTGCAGCCACATTCCCATCCTTGGACGTTTTCTTGTATTGTTATAATTAATGCCTTGAGATGGTTTCTACTTACTAGCAACCAAGAGAACCTTGATTATTACACAGTGACAAAGTCAGGAAACCTTCCATGGGTCTCAATTTCCCCATTTGTAAAATGTAAATAACATCCTCCATTGTGGTTATTGTGATTACTACATAAACTACCCACCCCAGGTGTTAGTGTGGCCTTCCTCCTCCTTAGGAACTGACTCCAGAGCATCCTGGAGAAGAGGAAATCACAGAAACTAAGGCTGGGGAGGGTGGGGGGCACTTCTAGGGATGGTGACAACCCTCGGCCCTGGAGTAGGAAATACCCCAGAGACAACCCCAGTAGGGAGAAGGCCCTTTCCCTGCCTGGCAGGAGTGCGGGGGGTGGGGAGGGAAGGCAGGCTGAACTCAGCAGCCAGAGGAGAGGAGCAGGTGTGTGGGGCGGGGGCTCCCGGGTTCCCCCACCGCCGGCGCCAAGACGCCCTGCGCACCTGCTTCCCGCCACTGGCCACCCACCACGGGCCGCCCACTCTCCTTGGAGCCCTGAGCCTTGATGAGACCCTTCCCTGCCCCAGGGGCACAGCTCCGTTCACCCAGCCCATTGCCGCCTCCCCCAATGCGCCCCCGGCAGCTTCTCCTGCCGCTTGGTCCTCGCTGTCGCCACATTTCTGGGGACAGTCACCGTCCTCGGGGCCTTGCCAGGTCCTCCTGCCTGCAGCCGCGTCTACACCGGCTCCAATGCGCCTCCTCACTGGTGTTTGCAGGCATGCTCAAGTCACATTGGTCAGAAAAAATATATTTTTTAAAGTAGGGTTTTTTTTTTCCCCATAAAAATGTGTCGAAGCATATGTATTGTTTTGTATTCAGTTTTGTTCACTTAATCCATTATAAACGTTCTCTCATGGCAGCAAATATAAGGCTCCATTTTCATTTTTAATGATAGCTGGGTTTTCTAATCTATGCCCATATCACAACTGACTTAACCAATCCACAGTCTGTGTTTCTAATCATTCGTGGTATAATAATCACCTGAGTAACACCCTTGTAAGCACATCTTTGCATGTGTATCTCATGTCCTTAGGGTGAGTCACTAGCAGAGCTGGACCCCCCCAAATGTTAGGTACTTCGTATGGTTCTTACTAAGGGCTTTTTTTTTTTTTTTTTAAGCATTGAAAAGAGGAAAAAACTATTTAATATATATACATACATATGTAATATATATACATAAAATCTATAAATTTATAAATTTCATTTTAATAAAAATCTCTAAAAACAGTCTATGTATAGATATATATACATATATTTATAAATATACATATATACATACACATAGAGATTTACCAGGTGCTGTGCTAAGTAAGCTTTTATATGCCTTTTAAACTGTTAGTCTTCACAGTGATGTTAGGAGGATTACATCTTTTATCTTTCTTGTATATACAAGAAAACTGGGGTTCTCCTGGAGAAAGAAACAGCCTGGGGTCCCATGGAATAGAGATGGTGTAGCAAAGCCTGGACTCAAGCCCGAGGTTTCTGACTCCAGATCCTGAACTCCCAGCCGCCCCCGGGGCATGGGCTGTAGCCCGTCCCCACAGAGGTGGCCCGTCAACTCTGCGGCTGAGTCTTGGGTCATCTTGGGCCATCCTGGATGACAGCCACAGCCTCAGCACTGCTCTCCTCACTCCCACTCCCACCCTCCCGCCGCCACCGTCTCCCAAGACCAGAGAGAGTTTTCTAAACTGTAGATCAGACCAAGGCACTGCTCAGCTCCCTCACTTTGGCCTTCCACTTCCTGCACGACGGGGGCCCCGCCTCTCGAACCCTTAGCACCACGCTGACCCGCACGAGCCCGTGATCCTGAATACACTGAGCTTATTCTACGGTGGGAGCTCTGCGCCAGCACGTCCCCTGGCCAGGGACGCCCTTCCTCCAATTTTTCCATGGCTAGTTCCTTCTTGTCACTCGGCTTAAATGTCCTCTTCTCAGAGAGGACCTCTCAACCGGGCTAGCCGGTCACTCCGACGCATCATCCTAGTCAGTCTCTGCCTCACTCTTGTCACTATCTGACAGCTTTCTTTGTAATCTTCTCTGCCCTCACTGTAGTGCGAGATTCAAAGTTCAGGAGCTTTTTCTGTACCTCTCCCCACAGCACCTAGAACAGCGCCTGGCATGTGTTAGGCCCTCAATAATCACTGATAAGATGAATGGTCATCCTTTCCTTTCCGCTCTTCTTAGAACGAGACCACAACCTTCTTAAGACAGATAATCCCTTCTCCCCCTGTGGAATTCTAGCAGCCCGAGGCAGGCAGGACCCCCCCGCCCTGCCCCCCCACTGCCACCACCTCACCTCTGTAGGTCAGCAGGGCTTCATCAAGGAACTCGGCAGCCTTCCGGAAATGCTGGGAGATGTCCACCTCGGGAAAGTCATCCACCTCCACACCCAAGTACTGAATCTCCAGGCCAGCGTAGAATTCGGGCCCAGTGTAGACGCCCGTGCCATGAGCAGCATTCAGGATGTGAGTAATTCCCAGCCTCTTCAGCCTCCCCTTGTTCACAGCTACGCTCCTGGGGAGAGAGAGGCAGAGACAATTTTTGCCAGAGTCCGAGCTAGAAAGGTACGTTACCCCTGAGACTGGGAGCCTGCTTTGGCTGGGTCAGGGAGGCCGGACCTGGGTGAGTGCCTCCTTCTCTGCTGTCCAGTGTCTGGGGCTCGCTGCACATGTGGTTCTAAAAAGGGGCCAGGGAGAGCAGGGACAGGGAGCTGGGCAGGGGAGGGTAGAATGAAGAAGAGAACAAGACTGATACGTCAGGAAATCTTTGGTCTAGAGATCTCTGGTTTAAAATTCTTTGCCTTGGAAATGGACATTCATCAAGACACAAAAGTAGCAGACAAAAGTAATAATCAAATTGGACATGCTTCACATTGATATGGCTTGCCATACTTTCCAAAGTCCTTTTACATGCATCCTTAGACTTTATCCCTAATAATAAACTCAAGAGGTAGAGTTCTCAAGACAAACTCAAGACAGGACAACTATTTTTACTCCCATTCGAAGATTATAAAAATGAGCCTGAGAGCTTTTATAACTTCCCAAGACTGAAAGAAAAATAAAGACTGAGCCAGGACAGGTGTTTCTGGTTTCTAGTTGAGAGCTCTGTTTGCTGCAGCAAAGTAAGGAGAGCTTCGTTTGAAGAGTCTGGAGGTGTCTGGGGTCCCTGGTGAGCATGATGGGAATGTTTCTGGGTCTACAGAGCTAGCTAGAGATCACGTAGGACTTGGGGCCCAGCTCCAGGAATCAGGTCCGGGCAACTCATTACTCCCGGTGGAGTAGGAGCCCCACCGTCCAAAGTGATCTTCCCGACTGCCTACCGCCATGGAGACCCCACCTTCCCTCCTTTGCTTCTGCATATATGAGTAATTACACAGGGAGAAAATCTCATTAAATAGCCAATAGATCAGCAAAAATTAGTTTCACAAACCAGCCTATTGGTACCAATTATACACGGGCCAAATCCTCAAAGACAGGACATGAGTGAATTGTTTCGCGTTTTGTTTTGAAAACCACTCACAAACTTTTTAAAAATAGCATTTTTTTTTCTGATTATGAAAACAATATTTACTCTAGGAAATCTGCACAATACAAAAAAAACCTAAAGAAAAAAATAAAAATCACTGTAGAACTGTCTACTAGAGAATATCGTCACTGTTTTGTGTCTAATTGTCATCTGTGCAAAAGTGCATACACACATCTATATATTGCTCAGTTAGCATCATATTACATATATATGTACACATATATACACATAATTTGTAACCTATTTCTCCTCTTACTATATCGTGAAAGTTTTCATTGTTTGGTAATAACGTATAAAAGTGAGTATCATCACTGGCTCCAAATGTCCCATCAGACAGCAACAATGTGCTGGATGGAACTCTTGGGGACTTTGCTTAAGGTGGAGGGAGTTTCATCTCTCTCAGGCAGGGAGAGGGTAGGACAGAGGGGCATGACCTGCCATAGTCAGACTCACTTCTCTGCTATGAAGACATTGGGCCAGACTTCATCCACCTCATTCCAGGGGGCCTCCTGGCGGTCTTGGACCAAGGCCCGCTGTAAATCCAGGACACAGGGGGTATTGTACAGGCTGGTGTCATCCATCTTCTCCCTGACGCGGTTGTACAGGTCCTCCACCAGCAGCTGCTCGGCCGACTCCAGCATGCCTGGACACTCGGCCTCGGCTCTGATCCCCCGTGGCTTGAATTCTAGAGAGGACAGGCAGCACTCTCATTAGATAGTTAAGAATACCGTGGCCCTCCCTGTTCCTCAGGAGAATCTGCTCTTGGCCAGCCTGCTGCTAGGACTCTGGGTATGGCTGAAATACCAGGAAGAACTTAATGATTGTCGGGGGCGGGGTGGGAAGGGGTGGGTGCTGCATTGGTGGTCCAGACACTTGTGGTCAGGACCAGCAGCCGTACAGGTAGAGAGGTGTAGGTGAAAGGACACCAGTTTCCCCTAATCCCTTCTGTATTTTCCTAAAGCCGGCTGATAATTTCTTAGACCAAGTTCCTTAAGTACCTGTCATATGTCTGAGTCACACCTACAGCTCCCACAGTGCTCTGTATAAACTAGAAGCATTTACCAAATGAATCAATGGCATTCTTTCACAACAGAATTCACGTTATTAGTTTGACTCCTTTATATTCGGAATGCAGATAACTTAGGAAAACTAAAACTTTCAGCACTTATGCCAGATCTATGTGTCTATTTCTTAGACACATTTAATTTACTTGTTTATTTCATTTATTGTCTGCTTCTCCCCACTGGAGTATAAGCACCTGTGAGTCTCAGCCCCCCACTTTCTGGCAGGGGCAAAGGTTTGCCGTGAACTCCCCTCCTAGTCCCAAAACAGCATTCCTGGCCTTTCAGTCAACAGTTTAGAAAAGATCAGATTCCGAAGGAATTCAAGGGATGCCTGGGTGGCTCAGTCGGTTAAAGGTCTGCTTTCAACTCTGGTCATGATCCCAGGGTCCTGAGATCGAGTCCCACATCAGGCTTCTTGCTCAGTGGGGAGCCTGCTTCTCCCTCTGCCTGCTGTTGCCTCTGCTTGTGCTCTCTCTCTCTGACACATAAATAAATAACATCTTAAAAAACCAAACCAAATGAATTCAAAATCTATTCACCCATATCTCCAATGAACCTTTATCTCCTCCTCCTAATATTTTTGTTCCCAATGATCAAATTTGGCAGGAAAGTAAGATATTTTTTTCTCTGAGAAGGTGTACAAGAATAGTGGAGGACAAAACCTTCCTGCCACTTAATAGCCAAAAATACTGAATAGAGAGAAGGGAAAAAGTAAGAAAGGAGTGTCGCCTGCATTGGCCATAACCTCTTGTGGGCACCGTCTCTCTCCCTGATAGGTGGAGAGCACAGCCACACTTGGCAAACAGACTCAGCCCAGCCATTCCCGGGACGAACAAGTGTCTGTGAGCCGGGCTGGCTGCTCGAGGCCTGCAGGTCCTGGGAGTTCTCAGTTCTACCCGGGACTGAGCACTCCGTTTCCCTACAGCTCTTCTCTCTCTTTTCCCTTTTCTGAACCACTTGATGGGCCCCCATATCTCTGCATCAGATCTCAGCTCTAAATGTTCTCTGATCTCCGTTTCAAAAGCAGAAAGAAGAAAAGCCCTGCGATCCCAGAGCTCTATTTTGTTTAAAAATAGATGAATCCGTTCCTATCCTCTCTACCACTGGGTCTTCTCCCCGGGCTCTCCTGGGATCTTACCTAGCAAATGCGAAAGGCCCTCTCCCTCCCTCCCCTAACGGAGACATCTCTCCTTTACTATATGTAAAAGATAAAACTCCCTGATGTCTCATTAAAATATACAGCATTGTCTTCCTCAGCTCTTTATATAGCTGGCTGTTGTCTTGATTTTTTTCCCTTTCCAGTTTAAAAACAAATGTCCCAGGCCTTCATTCCTGCTGGCGTTCCTGCTATCCCAAGCTCTCGGGCCCACCCCTCAGCCTGTTTCAACTCCACCTCCCTCCTTGCCTCAATTCCTCCCATTTATTTCTACTACCTAAGGCTTCTTCAGAAGAAAACAAAGCCTATGCATCTCCCCTCTAAGCCTTTTCAGAGGCGTGGCATGTGAAGACTTTCATGAAAATGAAGGATTCTTCAACAAATATTTTTATCCCTCTGATCACTGGTGAGGAGGGCAGTGTTTTGAAATATCACTTGATCCATTTTGCTTTCTCTGTCATGTATTTTTTTCTTCTCTCACCACCGGTCAGCCACTAAGACAAAGGAAATTTAGGCTTAATGCCCCAGACAAGGGGAGAATAGATAAAACTTAGAATTAAAAAAAAAAAAAAAAAAGGCAGTGCTTCGTTTCAGATTTCAATCTACATGTGCAATGCCCCATAGACATATGTATAGCATTCTCTAGGCTTGAAAGTGAAGTTTTCAAAGAGAGGAGATGGTTTTCTCACAACTCCTAAAGCTGGATTTTCACTTATCAAGAACCCAAGCATGGAGAGGGGTCCAGAGAGTAAAGCACAGAGCAGAGACGTTGCAGGCTGGAAGGTGAGGGAAGTTCCTAAACACATAGGACGAAAAAAGAACTTCCAGAGCTAGGGTGGTGCTGGGATCAATTCAGAGAGATGTAGACTGGGTGAAGTCACTTGGGCCTGACTTGGAGCAAGGGAAGAGAGACCCCGGGTAGTGTAGTAAAAGAAAATAGAAAAGAACTTGAGAGTTCCTCAAGAAGATAGGGCCTCTGAGGATGCTCATATCACAAGCACCAGCAAATGGAATTTCTGGCTCCTCGGGAGGTGGACAGGAGATCTAGGTGTCCTCAGGGACCCTGTGGGAACCCAAAGGGCCTGGGGACTGAGAAGGACCTGGGATACATGGAGAAGGAGCAGCATGTGTGGTTCTCACCACTAAAAGCCAGGGAAGATATCATGGTACCAGCAGTGGTGAAGCCCAAAGCCCAGCAGGGCCCGTGTCATTAGCAACGCTGCTATATCCAACCCCAGCCCACAGTAGAGGCAGAGACCCTCAGGGCAAAGGGAGGAGAAAAGAAATTTGCCCAAAATTGATTTAAAAAAAAAATCCATCCAATCAGGATAAATATCCTTGAATAAGTACATAGTATGTTTTCTGCTCCAAAATTTACTGGGTCCATATTAACCTTTCTCCCCACTCTACCTTTCTCTACCTCCTCCTCATACATAATTCAAATTGAAAACCATCTTCAAACGCCAGTGGAAATGCAGATCTAAATCTAGATATTCCTTTGAACAGAACTTTCTGGGTGCTTCTGGTCATTTCTTGGGCTTTCAGGTCTGTGTGTCTAGGATAAGCCACCCCAGGATCCCTGAGATGAACTGAAAAGTGGAATGGGAGGCCACGGAGCAGATTGGAACTACCTCCCTGCTGCTGACTCAAGAGAATTATTCACACTGGTATCTAATAATTTCTACCTCTGTCTCATGAAGGTCGATGATGAGTTGTGTAGGCAGAATTGCCTTCTTTGGATCTGCTCCTCTTAATGGGATGGGCAGAACCTGAGAAGCACCTTCACCTCTTACAATGGGCCCTTCCCAAGAGTTCCCAGATGAGCTGTGGACTGTCCCTGCTCCTACCCACCTTCCGGTGGCATTACCTTCATTGATGATCTGTTTAGCAGCAACAGCTGAAGAGAGGTGAATGGGCTCCATGAAAATGCTTTCTGTTTCTGCGTCTGAGACCATCGAGTACCTAAGAGGAGAGAGTATCCGCGTGAGATGACTCTGGGCAGCATCTGAGTGGGAGGCATTCTTTTTAGACAAGAAACCTGGACCTGATTTTAGGCCCAGTGGACAACGAGAGATAAAGGGAAGGCCTTCCTCAGTTTAGGGAACCTGAAAATGCCAAACACCGTGGCTCAGTTGCCAACCGTTTTCAGACCAGAGTTGGCATTTATGTGAGTTGGTGTTTAATGACATGGTAGTCTAGGCTGTGGAGGGAAAAGCATACATCTGTGGTTGGGGAGAACTCACCCCGATGTGATTTTCCTTTCTCTACGGGATTCCCGCCCTTGGATGTGCTGTTGATCATTTTTTCCCTCTTGGCCCTGTCCCTCTGTTATCAATACTATAGAATGGCCCTAACTATGCTGTTCCTGAGGTTCTGCTGGATTGGTGGGCTGGGTAGGCTGCCACCATTCCCTCCATGCCCCGTACCTTTGCCCTGTTTGAAAGAGAATGGGCTAAGAATGATGGGCCGGCACAGGGACATGTGAAGGTATGCTCAAATGCACAGTCCTGATTCTGAACACAAGAATGCAAGGTTCAGCCGGAGCCCAGGGATGCAATCAAGTAACTTAGGTAAATGTCAAGGCAATTTTCCAGAAATAATTCAGCAGAGACGTCCAAAGGGATACGAGGAACATGGTGAATCAGGGGCAGAAACAAGGGATAGGACCACAGTATCAAGGTGGGTGCCCCCCCCAATTTGTGGGTTCATCTCTTTTCCAGGCATTGTGGGGAGCTTTGGGTCTATTTTTTCTTTCTTTGCTTAATCTTACCTTTAGGTCCAAAGAGGTTAAAGAAAAAGTGGGAGGACTTAATGGGTACCACTTTTTTCCCCATCACAAAAATTCCCTTATGCTACCCCTTTATAGTCAACCCTTCCCTGAACCTCATTCTCTACCAATCACTGATCTGTTTTCTGCCTCTAGAGTGTGGCTTTTTCCAGAATGTTATAAAAATTAAGTCATATCATAGTCTTTTGGATCTGGCTTATTTCAGTTAGCAAATTGCATCTATAAGTCATCTTTTGTATTGCATTAATCAATAATTTGTTGCTGAATAATATTCCATTTTTTAGGCACCTCAGGCTGATGCCACCATTGCTGTCACACTGCCTTGAGTCACAACTGGGTATTCCAGAGGGGGGGAAAATGATATTCCCATTGCTGCTTTGGTCTCACTTGGAATTCTGTCTTCCTCAATCTGTCTGCTACTATTTGCTTTTCAGAGTCTTCAAACAGTTGCTGTATCCTGTTCGGGTTTTATAAAGGCAATCCATGAGAGAGTGATGGGTGTGTTTGCCATCTTACCCAGGACTGGAACCTCTGTTCTACTGTCTTTTTGCTTTTAAATGTCTGAAGTCTACGTGTTTCCTGATTCTTGTAACTGACTTATTTTATCTTTATGAAAACCCATAGGATATTTTGGTTTGTAGTGTCCAACTTCCTAGTGATATTCGTTGGTTTATTTTCATCCACCGTGTTGGGAATGGATACCATTTTTGAGTGCCTTCTATGAATTTGATCCTGACAAAATTCCCACCCAGTAGGTATTATTATTCCTGCTTTAAGATGAGGAAACTGTGGCCCAGACAAGCTAACAAAATTCCCCAAGGCAGTAAATAAGAGGCAGGGCTAGGGGCAAACACAGGGGAATCCTGCTCAAAGTCCAATCTTCCCTCTACCACAATATACCATTTAGATTAGTCAGGGGAGGTGAGTCGATTGGTGGATCCCCAAGGCCAACATAGACTTTGACACAGAAAAGTACTTCCAAAATACTTGTTGAAAGCACGAACGGTTGAAGAGATGCCTGGATGGATGGGGTTGAGTTGTGCTGGGTCCAGCTGAACTGAATGGAGCTAACTTGAGTGAAGATAAGTTTAGTTGAATTGATTAGCAGAACAATTTTCTCACAGTAGAAGTCTACATGAGAGTCCTCCCTTGGGAGGACTCTCAGGGCTAGTAAGGCTTCGGAGAAAGAAATACCTTTGCCGAAAGAAAGGAGTAGCCTATGACTCTACCCAGGATGTGGCTAGACGTACCAATGCAGCATAAGGGACAGCACCATGTAGCATGTAGCATTATTGTTGGTATTCCTGAGGGATTTCCAAGAGCAGTTGTGTTGGATTCCCATTCTAGCACCGAGTACTCCTCTAGTACTCCAAGTACTCAAGAAGATGCATTTTTAAATAAGTATGACAGTGAGGGTGGGGGTGGGTTAAGGGTGAAGTGTGTGGGATATTATCCTTGCATGTTAGAACTGGAGAGGTCTCATTATTTGGTGAAGGTAGTAAAGAGTGGAACACCTGGTGGAGGTGGGCATGGGCTCTGCAAAGGCACGTATTGGGTCATTTTATTTACCTCCGTATCTCCAGACCATGGAAGGTGATCAGGCAGACTGAGATCAGACAGAATGGCTGGTGGGTGGACAGATGGGTAGATGGATGAACAGACAGATGGATAAATGGATGGAATTTGCCAGGTACTGGGCAAGGTGTCCACGTACCACCTTGGGGAGCAACCCAATGGTCTCTAGGGCCCTGCTGTCTCTGGCCTCTTTCTCCTTTCCAGCCTCAGCTTGCATTGGCTTCCCTCTGGCTCACTCCTTTCTAGGAAGCTAATCTTTTGACTTCCCATCCTCACCAAGCTTCCTTCTGCCCTGGGGCTTTACACAAGCCTATTTCCACCACCTACATGCTCTGTCCTTCCCATTGCACCTATCTTTGAGATCTCAGTTCAATCATCTCTTCTCCCTGATCTCCGCCTCTCATTGCACCATATGCCTTTCCTTTATGGTGCTTCTAGCAGATGCAATTTTACTTTTATTTATGAAATCATTTGATAAATACCTATCTCCTCTACTCAACCATACCCTCTATGAGGCAGGGAACACAGCTGGTGCTTTGAAGACTGTTGTGTTCCCAGCATTGGGTACAATGTCTGTCATAGAATAAATGCTTAACAGGGATTTTCTGGTTCACTGACTGGCTGAACTGGTCCTCGGTAAAGATCTACCTCATATTCAAGGTGACGTAGCAGTTTCAACAACTAGCAACAGGTATTTATCAAGTATTTGCTACTTGCACATTATTTCACTGGATACTATAGCAAGCCCAGAAGTAAAACCAGGCTCCTAACTGCGTTCTGTTCACGCTCACTCTCTGCCCTTGTGAGGCCAAGTTGGATACAATCTCGGAGGCCGGTGTTGACCATGAGCGATGTTTTCTTGGGGTAGATTAAAGGCAGCTCCGGATTTGTGACACTCCTCACGCTTGCCTTGAATCTGGCTGGTCTCTGTGACTGTTTTCACCAATATAATACAGTAAAAGTCGCACTGCGGCGGTCTGAGCCTCAGTCTGGCTCTCGTGCCTCTCTCTTTGGAAGCCCTGAGCTGTGCTCTAAGGAGTCCCACTACCTCAAGACCACCGAGCCGAAAAAGCCACGGGTCAAGCGTTCCTGCTGCGCTCCCAGCCAATAGCCGGCCGCGTGGATGCGTCTCTTCGACGTGGCCCCTCCCCCTGTCGGGCCACCCGCGCTGACACCGCACACACAGGCTGCGCAGTGGACGCCTGTCCAAATTCCTAACCCACGACGAGGGGAGCGAAATAAAATCATTGCCTTAAGTCATTAGGTTTGGGGGTAAATTTGTTAAGTAGCAACAGGTAACAAGCACAGTGCTATGCCAAGGGCTCAGAAGTGAGATTTGAGCAAATGCTAAGGCACCCTTCTCCCCAATAGTGATACAGAACCTACTAAATACCAGCGAATGACCCAGATTTGTTACAGTTGGGAAGTGACAACAAAGTAACACCAGTAAGAGAGCAAACCCAGTCACCACGCCAGACCCTGTGGGCATCGGGACCCAGCCTTCAGGGCAGTCTGATTGAAACTAGCGACATTTCACAAAACTAGAGTCAGAACCTCAACTGTTATGTAAATGTGAGTGACATCCTCAAAAGTAAACAATATTTATTAAAGGAGTTTTATTCTTTTATTTATAAACAATTAATTTTATTTATACTATTGTTAGTATAAATAATCATTTTGTTTATTAAGGGTCAGTATTATGTAAAATGAGCTTGGGGGGGGGGGGAATCAAAGCAAAACCCCGACCAGGGAACTGGCAGAGAACCCTTGTGGTACATGGGGCTGAGAGGGGCTTTCTCCTGGCACAGCCCATCTCTCCCACAGGTTGGCTTTCGACTTCTCTGCAGGCCTCCATGGCTCTGAGGCTTTCTCACATCTGTAATCAGTGTTCCAAACAATGGGCATGACCTGAAAAGGGACAGAGGAGGAGCTCTCACGGGTCAGGTGTATAGAAAGCCTTGGGAGGATCCCACCCGTCCGTGTCACCTGGATCCCCGCCTGGAAGGATCAGCGAGCCCACAATCGGGCCATTTTCCCTCAACAACACTGACTTCAGATTGTGTGGATTTGGTTTCACATGACAAATACTGGGAACTGAGAATCTGTCCTAAATATACCTGAACTCTGAGGCTGTGAGTTTGATAGCGGAGATGTGCCTCTTCTTGGCTGCTGCAGCAAACATGTGAACAACAGTAAACTGAGCTCAGCATTAGATACTGTTGAGTCTAGGATGTAAATTATGAGTCACCTGCTAAGGGAAAAGAAGATGCAAACCTAACAGTCCTAAATTGTTTTGCCACAGATGCAGTTTACTAATTCAAGTGTGGGGGTGGGACCCAAAAAGGACCAGTCGAGAACAAAGTTTAGGCATTGAGAAACGGTTCCTTTGTTTTCCATGAAGAAGCAGGCCTGCAGAGAAAGAAAGGACAAAGGAAAGCGAGACCTGAACCACCGGCCCTGTTTATATTTGCAAGGTCAGTGAGACAGTGGCCCTAGAGGTTTTGATTTATGAGCACGTCTGTGCCTCTACCGCAGACCTGAGACAGAGTGAAATGACACTCACACCCTGATTGGAAAGCAGTGAGGGCTGGCTGCTCAAAAAGACGGGCAGGGAAGGAGAGAATCTAGGATCGATATACCCCTCATCACAGGTTCACAAAGCAGCAGCTAAAAAGCCTTGAGGGTGATTTGAAAGAGAAACAATAAAACAGAGTTTGATGGACTTCCTAACCAAGATCAGGAGACTGGTGCCATTTTCTTTAAACCTGTGTTTTTCAAAATTGCAGACTGTGACCCATTAGTGTATCATAAAATCAATTCGATGGGTCCTGCCCAGCATCTGGAAAAAGGAAGGAAAGAAGGAAGGAAGGAAGGAAGGAAGGAAGGAAGGAAGGAAGGAAGGAAGGAAGGAAGGAAGGAAGGAAAGAAGGAAGGGAGGGAGGGAGGGAGGGGAGAGGAGGGAAGGGAAGGAGAAAGAGAGAAAGAGAAAAAGACAATAGACTAGTACTATCCATTTTAAGATAAGTATAATTTTGTGAAATCTATTTTTTTTTTATTAGTATCCACCTGAATGTATGTTCTGAGCTGAGCTGTAAATGGCATGTCTTACCCTGGATTACAGTCACCAAAGTCTGAAATCCACTGCTTTAAGCTAATTGCCAGGTTGTCAAAGCACAGAATAGGTCCTTCAACCCAGACCCCCTGCCGGCTGATCGCTTCATTTCAAGGAGTCCCTTGGAAATGAAATGGAGGCAGCAGCCCAGGGGGGGCTATCTATCTTGATTTGGCTTTTGCAAAAAAGGAACAGATTTCAGAGTTTCTTCTCAGTGTACATTCACTTCAGAGAAAGTAACCACACAGGCAAAGTTCAGGTTCCAAAGAAGGAGAGGAAGTCAGTAAACTAAAGCAAATTGATTTATAGCAAGCTGCTTCTGGCAGGCTTTGTGAAAGCTGGGAAAATCTTCATGGAAAAAGAAATAGAAAAGAGAAAGGGTAGCCATTTCCCAAGGACACATAGACCTGACACTTCATGCCCCCATCTTCGGTCCCACCTGCCACTACTAGCCACGGAGACCTCCCTGTAGGAAAGCACAACATAGTTAAGAAACTTCACTGAACGTGGTGGGGAAAATGCTGTCACAAGAGATGGCATGAGCAGATAATCAAGGAGTTCTAGAAACTGCAAAGGCTTAACAATTTCAGATCCAAAAAGCCAAAGCAAGAAATGCATTTGAACTCAGAAAGAAATTAAGGAAAATGGGGGGGAGGAGGAAGATGGCAGAGGAACAGGAGACCTAAATATCATGGAGCCTCAGGAATTCAGCTAGATAGTCATCAAACCATTCTGAACACCTACAAATTCAATAAGCAATTGAAGAGAAGAAGACCAGCAATTCTAGGAACAGAAAAGCGACCACGTTCTGGAAGGCAGGACATGCGTAGAAGTGAATCTGAGGTGACTTATGGGAAGATAGACTGCAGGGGGGAAGGGCTGGCTCCCAGCAAGCGGTAGAGAAGAGGAGCACAAAATCGGAACTTTTAGAGTCTGCTCCACTGAGGGACGTCACTCTAGAGGCTAAGTGGTGGGTGGGGCCCTCATGGAGACAGTGTAGTCTCAGTACTCGCAGTGTCACAGAAAGACCAGGGGTGCCTGAGTGTGGCAGAGCGCCCAGGTATCAGAGCAGGGAAGCTGGCGGCAGAGACAGAGCTGAGGAGGGAGCTCTTAGGTCAGGGATACTTTAAACTGTGATCCCTGGCACAGTCGGGCCACTGCTCTTTAAGCAGGGACCCTGCAGGTGGCAGATCCGGGAGACTCACCTTCCTCCCTGGGAGGAGTGGTGCGGGAGCACGCTGCAGGAATCTGCTGGGTTTGGAGACTCCAAATGTGGCTGTGTGCCAGAGATAGAAATGCTCGGTCACAGGCTAGGTGAGCTCGGAGTGCAGCCGGAGACCAGGGAGTCAGGAGGGACTGACTGCTTTTCTCTGAGGGCGCACTGAGGAGTGGGGCCCCGAGCTCTCGGCTCCTCCAGGGCCAGAGATTGGGAGGCCACCATCTTCATTCCTATCCTTCAAAGCTGTATGGAAAGCGTTCAGGGAACAAAAGCTCCAAGAGCGAACCCGAGCAGATTGCTTGGCCCAGCACCTGGCAAGGGCAGTGCAATTCCACCTCAGGCAAAGATATTAGAGAATCATGGCAACAGGCCCGTCCCCCAGAAGATCAGCAAGAACATCCAGCCAAGACCAAGTTCACCGATGAATGAGAACTGCAGAACTCCAGAATTCATGGCATTTTCCACCACGATTCTTTAGTCTCTTTAATTAAAAAATTAAATTTTTTAATTTTATTTTTTTCTTATTCTATTTTTTTTATTTTTTCTCTTTCCTATTTTAACATTTTAAAACTATTTTATCAATACTTTTTTAAAAATCTTTTTAAATTTTCATTGTTATAGTCATATTCTATCCCTTCATTGTATTTAACCTTATTTTTTGTATACTATAGCTTTTTCTTTCTTTAAAATTTTGGGGTACAGTTTCTTCTAATAGATCAAAATAAACCCTAAATCTAGCACAAGGCTTTGTTCTAGTCACCACCCTGATCACATTCTTTCCTTTTTTTTTTCTTTTTTTCAAACAACTTTTTAACTTATCAATTCCTTTTTTAGAATCTTTTTAAATTTTCATCTTTACAGTCATATTCCATCCCTTCATCATGTTTACCCTTATTTTTGTATAATTTTTATTTCCTTAAAATTTTGGGAGGCAGTTTCTTCTAATAGGCCAAAATACACCCAGAATCAAGTGTGTGGCTCTGTTCTATTCACCAGTGATCTATATATATATAATTTTTTCCCCT
>CM052893.1:7815853-7871236 GCA_028534135.1 Potos flavus | reverse complement strand
GCAAAAACAGACACATAGATCAATGGAACAGAAGAGAGAGCCCACAAATAGACCCTCAACTCTATGGTCAACTAATCTTCGACAAAGCAGGAAAGCATGTCCAATGGAAAAAAGACAGTCTCTTCAACAAATGGTCTTGGGAAAATTGGACAGCCACATGCAGAAGAAGGAAATTGGACCATTTCCTTACACCACACAGATAGATTCAAATGGAGGAAATAGATTCAAATGGAGGAAAGATCTCAAATAGATTCAAATGGAGGAAAGATCTCAATGTGAGACAGGAATCCATCAAAATCCTTGAGGAGAACACAGGTAGCAATCTCTTTGACCTCAGCCACAGGGACTTCTTCCTAGAATCATCACCAAAGGCAAGGGAAGCAAGGGCAAACATCAAGATCAAAAGCTTTTGCACAGCAAAGGAAACAGTGAACAAAACCAAAAGACAAACGACAGAATGGGAGAAGATATTTGTAAATGACATATCAGATAAAGGGCTAGTATCCCAAATCTATAAAGAACTTATCAAACTCAACACCCAAAGAACAAATAATCCAATCAAGAAAATGGGCAGAAGACATGAAAAGACATTTCTGCAAAGAAGACATCTAAATGGCCAACAGACACATGAAAAAGTGCTCCACATCACTCGGCATCAGGGAAATACGAGTCAAAACCACAGTGAGATACCACCTCACACCAATCAGAATGGCTAAAATTAACAAGTGAGGATACAACAGATGTTGGCAAGGATGTGGAGAAAGGGGAACTCTCCTCCACTGTTGGTGGGAATGCAAGCTGGTGCAGCCACTCTGGAAAACAGTATTGAGGTTCCTCAAAAAGTTGAAAATAGAGCTTCCCTATGACCCAGCAATCACACTACGGGGTATTTACCCTAAAGATACAGATGTAGTGATCCAAAGGGGCACATATACCCGAATGTTTACAGCAGCAATCTCCACAATAGCCAAAGTATGGAAAGAACCTAGATGTCCATCAACAGATGAATGGATAAAGAAGATCCGGTATACACACATACACACACACACACACACACACACACACACAGTGGAATATCATGCAGCCATCAAAACCCCCAAAATCTTGCCATTTGCAATTACGTGGATGGAACTAGAGGGTATTATGCTAAGCGAAATAAGTCAATCAAAGACAATTATCATATGATCTCTCTGATATGAGGAATTTGAGAGGCAGGGTGGGGGTCTTGGGGGGTAGGGGAAAAAATGAAACAAGATGGGACCAGGGAGGGAGACAAACCATGCCCCTTAATCTTAGGAAACAAACTGAGGGTTGCTGGGGGGTGGGGGTGAGACGGATGGGGATTGGGTGATGGACATTGCAGAGGGTATGTGCTATGGTGAGTGCTGTGAATTGTGTAAGACTGATGATTCACGGACCTGTGTCCCTTAAGCAAATAATACATTATACGTTAATTTAAAAAAACAAAAAAAAAAACAAAAAAAGAAAGAAAGAAAGAAAGAAAGAAAAAGAAAAAAGAGAAAGAAGGACAAACAGAAAAACATTCTCCAAATCAGAACCAGAGAAGGATGAAGTCTGATCCTGCATTTGGAAAGGAAAAGAAAATTAGTCATAGCCAAGGAGGAAGAAGAGAGGCAGAGATGGGCTCCAGATCACCTGCAGGAGAGGGCTTGGGGAGCTGTGGTCTCCTGGTAAGGGAGGGGAGAGCCCACCTCGAACTTGGTTCATGGCACAAGCGCCCTGATTTCTTAGGCTGTTGCTCCTTTGGATAAGTGGGGAGGTCTGATGGAGATTATCAATACAGGCAAAGCCCCACCAAGTTGCCCCACTGGACAGGAGGTTTTAAATTTTAGTGTTAACTCATAAATTACCTAGAAATTTGTCTTTCTGGGAGATGGATGAATTTCTTCCAGAGAGAATGATTCACAGACCCAGGTTTGAATTTAAGGCATTTGAGGTCAGTGCCTAAATCAGGCAAAAATGAAGACCTGACACCTCTATCCACTGTCTATTCCCCTTTCTCGGGTTCTCAGTTCACCCCAGGATTCAATTTACTGATGAGGTTGGAAATGTTAAGACACCTGCCAGGCCAGGAAGCAGACGTCATCCGTGGACTAGCTCCGGTTGATTGGCAACGGTTGTCTGCAGCATGGGGTGGACTCAGCAAGGTCCTATCCTGGTTGTACCAGAGAGAGTATGAATGTCTCCCAGGGGCTGGATCTGGAGCACTAGTAGGTTGAATGGTGGTACCCCAAAAGCATGTCTCCCAGAACCTATGCATGCAATTTTATTTGGAAAAAGGATCTCGAGATGAGATCATCCTGTGTTAGGATGGGCCCTAAGACCAATGGCGAATGTCCTTAAGAAGGACACACAGAGAAGAGAGAGAAGACATATGAAGATGGAGGCAGAGGTTGGAGGGACACAGCCACAGGCAAGAAACCCCCGGAGCCACCAGAAGCCGGGAGAGGCAAGGAAGCCCTCCCAAAATGTTCAGAGGGACGGTAGCCCTGCCAACACCTTGATTTCAGACTTCCGGCCTCTAAAACTCTGAGAGAATATATCTGTATTGTTTTTTAGCAACTCAGTTTGTGGTAATTTGCTACAGCAGCCTTAGGAAACCAGGGTTGACAGTCGCTGGTGGGGTATTTGCTGACTCAGTGTATATTTAATTTTACAAATGCTCAAGCCTTTAACTGAAGAGATGAAACAAGGAGGATGGAATTTCAGGCATGAATTAAGTACAGGGGGAACTGTTCAGGCTGGAGACCAATAGCAGTGGTGATGACCGGTTGCTTAGAATACAGTATTCGCTTAGAGCAGAATGAGAGAAACACGGCATTTTAACCAGAGTGGGTAGTGGGTCTCTGATTAAACAAAAAATTCTCGACAACCTGAGTTACTGGCAGATCTCTTCCTCCAGAAGGAAAAGAGAACCACCATGTCTCAATACCTAATTTGCCTTTATACACATGTTATAACAGTATATGTTATATATCATAGATCACATATGATAAACAATATACATTATAGTATATTATTTAATTTCTACCACTGGGTGAACTGGTATTCCAATTTCATGATTAAGTAACCTAAGCAAGCTCTCACGGCTAATAAGTGGGAGAGCAGACCTGACTTTGATCTTGGCCTCGATTATGCCATCTAAGTTCTTTCCACAGCACTGCGTTGCCTTCTAGAAGAGTTTTAGTTCCCCTTTCATAGTTTTCAAAAAAAGCACAGCTTTCTGAGGGATAATTGTTATACAAACGGCACATATTTAAAGTGTGCAGAGCAGTTAACGTTTGACAAATGTATACAAATGTGAAACCATCAGCACATTCAAGGGTGCGAACTTACCTATGAGCCTCCAAAGTTCCCTCACACCCCTTCGTAAGCTCCCCTCGACCCTCCCCGGCCCTGGACTCCCCTGGCAACCACCGATCTGCTTTCTGTCACCACATAGAGTCATTTGCATTTTCTGGAATTTTACATAAATTGAATCATTGGTATGTACTCTTTTTTGTCTGGCTGCTTTCATTTACCACAGTCATGTTGTGATTCATCTATGTTGTTGTATGAATCAGTATGTCATTCCTTTTTTCTGCTGAATAGTATTCACACATATAAATTTACCACAGTGTATTTAGCCATTCACTGGTTGATGGACATTTGGGTTTTTCTAGGCTATTACAGATAAGGTTGCTCTCAACATTCATGTACAAGTCTTTGTATGGATGTAGGCTTCCATTTCTCTTGAGTAAATACCCTGGCAATGAATGACTAGATCATATAGGGGCAGGTGTCCTTTTAAGCAGGTGTATCTTTAACTTTTTAAAGGAGTTTTATAAAATGATTGTACCTTTTTACATTTCTACCAGCAGTGGGATTCCGGGTACTCTGCATTCTCCCCAGTATTTGGGATGGTCAATCTTTTTAATCTTAGATATTCTAATAGGTATGTAATCGTATCTCATTGTGGTTTTAATTTGCACTCCCCTAATGACTAAGGATTTTGAGGCTCTTTTCATGTGCTTATTTGCCATCCACATACCTTCTCTGGTGAAGTATCTGTTCAAATCTTTTGTCCATTTTCAATTTGGGTTTTTGTTTGTTTCTTTTTTACTGGTTTTTGAGAGGTTTTTAAAAATATATTCTGGATACAGGTTCTTTATCAGATATGTGATTTGCAAATTTTCCTTCTGGCTTGTGGATTGCCTTTTCAGTTTTTTTAAAGATTTTATTAATCAGAGAGAGAGCACAAGAGAGGGGTGGGCAGACGGAAGGAGAAGCAAACTCCCAGCTAAGCAAGGGGCCATCGAAGAACTGGATCTCACAACTCTGAGATCATGACCTGAGCCAAAAGGAAACACAAGCAGGGAGAGTGGGAGAGGGAGAAGCAGGCTTTCCGCTGAGCAGGGAGCCCGATGTGGGGCTTGATCCCAGGACCCCAGGATCATGACCTGAGCCGAAGACAGACGCTCAACCGACTGGGCCACCCAGATGCCCCTGCCTTTTCATTTTTAAAGATACTATAGACTCCTTCATCTGGGCTGGTTTCGGCCTGGTCTATAACGCAGTGAGATTGACCGAATGATAACTTGAAAGCCAGAGCAGCTGTAATAGCTTATATCTCAGGTTTTAGGATGATTATTGTAGGAAGGAACGGCCCATCAAGTGTCACTGTGTGTTTGTCTCCCTTGAAAATTTCTGAAAAGGGCTAGCCAGCTGATTTGGGATCAGCTTCAAAAACCAATTGCTAAGGAACGTACACAAACCAAGAAGAGCATTGAAACCAACAGGATTCAGCCAGAGTCCCTGAGAACCTGGAGAAAACTAGCTCTGTATGTGGGACCGTGGCTCGGGGCCATTCCCCATGGAAGTGCGGCTTTCAGGCTGAGCCAGTTTTCACCCAGCCGGCAGCTGGAAGGACTAAGGATTGAACACCGTCGGAACTTCTCTGTTACAAACAAATGCTTCGGTCCTATCTGTGGCAGGCTAACTCTATGTGAAACTGGGAAGCCAGCAGAATTGGCCTTCCCTGTCTCCTGCCTCCCCTCGCAGTGACCCACTTTTCACCTTCACAACCAGGGCTCGATGTTTGCCTTCCCCAGCCAATCATCTGAGAGGCTCGATCCCACCTACATGATAACCACTTAATAAAAATGTGTATTCCCTAGGGCAGCATTTAAAAATATATATACCAGACTTCATTTATCCAACCCACTGTTAATTGGACAATTCATCATATTGTTTACCCATCCTACACCCTTAATAGCTGTTAGCTACTAAAACATCCCAGAACTTCTCTTCTGGTGCACAACTGTACTTACTTCTGTTATGTATCGGGAGTGAGCCTGCTGGGTTACAGGACAGGCATATGTTGAACTCACTAGATACTTTGAAAGAGTTTTCCAAGTGGTCGTACTAATTTATGCTCTTCCCAGCTATGAATGGAGTTCTGATTGTTTTACATCCTCATTTATAGTTGCTACCATCGGTTTTTAATTTTAGATGGTCTGATGAGTATGCATCAGCATTGGATTGTGGTTTTAGCTAGAAATTTCGATCATATAGATCATATATTTTTGCTCTTATTGACTTCTAGCTTCATTCTCCCAAGGTCAAAGAACATATTTTATATGACTTCAAGCATGTAACAAATTTAAAAATTTGTTGACACATGTATGGCCAGTATGTGATCTATTTTGATAAATGTTCACGTGCATGTGGTGGGAATGTGTTTCCTGTCCTTGCTGGGTACACGTTCTATAAATGCCAACTAGGTTAATATTGTTAATGTTTTGTTCAAACATCCTATATTATTTTTTTTTAAGATTTATTTACTCATTTAAGAGAGAGAGAGGGAGGGAGAGCATGTCGTGCAGAGGGAGGGGCAGAGGGAGAGAAGCAGACTCCCCACTGAGGGGGGAGCCCCACATGGGGCTCAATCTCATGACCCTGAGATCATGACCTGAGTTGAAATCAAGAGTCAGATGCTTAACTGACTGAGCCACCCAGGTGCCCCCTTCCTATATTCTTAATGATTTTTTTTCCCTCATACTATCAATTGCTGATGTGTTTTTTTTTAATTTTATGTTTGACTAGGACTGTGGATTTTATTTTTTTCTTTAGTTCTGTCAGTTTTTTGCTTTCTACTTTTTAAGGCTACATTGTTAGATCATAGAAATTTTATTTATTTATTTTAAAAAGATTTATTATTTTAGAGAGAGAGAGAGCATGCGAGCATGAGTGGGGGTAGGGCAGAGGGGGAGGGAGAGAAAGAGAATCTCAAGCAGATTCCCTGCTGAGCGTGAAGCCCAATGCAGGGCTCAATCTCATGACCAGAGCTGAAATTAAGAGTTGGAGGCTTAACTGACTGAGCCACCCAAGTGCCCCAGATCACAGACATCTTAAATAATTACACGTTCCTGGTGAACCGCACCTTTGACCATTGTGAAACATCTTTCTTGGTCCTTAAATTCTTCCTTGTCTGGTATCAGTAAATAGCTTTAGTTTGTGATTGTGGCAGTTGGTATTTTCCAAAGATGGTCGCACTCTTTCCCATCCCACTTGCTCTCTTCACAGTGTGACTGAGATACTCCTGCAGTGTCGGCAGAGTTTATGTTGCCTCCTTTTGAGCCTCTGTGGTCCTTTGTGTGACTTCTGAGGCTAGATCATGAAAATCAATGCATGTCTGTCTTGTCGTCTTGGATGACAACCCTTGGAATTTAGCTACCAGGCTATGGCAAAGCCCAAACTAGCCCACATAGAGAGACCATAGGAAAAGGCCATGTTAGGTGCTCTAGCCCACAGCCCAGCTAAGGGCTCAAAATGAAGTGTCAGACATGTCACTGTCACTGAAGGAGCCACTCTGTCATCAGCCCTCAGCGGGTGAGTCATCCTTAGCCTTAAGTCCTCCTGGAACCTATGTCTTTCCAGCTGAGGCATCAGACATCTTGGCGTACAGGTGAGCCCCAGCACTGTACCTGATTGTGAACGTTAAAAAGTGGTTGTTTTATGCAGCTATGTTTTAAAGATATGAGCAACTGTAACTCAGCAAAGTTTTCTAGCTTTTTCTAACCTTTGTATATCTGTTTTTGTTTTTGTTTTTTAAATTTGAAGTAGGCACCATGCCCAATGTGGGGCTGGAACTCATGACCCTGAGATCAAGAGTTGCCTGCTCCACTGACTAAGCTAGCCAGGCGCCCCCTGTATATCTCTGTTTCGTAAGGTGTGTTTCTCATAAGCAGTAGGTAGGCTTTTTAAAAAACTGAGTCTGACAGTATTTGCTTTTAGTTGGAGTATTTCATTTTTATTATTCTTAAAGTAATTATTTCTACACTCGGGTTTAAATCTACCATCCTACTATTTTCTTATTATTTGCTATGCTTCCTCTATATTCTTTTTCTCTTCTTTCTTGACTGCTTTTGGGTTGATTACATTTTAGTTTTTCATTCTCCCCTCGTTTGCTTGTTAGGTATACATTCTGTTGTAAAACTTTTAACAATTACACTACGAATGACAACATGTATCCTGGACTGCCCACTCAAATTTGTAGTTTCGGATACCTTCTGAAGATAACAATCTGAAGCTTAGACAGTGAAGTATGCAGACAAGGAGGCAAAGAAGTAAATCAAGATCGAAACTCATATCTAAGAAAGAACTTGGTGTGTGGTTTCTGACACATGAGGTTGTCTGGTCTATATCCATCAGAAACCTACTATGTTTTTGTTTTGTTTTGTTTTGTTTTTAAGATTTTATTTATTTGTTTGACAGAGAGGAGCGAGATCACAAGTAGGCAGAGAGGCAGGCAGAGAGAGAGGGGGAAGCAGGCTCCCTGCTGAGCAGAGAGACCGATGCGGGGCTCGATCCCAGGACCCTGAGATCATGACCTGAGCAGAGGCAGAGAGGCTTTAACCCACTGAGCCACCCATGCTCCCCAAGCCTACTATGTTTTTAAAGGGATCTTATTTTCAAAGAAACCAGGAGGCTTAAAAAGCCCTTGGCTGCTTTCAGCCTTAAACAGCCCTTGGGCGCCCAAATTTCCGTAAGTAGGACATAATCCCCCAAAGCTACAAAGCCTCCACTCTCCAATCTCAGTTCGGATGTGGCTCTGGAGGCTAACAGACAAGGAAAAAGGGCCAGAGGGTGGAGCTAGAGGCCACAGAGAACACACAAAAAGCAATGCTATCCTGAAGGCCAAATCAAGGTCAAATCAGGAGATCCGAGCTCTTCTCAGGCATGCATGTTCATTAATTATATGGACTGATGACTGCTCTACCTCTCATTCCTCCTTTTATCCAATGGGAGCCTGTTCTGCAGACCTTCAGGTGCTCCACCCTGACCTGGGCAAGAGGACACATACCCTCAGGAGACCATAGCTTTTTTCCCCCCAAGTTGTATTTAAATTCCAGTTAGTTAACATGTAGGCAGAGAACCTAGCCTTTGAACTGTATGTAGCAGTTGGTAAACCGCTTTTGCAATTGTCTCCTTTGGGAGTTTCATGAGTGGCATGAATATTCACTGTCTACAGAGGTATACTGGGGCCGAGACGGCTCTGTATTAGCAAGCCTACTTCCTCTTTTTCCTGGACTCATGGACCTCATTTCCCATCCTCCCTTATAAGGAAGCGTGGCTTCGCTAAGTTCTAGTCAATGGAAAATGAGTGGAAGAGAAATGGCCATTTTCAGGCCTGGCTCATAAAAACCTCCTGAGAGATTCTTCATTCTCTTCCCATTTTGTCTTGATGCCGATGAGCACAGTAACTTTACCTGCCTGCCTTAAAAATGGAAGATGTACAGGATAGAAGGAGCCTCAATTCCTGAATCACTGCTCAGGGACCCATTTTGGAATTTATCTGAGTGAGAAAAAAATACCCATTTGCTAAAGCAGCTAGCATTACCCTAAGCACTACCCAAAGCCCCTGTCACTTACCTCAATCACACACAAAATTATCTCTGCCTTGTCTGGTAGTGTAGAGAGGGGAGGGATACATTTTAAAAACTCCATCCTGATAGGTTTTCCAAGTGGGAATATAATGCTGAACTTTAAAGGATAAGTCCCCAACACTTGGACAAAGGGTCCTGGCCCATAAGTGATGAATCTCATTCCAATGGGGAAGGTTTTCAAGCTCTGAGAAAAGTAGGAGCCAGCAAGAGCCGAGAACTGAGGGAAAGTGAAGTCAAGCAGAATCACAGATAGTCTGAAGTAAAATTATCGTACGATAACTACGAGATATCGTAGTTGGGTCTTTCCTTGCTTTTTTTTTATAGATAAGGAGACACAGGCTCAAGAATTGAAGGGCTTCTTCACATAAGTTTGGTGACAGAACTGAGACTAGAAGTCAGGTCCTCTATTATGATTTATGGCAGAAGAAAATAAACAGGCACACACACAATTGCTTCAGCAAACAATTAAGCGTTTCTTTGATGTCTCATGGTTTCCTAAAAAGGTTATGCAAATTTTCCAATCTACCTCATGATAGATCCTCAATAATTTTATGTAAAGGAAAATTTTAAACTACTTGACATAAAATTACGAGGACTCTCCCGGAAGACGTACCGTGTTGATCTACCCCTGTGTACGTTGCCACTTACCTTCAGGAATGCACATATCCCAGTTTGAAAGACATGGCTTGATCATCTCAGCACTAGGGCCTGGTCTTATGACACCTTCCTGTCCTGATGCCTTCTCTTACTGTCTGTGGTCTAACATTCTCATACTCAGCCTCAGTCCTTGTGAGTCAAGCATCACCATTCAGGTGGGCCTGTCAGGTGCTTACTCCTTCTTCGAGGTTCAGGTCCAGCATCACCCCCTTCAGGAAGCCTCCTATGACCCATCCAAATCCAGGTGTTCCTTTCCCCGGCCAACCGCGCACTAGACCTGAGGCATACTAATTCCAGCACTTACCGTGCCACATCAAAATGCAGTCTGTTTGCTTATTTGCCTCTTCCAGAAAGTATGACACATAAAAAGTACTCCATAATATTTGTTCAACGAGTGAACTTAAAAGTGGTGGCTGTAGGCTTCCTCAGGGCCCACACCTCGTCATGCCCCCCAGCCCACTCCCACTGTGTCTGCAGGGGTAGGGAACACAGCAGGTGCACACTTACTGGCTGGGGGAGGGGCTCCGGAGGTACTGGGCCTGCACGGCCCTCACATCGGCTTCATCCTCCTCACTCGGGACTACCTGCTCCTCCTCTGGGTCCCCACTGGTCGCCATGACAGCCTGCCGGTCCCTGTAAGTTCAGCACGACCAACGTGATTAGGAAATTGGCTTCTGGAAGTTTTGTAGGGGGAAGGGGTATATCAGTGATGTCAGGGGGAAGGTCACCACGTGCTACTACTCCAGTGGGGAGAGGACCCATGTGGGGAAAACCCAGTCTGATTTGGCCCAGCTACCATTAACCCGGACACCAAGACCCACGCACACCCAGCTGAGTCACAATATTTAAGAAAGGACGGCGTGCCTCCTTCCTCAGATTTCAGCCAGGAAGCAGTGAGGGGAACAAGGTCCTGGGTTTGCATTTATATAGCTAACACAGTTGGAAAGCAGTGGATTCCCTAGACCAGAAAGATGTTTCTATCGAAACTCCTGGGTGTGCCCCCCCACACACACACACACGCGTGGGTACGCGTGTATAAGCACACACCCCACCTGCTCGCATGTATACACCTTTGCCTCTCCTGGGGGAGGTGCCGCTGGCCTTCCTCCATGTCTCTAACCAAGGCCACAGGAGTCGCTGCTTTTGGCTCAGGCACCACCCCACAGCCTATTAAGGAACACAAAATCCCTCAGGAGCTAGTCCCCCACATGGCTGGGCCCTCACCATCGAGGCAGAACTGCTGACCCTCTGCTTGGAAGTTTTGGGCTCACAGGACAAAATGAAGGGAAAAGCACACTCACCAGGGGTTTGCTTGTATCTCCACACCAAAGGCCGTCACCCAAGCGCTGAGGGACCCAGATAAAATGGCCAGTAGTTCTGACCGCTGAGAGGCACCAACCTCTCTCCTCTCTCCGGTGCTTCTTCTCTGAGGGGCAGGACAGCTGTTAACAGGAAATCTTAGCTACCTTCTAAATTTAGCCTCTGGCCCCACAGCCTGGCAGATCTCTAGGAGGAAGGAATGCAGTCTCAGGACCCAGACCCGAAAGCAGGCCCCACTTAACTCTTTCCCTCCTGGCTGATTCTCTGGACACTGGACACTGGACACTGACACTGAGGAGCAAAATTAGGAGAAGGTCACTCTTTATTGATGGAGAGGCCCCAAGAAAAGGGTTTTCCGGGGCTCTCTCTTCATACCCTCTTGCGTGGGGCTACCCATTCAAAGTCTTTCCAGAAGACGGTCTAACACCAAAAATCTAGAGAAATGAAACAAACTGCATCTCAGCCCCATGTCCGTCTAGAGGGCACTGGGAAAAAATATCTGATATAGAGAATGGGGAGGGGCCTGGGATTGATGTCCGGAGAGCACCATGGTGCTACTAAAGGGTATGGTCATGGCTTGTGACCAGTGTTACATTTCTTTGAACAGCAATGACCCGGGATAGTAAAGTGGGCAGTTGTGCTCACCCTCCACAATCCCTTCCCCACACTTACATTCATGGTGATGGTCAAGTGGCAAGCCCGGATGGTATAAAAGTTCCATGGGCTTCAGGGCACCTGGGTGGCTGTTGGTTAAGCATCTAACTCTCGATTTCGGCTCAGGTCATGATCTCAGATTTGTGAGATTGAGCCCCACAACAGGTTCCATGCTAGGTATGGAGCCTACTTAAGATTCTCTCTCTCACTCTCCCTCTGAACCTCCCTCCACCATGCTCCTTCTCTCAAAAAAAAAAAAAAAAAAAAAATCCACAAGCTTCATAAACTTCAAATGAGCTTATAACCCACTCTACTCCACTTTGTCACCTCTTTCTATCACCATGTCCAAAGCAAACCAAAAACCCAATCGTTCAGCCCCTCATCCCACACATTCTATAATTATACCTTCATCCATCAATCCATCCATCCATTTGTCTACCCATTCACAAATTACCCACTATGTGTCAGGCACTATCCTTGACCACAGTTGATAAGACACATAATTACATGCTCAAAGTGATCTTTCTTCCTAGCTAAGTGGAACAATGCCCCGCACAGAGTATCATCAAAAACTGGCTGAATAAATGAACGAGCTCACAGTTTATTAGGAGGAATGAGACACAGGTCAAAAATAACTCAAGCATAAGGGAAAATGTTGTTAAGTACCCTAAGAGAGATCCGGAGTGCTGTGTGAGTTCAAAGAAGGGAAGAGCCCTTCTGGCTGAAGAAGTCAGGAAAAGCTTCATAGAAAAAGTAATATTACATGCACTGGCCTTTAAAAAACAAGCTGAAAAAAAAAATAAAAAATAAAAAAAATAAAATAAAAAACAAGCTGGATTATAATAGCAGATGTGATGCGGGGAAGGAATGCCAGAGGGGATGTCAGTGGTTAGCATAGACAAAGTTTGGGGATGTCAGTGGTTAGAACGGAGAAGAAAACAAACAGGTTGTGTGGCAGAGACTTGGCAGGGCTGGAGTGGGGGGCTCCTCTGGAAAGAGTCATCAAGGAACACATCTCTGAGGAGGCACATGGCACCACCATTGACAAGTCATTAAACCTCCATCCTGGGGGTGAAAGTAGGGACTCAGTAATTGACTGCCAAAGAATGACCACAACTGAGAAAACATGGGGGTTCATTCCACGCCTACGCACTTCAAGGTTCCAAAAAAGATGAAAGGTGGTTTGAGAGAGAGGTGGGATGAGGTAGGGGAAGGGTCAGGGAAGGACTAAAGGGCTGCATCAATTGGGGTAAAGCTCAAGATGACCAGACACCAGCGCAAAGAATGAAAAGTGGCAGGGAAGTGGGGGAGGTAAAGTGGGGAGCCAAGACAACTAAGAGAGGCAACAGGTAAGGAGGAGGACATGGCCTCTGTCTTCTATATACCCTCAGTTACCTGCAGTACGTGACGCCAGGCCACTGAAATGGTGGACTAGAAATCAGAAAACCACTTACTAGCTGTGTGACCTTTGAGAACTCATTTCACTTCTCTGAGAGTCAGATCCCCGTTTGTAAAATAGAGACCCATAACACTACCCAATCTAAAGTGGGGCCCCTTCCCCTGTCCCAATTTCATTTCCTGTACCATGTTCCAGGTTATGTTCCCCAAAGCACCATCACCCTTTAAATAGAGTGACCAACCATTCCCACTTTGCTTGGGACTAAGAGATTCCAGAGACAAGGAACTTTGTTTTAAAACCAGGACAGTTCTGTGGGGGAAAGGACAGTCCCTTTAATAAATGGCGCTGGGAAAACTGGATAGCTACATGCAAAAGAATGAAACTGGACCACTTTCTTACACCATACACAAAAATAAACTCAAAATGGATTAAGGACCTAAGTGTGAGACATGAAACCATAAGACTCCTAAAGAAAACACAGGCAGTAATTTCTTTAACATCAGCCACAGCAACATTTTTCTAGATATGTCTCCTAAGGCAAGGGAAACAAAAGCAAAAATAAACTATTGGGACTACACCAAAAATAAAAAGCTTTTGCACAGCAAAAAAAGACCCATCAACAAAGTGAAAAGGCAACTTACCGACTGGGAGAAGGTCTTTGCAAAGGATATATCCTATAAGGGGTTAATACCCAAAATATACCAAGAACTTATATAACGCAACACCAAAAAAAAAAAGAAAAAAAAAAAGACCTGATTAAAAAATGCACAGAGGACCTATCATTTTCCCAAAGAAGACATCCAGTAGGCCAACAGACATGAAAAGATGCTCGACATCACTCATTATCAGGGAAATGCAAGTCAAAACCACAGTGAGGTATCCTACATGTGCCAGCATGGCTGAAAAAAAAAAAACAAAAACAAAAACAAAAAAACAGCGAATTACAAGTGTTGGCGAGGATGTGGAGAAAAAGGAACACTTTTGCATTATTGGGGCAGCCACTGTGGCAAACAGTAGGAAGACTCCCCAAAAAATCAAAAATGGAAATACCATATGATTCAGTAATTCCACTACTGAATATACATCCAAAGAAAATGAAAACGCTAATTGGAAAAGATAGATGTACCCCTATGTTTATTGCAGCATTACTTATAGTAGCCAAGCAAACCGAGACAAGCTGGTCAGGTTATTTCTAGAATTGTCTTCTTTGCTTACTTGTGTAGCCTCTATTTCCCCAACCAAGTTATGACTCTCTGAGCACAGAGACTTCCTGTCTTCTTTATGCCTCTGCTGTAGCATGGGTGGGGTGGGGGTTGTAGAAAAGGGAGGGAAGTAGAAGAACAGATCCTTTCTGCCTTGAAGGGTTTCAACAATTGTGGGCAACACCCTTTTTTTATAGGCTTCAGAAACCTGCCTCTGAGATCATTCCTTTTTTATGATGAGATGGTAATTTCCTATCTGTTACAGAAGCCCACACCTTGGTGAGAAGCCCAGGACTTTGTACAGCTGCTAGGTGGGGAAAAGGTGTTGGGGGGGCAAGTGAAGATGGGGAAGGTTCCTCTTCCCCATGGGGCCTCTGGTGGAGTAGGTGGAGCACGAGTCCAGTACCATAGGGGAGCTCACCTGCCAGTCCAGCTGAGCAGCACAGGGGAGCCAGGCTGGGCAAAGGTAAACAGGAAAAGGGAAACCATAGGGACAGAGGGCTGGGCCAGGCCAGAGGCTGCTGTGACTTTAACTAGTCAGCCCAGACCTGCCCAGGAACCATCCCTGCCAGCCTGGGCTTGGGGTACAGAGGAAGCAAGACCATGGTGGGGAAGTTGCGGTCTGTGCTGTGGACCCTCTGTGCAGGTGAGTGGGCCCCTCCCCTGTCCGGGACCCTCGGGGTGGGTGAGACAAGGGGACTGAGTGCTGACAGTCTCCCAGTGCCCCCCCCCCCAGGGATGGCGGGCAGTGCTGTGGCTTTGTAGGCCAGCACCCCGCCCCCCAGCAGAATGGTTTGTATATGTGTATTATTCAATAAAATTCTGGCCCATTTCTGAAGGAATAATTCCTAAATTCTCAAGACTGTAAATTCTGATCCCAGATCGGATCATAAGATCTGACACCAGATCTGACAATAGGGACTAAGTATTTGAAATCAAGGTTGTCCTGGAAAATCCAGGATGTGTGGATCTAGATAGGTTCGCTACCTGGGATTTTAACCATTGCCTTAAAACTAGAGAAAAAGGCCACGGCAAAAGTGATAACTTCTCTATCACATGTGGGGAAACCAAGGCAGAGAGACAACGCAACTTACTCTCATTCCCAGAGCAAGAGAAGACTCCAACTCTTCAAAAACCAAACTAGAAAGGCCCTTTCCAAAGGTCAAAGCTCTTCAGCCCTTCTGACGCGCTGGTCATTGAAAACTGGAAGATGGGGAAGCCCTACGAAATAGAAATCAGGCATTTGGTGCTCTAACAGTTAAATCCAAATCAGGTGCAATTAAATAGCAAAGTCATGGCGTGGGACCCACAGAGTGTTTGTGGGTTAAGACGGAGGCGTTGGTGTTCAGGGTACTGGGCACAGGGAAGAAGTAGAATGGAGAATGGAAGTTGAGAGATTGGGGTGGGGGAATTTGAGGAGTATATTTAATTCAGTGTATTTGGCTATGCTGAGAAATTCCATCAGCCTATAATTTAGAAACAGTTGCAAGCTTCGGGGATCTGAATGGGGAGGAAGGAAAGAGTTTTACCAGGAAATTTAGGGGCCCCAAGGCCTGGGAAGTGGAGCCAAGGAGGCTCTGATTTAGAGCTTGCTTTTTAGCTCCTACAGCAAGCCCCGGGACCAGGTGGCCGGCCTGCCTGCCCCTCGGGCCCCACTCCTCCCACCGCTCAAAACTTGACCTTTTAGCCATTAGGTGGAGGTGCTGGGGAAGGGCTGGGCCGAGTCTTAGAGGTAGACCTGGAAAAGATCAATCAGCTCAGTCTGCTAGAGTCCCACCAAGAGACCCAAATGACTAGGGGTAGAGATGCCGTCATGATCAGGCCAGAGGGCCTGGTTGGCTCATGCCTTCATCCAAACTTCTTTACTGAGCACCTAGTTTGTGCAGGTGTCTCGGGAGTGAGGACTGTGAAGTGACTGCAGCCCTGAGGGCACGTCTCTCCGCCATCAGATCCAGACAGTGAGGACACTTCAAGTCCCGGGGGAGGGAGGCCGAAAGGAAACTGCCATCCTCCCTGGACCAGGACAGGGACACTCTGATCCTTTTCTTCCCAGTTGGAAGTCTCGCCAGGGATGCCTCCCTCCCCTCCCCTGCCCCCCCCCCCCACCCCCAGTACTCGCCCTTGCATTTGCAGTTTGGCTGCAATTAGTGCATTTTTGGCCTGGGGAAAAACGCTACAACAAAACGCTCCTCCAGTTAAGAATGAAAAGTGGCCTTAACTCTGAATTGCCCGGAGCAGCACATTTTCCTTCTTCCTTTGAGGAGGCAGTGACCCTGGGGTGAACTCCTCCAGTGGAACCAGTTCTTGGGCCTGTGTTCAGTTTCAAGTGCGTTTTCTGACCCCATCCCCTTCCCTCCACTCTCCCAGGCTGCCCAGTCCAGATTCACCAGCCCACCACCTAGGCCTCCATACCTTACGCTAAGGAGAAGGGGGGAGGGGGAGCCTGGGTCGGTGGCCAGCTCGGGGCACACGGGCAATTTCCCAAATGGAAATATCTGGGTACCAAACACCCATTGACCCGTGCAAGTGAACAATGAAAGTAAGTGTTCAAAGGTCAAACCTAAGAGCAACTGGGTGGCCCTTCCCACTGAGTCTCTAGAGAGCACCGCAGAGGGAGGAGTAGGGAAGTGAGGGAGGGAGCTTCCTGAAGGAGGCGGAGCTTGAGCTGGGTTCCTGAGGACCCACAGGCCTTTGCCCTTCTTCCTTTCTCCTATCTGAACCTGCACAGTAATAACCTAGATTTTGCTGATGTCCTGGGCAGAGCGACACCCTGCTGAGGAGCCACTAGGCCCCAGGGCTCAACAGACTTTGGGGAGGCAGACAATAACACCTATGGAAGGGACCCACATAGAGGGCAGTACATTAGAAAAATCTAAAAACAATACTAAAACCAACTGACCAACTGTCAGCAACACAAACAAAACAAGTTCCACCCTCCTCCCTCCCCCCACCGTACCTAGAGGAAACTTTTCTGAAAGTTAAATTAAAAAAAACTGATGAAGGCACTGCCCTACACAGAGAAATAAAGGAATCTATCATCCCAAAATATACTAGATGAGAAAATATATTATTTCTCTCCCATCTGAAGATATTTCAATAAATCCATGGATGCTTGATCCATGGGGTCGGCGGGAGGGGGCTTTGCTGGGATCTAGGTGTCCAAGTTCCTGAACTGAGGCGTTCCCCAGGCAATTCTGACGTAGGGGCCCTGTTGAGTTAGATACTGAAACTTGAAGGAAAGTAGGTGTAATCAACAGTCACCTCTGTTTGTGGGGCTGATGCTCCGCCGGTAATTCTATTCAGTTTTGCACCATCTGGCGGCTTCCCTGAGTTACTGCCCAGTGCCCAACATGGTGACTCAACTCAGGGACCCAAGTGCCTGCATTTCTCACACTTCCGTGAGTATAGAAGTCACCTGGGGATCTTGTTACAAGGCAGACTGAATTCAGAAGGGCAGGGCCTGAGAGTCTGCATTTCTAACAAGCGCCCAAGTGATGCTGATGCTGATTTAGGGCCTGCTGTTCAAGAAACAAGCCACCAGGGAGGAACTGGTTTGTGGGCGCAGGTGCGATCCTCATCTTGCCTTTGTCCCCCAGTCCCATCCCCAGGCTTCCGGGGAACCCAGCCATACTGCTTACTATGATGTTGGTCCCTGAGAGGCCTGGGGGAGAGTGTGCCTGGCCCAGACTGTGCTTTTGTTCCTGGCCGCACTTGACTTTGCCAGTCCCCGCCTCCCTCCTTCCCTCCCTCCTGAAACTCTTCTGTCTGCTCCGGAGATACACCCTTTCCTGGTTCTCCTCCTCCTTTCGGGTCTTCTTTGCAGCTTCATTCTCCTCTGCCCATTAGGAAGTGTCAGAGGTCCTCACACCAAGACCGACTTCTGTTTTCACTATAGATCCACATCCACAATCACATCTTTAGGTGACACTCGTTTCCAATTGACTCACAATTTCTGTCTTCAAACCCAACCTCCCTCCTGAGCTACACACCCACAAATCCAACAGCCCAGCCCACATAACCTCTCAACTTTTTTTTTTTTAAAGATTTTAAAATCTTTAAATCTTTAAAATCTCAGAGAGAGACACAGGCGGGCAGAAGCAGACAGCGATGAGCAAGGCGCCCTATGCAGGACTCGATCCTAGGACCCTGGGATCATGACCTAAGCCGAAGGCAGAAGCTTAACCCACTGAGCCACCCAGGCGTCCCATGACCTCTCAACTTAAATGTCTCAGAAGCACTGCAAACTCACAAGCTGAAAAGCAAACTCATAATCTTTTCCCTCTACCTGTGCTTTTTCAGTGGTCTCTGCATCATAAGCCACTCCCATCCATCCGCTAATGAAAGCCAGAAACCCAGCAGTCCTCTGTTAGACTGTTTCTATTGCTACGTAAGAAACTACCCCGAAACTGAAAATGAGAAAATAATTTATTTTGTTCACAAATCTGCAATTTGTATGGGGTTTGGCAGGGACAGTGTGTCCTTGCTCCGGGCAGCATTGCCTGGGGTGACTTGCCCGGGATTGGAAGACCCACTTCTGAGATGGTGCGCTCACTAGCTGGCTACCTCCGGCTCCTGTCTTCATAGCCCTCTCCACAGGGAAGTTTGGGCATCTTCACCGCATGGCAGCTGGATTCTAAGAGCAAACATCTAAAGAGAAAGAAACTGAAAGCTGCCAGTACCTTAAGGTCTAGGCCCAGATACTGGCCCAGCATCGCTTCCACCATGTTCTGTTGGTCAGGGAGTCACAGAACCCAGACTCAAGGAAAGGGACGTGAACTTCACCTCTTGATGAGAGGAGTTTCGAAGTATTCGGGGACCATATTTTAGGATCTCCATATCACCTGATACTTCCTCCTCCCTCAGCTACACATTCATTGCTGGGCCCTGACAATTTTAGCTCTTACGTCTTTTGAATCTGTTCACTTTCCTCTGTTCTCTGCTGCCGAGCTGACGTGACCATTTCTCCCATGCTGCTGCCAGAGCCTCTACCTGGCCTTAGGTTCTGCCCCTTCTATCTGTTCTCCACACTGGAGCCAGAACGATCTTTTAAAATAAAATTGTGGCCATGTCACTCCCCCTACTTAACGCTCTTCAGGGATTTCCCACTAGCACTCGAATAAAGACTCAAATCATAAGGACAGGTTCTCCTCAGTTATACTTACGAACCACTGACGTGTTCCCCAAACCCCACCCAGTATTTCAGCACCCTGACTGATCTCCCAGACGGCCTCCTATACCTTGGATAGTACAAAAATTTCGGTCAAATTACATATTTACTCCTTGGTTTGGAAAAATATTGTCAGCACCTCCACCTGGAGTACCCACACCTTCCTTTTTTCCTGTCTAATCTTCAAAGGCCACGAGTCCCTTTCCTCCACTAACGCCTTCCCAGGTCACTTGCGGCCCCACTGATTTCTTCCTAATAGGAATTTATAGTCTCAACCACGTCTTTGACAACTGTTATATTGCCATTTAACCTTTCACCCACTTTGGCGCCTGATTTTCCTAAACAACCTGGGGGCAAGAACTACCACTACACATTTTTCTTTTTCTTCTTTTCTTTCTTGCTCTTTTTCTTTCTTTCAAGTATCACAGTGATAGAACAAAGATTGGTGTCCCACAATCAAGTTCTAACTTCCTGGTCCTTTCCCCCTCTCCTACTCTTTTCACGAGCTCTCTCCTCAGCTCCGAGGCTCCCTGTCGTCCGACTTGGGCGTCCATCCTACTAAGCAACCTCAGATATCGTTACTGACTCGTGAGACTCTACACCGCATGCGAAACTAAACAACTAGATCTCTGTCCCTGGTGATACAGGCTCTTCTGCCTGCTTTCTCTCCTCTTCTCTACCCTCAAAATCGAGATTACCCTTTGAGGCGGACAACTGCACAAACAAGGCATCTTCTGAACCAGCACTCGACCTCTCACCATTCCCGTCGCCTCCTCGCGCCCATTTCCAGGCACTCCTTCCCTTTCCTAAGATGGCCGCCACGGAGCGCAAGGAAGGCGGCGTGAGGCCCAGCCCGCAGCGACGCTGCTGCCCTGCTGGGGGCTGGAAGACGATGGGCTGAGGAGGGGGAGCGCCTGAGGAGTGGGAAGGGCCAGACGGGGAGCGCCTGAGGAGTGGGAAGGGCCAGACAGGGGGACCTGTGAGGCCCATGGCCTAGCTGCCCTCAGGCCGGAGCCCACCCGCCTGGCACAGGAAGTGGGGCCTCATCGCCCCAACATCAGGGGCCGGAAGTGAATTTGCTGGAGCCCGGCTGTGGAGTGAGCACCTATGTGTCTCCACGGAGCACTCGGATGGGTAGATGCTGTTGTCCAAATAAATTGGCTACTTGTCCCATTGATGCTCACCACCAGGTTCCTTGGCTGAAACCAGTCATTGTATCCCAAGCTGTGATAACAATAGTTGTACTGGGGGGGGATGCTGTCAACAAAACCAGGAACCTTAGACAAGAGAGACAGCCTGAGAGAATATGGTAGTGCCTTCCTTGCTATGAAGACTGGGATAAAAATTTGTAGGAACGGACCAACGCCATTTGTCTGGGCAGAGCCAACTACCATGGCAACAATAACCCCACAGCCTAATTATGGAACATAAGAGTAACCTGGCTTCAGGCATCCATGTTCCCAAGTCTCGCTGTATGTTCTGCCATGGAAAAACAATGGAAATGCACAATAACTGCGTACCCCTCTTATTCACATGCTAGACCCTAGAAGATGCTTGCGTTTTCCTGCTATCGGTGGGTTCTTCACTTCTCTCCTGATCTAATTACACAAAGATAATCTGCTTTTCAAACTAATAAGTACCCTTTTTTTCTCCCCCCTTGAGTCTTCACTCATCTGATGCAAGAAACAACCCCCATATTTAGAACTGTTTCAAAGAAACCATCAATGCAAGATGGCAGGAAAACACACACACACACACACACACACCCCAAACCCTCAAATTGTCCTCATGGCCAATTAGACTTGGGCCCATCCCACATTTCTGGCCACACAGGCAGTGGTGTAATTCCAGAATTGCATTGCAGGACAGCCTTGAGAGGGCAAGGGGGGTGGGGGGAGGCAACCGCGCTGAGAGATGGCAGTTAATGCAATTGTCCTGAACTGCCATAATGAAATGAGTATGTTTTCTGTGCTTGGTGTGTATGTTTATTTGGAGTGTTAGTGGGAATGCTAAAGGATAGCATATGGGGGGACTCACACACCCCCAAACCACCTCCTTGGTGCTATTGCTATAGACTGGCTTCTTTTACTTTCTGGAACGCTCCCCACCTTCTCCATGCGCTGACCTCTGCACAGTGCTCTTCTCCCTCCACCCACCTCTTCTCCAATTTTCACATGGTTCACACCTGCTTATCCTCCACCATCAGTTCAACTGGCCCTTTCTTAGGACAACTGCTTCCCATCCCCAAATCTTTGGTTATATCCTGTCATCGAATGTGTAACTCTTGTTTCCGTGGTGGTTTTACATTTTTCTCTGGGATTATTCATTCCAGTGTGACTCACCCAGAAGATTGAATGCTATCAGAGCAGGGACTGTGTCTGTCTCTGCTTGTCATTCCCCCCCACCCCAGAGTCTAGCACAGTGCCTGCAACATGGGCGCCCAGCAGCCATTTGCTTTATGGGTGTGAATGAATGAGAACCTACCCTTTTGAACCTCACTAGGCAGCAAGCTGGTTTGCTTTTAGTGTCTCCTATCCTGCCTGTCTTCTTTTCCCTCTTTCTCTATGCAATTCCAGCTTCTCTCCAAGCCTCAACTTCCTAATCTCCTATGCTTCTATCAAAAGTTACCCATTCTGAGTCCCTTTCTAGGGTTTGATGGATAAGAGGGACTAATTAGGGAAATAGGTTTGTCCTGCAAGGGAAGGAGAGTCACTCTCCCTCCCAGATAGCACTTGCATTTTAGCACCAGTCCCGCAGGAATTTCAGTACTGAGACAGTTGGTGGAAGACATATTTGACTTGGAGGTTAGTAAAGAGAGTAGCCCCTCAAACTACTCCATGTTGGCAATGCTCGGGTTTTATCCCCGTCTCCTCTCTGCCTGCTGAGCTTGTCTCTGCTCCCAGATCACCCTGTCCCCAGAGCAGCCCTCTCTGCCCGGAGCACCCACTGTCACCCTTGGAACCGGCCTCCTTCCTGAGGTGCTTTCTTCCCCTCTGGCACCGAGAGACTTCTGGGCTGCTTCCTCCTTTTCTGCCCTGGGGAGTCAGGGATGCCATAAACACCTGGCATGGGCAGAACGCGGTGACAGACGCCGCAACTTAGGGACTTCTCTCTCGGTGCACGTGGAAACAGGTTACACTTGCTGTGAGCACACCTGGTCCTCTACTCTGACCTGAGCCTTCCCCCCTTCACTCCCCTTCTCACTTAGGCTGGAGTCTTGCTCCATCTGGCTTCTCTTCTCTTTTCACTGTCTTCCTTTCTAGGAGCTCTTTCCCTGTAATCTACAAGCCTGCATAAGTCCCCCCATCTTCCAGCCCGGAGGAGAGTAAAGAAACTTTCTCAAGGCCCCCTCCTCCTCTCGTTTCCGCTTTTTTCCTTTCCCTGTGTGAGGAGGTTAGCTCCTTGGCAAAATGGCCAGCCCTCCCTGTCTCTACTTCCTCAATTACCGCTTGATTTATCAAACTGTAACATGGCTTTGTGATTACAAGCGCAACGCATGTTTACTACAGAACATTTGGAAAATAAAAATATACAAACAAGAAATCCACAATTTATCCATGCTCCCGAAATCCAGAGGTCACTGTAATTAATCGTGTGTTTTGGTATATATGCTTCTAGAATTTGCTCTCTATTTGTGATTTGGTGTAAGTGGGATACTGTTGTGTAACAGTTTTGCATCCTGCTTTGTTTTCTTACACATACAAGTTCAATGTTGTGAATTGACTCCCTTGGGGGCAATTTCAAGTCCTCCATAAGTCTTTCTCTCACAATCCTTCCCTTGGGCGGTGACACGGCCCCTCCCCTCTCTCCTCCTCCTCCATGTTACTTCCTTAACCCTTGCACTTAACGCTGAATTAGGCTCCATTAGGCTGCTGACCACGGTGACCTCTAACGGGGTGGGGACTGTGCCCCAGGCCACTGAATGCACAAGATCATATTAGCACCCAGCCCTCTGGAAACCTTGAGGTGGGACCTGGCAGAGTAGACAGAAGAGAAACGTGGGACACAGACCCTGCTAGGAGGAGCCTACTGTCTGCCAAGAGGAGGCGGCCCGCTTGCGCCAATCCCCAGCAACGTGAGTGTTGTGTGCGTGTGGGAAGTGGCAAAGTTCCACCGGAAGCAGCTCCGAAAAGGTTCCGAGCCTTGAAGCTGGGCCGGGCTGGTCCCCACGTTTCTGGAAGAGGTGGCTCATGAGCGTGTCTCTGATCACTTTCTCAGTGCCTTGCTGGGGGGGCCTCCGACTAGGACCTTGGGAACAATTCACTGAATTGACTGGAATTCACAGACTCCTAAACATCTATGTAGAACTGAGTTCTAACCACCCAGACCTGCACTGCCCTTCCCCAGCCAGGGGCCCGAGACTTTCTCAACGCCCCGGCCTCCTCCCTGGGCGGACAGGCAGAGACCCCTCTGGCCTCCGGCACTTCCTCCCTGAGACTGTGGTTTCTCTGAGCAAATGGATTTGCCTAAGTGCCCACATTACTGCCAGTTTCCCCAGGGTTCCCATAATGTGCTCTGTAGGCCTCAAGCAGCAATTCCATCAAGCATTTCATTATCCTCCTTGGATGTATTACTTTCTGGTTAGCTCTCCAGAGACGGTTTATTATCTTCTTAACAAATCTTCGTTATTTACAAGCAGTAATCAAGGCTTCAGGCTGGGTCCCCCACACCACACCCTTTTAGGGGAGGTTAAATGACCTCGCGTTTCCTTCGGGGGGCGTCTCGCAGACTCGGCTTCCCCTCTCTGGGGGCTCTTTTGACCTTTTATTTGAATTTTTTTTTTTTTTTTTTTTTTTTTTTTGCATTTTCTAGCAATCTGTAAGATAGGTTCGCTAACAAGTTTCTCTGGTGGTGAGTCTTCCCTGTCCTTCAAGTTTAATTCTCTGTCACTCATGTATTTGCTGTCCAAGAGCCCTTCCTTGAGCATCTCCGATGTTAGGCACTTTGTTGAGCCCCAGGGACATGGAGGTGAAGAAAACAGAGTCGCAGAGGAGAAAGATGTGACAACAGAGAGCGCTGGTATGGGTCTGGCTTGCGGGCCAGGCTAGCGGTTGTCCCCACTAAACATGGGAAGTCATTCAACCTTCACAACAATATTGTTCAGTCGTATTGTTATCCTCATTTTCAAGTTGAGAAAACCGAGGCACAGCAAAGTTAATTAAGGTGGCCAAGGTCACACAGTTAGAAAAAGTAAGAATGAAGATGCTGGCCGGGCAGCTTGGCCCCCGCCTTTGTGGTCTTGGCCACTCTGGTGTGTCATGTGATAAAGCTGCGTGAGACCGAAGTCCTAGGAGGCAGGTACCTGTGAGTAGTAGGCATTGAGACTGCTTGGGAGCGTCTAGACATCTCCCCTGGGACAGTGAATGTGCTCTAAACTTCTTCCTCAGCGAAGTGCTGTGGTGCCGGCAGATTCTGATTTTTTCCTGGAGGTGAAAATCACTCACTCTCCCAGTTTGTCTGTCCTTAGGGAGGTTAACACAACCCTGGACTATTCATTTGTAAGCCCCTGTGGAGAATTAGCTGAGCATCAGATAGAGGCTCTTCTGGAATGGGAGAAGGGCTCAGCCTTGAGAAGGAGAGCAGGGGAACGAGGGTGAGAAAGGATCCTTCTGGAACACAAGACACACAGCTTTCAGGCGGCGGCAGGATGGGAGAGCTGCAGCTGTTCGGGGCAGGGTGGGTTCTGAACCACTGGAAAGGAAATACCCAAAGTAGATCCACACAAGGAAGTGGAAAGGGAGGTAGTTGGAAGGTTCTAGAAATAAACTTCTCTACTTCCTACTTGTCAAATCAAGATTAGATGTCCCACCTGGTACTTTTGTCACACCCACTGAGTAGGGAAGCAGAGATCCCATAGAAAAGAAAAACGAGGTCCATAGTATCAAAAATATCTTTTAAATCATCAAAAATATATATTTTTAAAAGGCACAAACTTCTCTTGACTCCACAGACTCCTTTAACCCCCACGTCCCTTTGGCAAAAGCTGCCCTCTTCTCATCCCACTTGCTCTTGAGCCCATCTTCCCAGGCTCCTTCCCCTCCACTCTGTGGAATCTGTTCATGCCAAGGTCCCCTCGTCCCCACCATGGTACTGCATCCAGTGGTCCTCTCTCAGTTCCCAGTTCCCTGGCCCAACAGACCAGCAGCATTGGAGTAGTTGACCCCCTTTGCTTTCATGAAACATTTTTCCTGCTTGGCCTCTGGGAACCACTTTTTCTGAGCTCTCTTCCTAGCCCCCTGGCCAGTTCTCCTTCTCCCTTGCTGGTTTCTCCTCATTTTCCCCACCACTAAGCACTGGAGTGCCCCAGGGCTCCATCCCAGAGACCTTCCTTGTCTTCGTGTGCTTCTTTGTCTTCCTCCCCATCTTCTGGCCTTCAGTGACCTCTCCAGGGAACTACTGTCTCCTCAACACCTCTATTGGGTGTCTAATAAGCATCTCAAACTTCACATGTCCACAGACAGAATCCTGATCTTCCCCCTGAAACATGCCCCCCTCAGTCTTCATCATCTCCATAAATGACAATTCCATCCTTTTTCGTTTCGGCCAAATCCCTTATCTATCCTTGAATCCTCTTTTCCTCTAATATGTCAAGTCTAATCTGCAGTCAAATCTCGTTGGCTCTACTTTGTACATACATTCCAATTTGGATCACTTCTCTCCACCTCCACTACCCTGACCTGTGCCCAACCCACCATTAGCACTCACCTGTACAATTGGAATAGCCTCTTGATTGGGCAACAGAGTGGAAGCAGGACGACCATTCTCCTCCTTCCTTTCACCTCACTTCAGCCAAGATGAGCCTTTAAAAATGTATGTCAAGTATATCACCTCAACTTAAATTCCTCCAAGGGTTCCCACCTCTTCCAAAGAAAAATATGAAGTCCTAAATATAGGCTACAAAGCCCAATGGGACCTGAGACTTCTCTACCTCTCTGCCGCATCTCTCCTCCTCCCGCCCCTCCTACCACATGGCTTCCTTGCTGTTCCTTCTCTTGGACCACACTTACTTATTTCTAAAACTCCTTACCACATTTAAATGCTCCATAAAAATTTGTTAAATGAATGACTACATCATCATCACAACAAAAAAAGATGGCGAGGAATATTTATCAAGAGCTTTCTATGTGACAGAGACTAAAAAAAGTATTTATACATAGTATCTCATTAAGTTCTCCCGGCAACTTTGGGAAGTATTTGTGTTCCTATTTTATGGACCAGAGAACTTCACACAGCTGGTAAGAAGTGGGGCTGAGACTCAAAGCTGGGCTTTTAGCTACCGCACAATGCATTTAACTGTCTTCACCTTGGTCTTCGAGAATAGCGAGTGCGCCATGGCCAAGATCACAATTGTAGTGTGTCTAGCTGTGGCTGCAGGAGGAGAATGTCTCTTGCCTTTCTCTCAGAGGTCCTATGGGCAAGGAGTGGCTATGCCATGTCATTTACTTCTTCCCACTTCCCACTTTCTTTCCAGTCTGGGTGACTGTCAATGCCATCTCTGTGGAAAGCCCCCAGGATGTTCTTCGGGCTGCCCGGGGAAGGAGTGTTACCCTTCCATGCACCTACCATACTTCTGCCTCTGACCGAAATGGATTTATCCAATGGGACAAACTTCTAAGGAGTCACTCGGTAAGGATCCTTAAAAAGTTGAGGGTATCCTGGGAATAAATATTACCTGACCGTGACCTCTTAGGGGACAAGCACTACAAGTCTTTCCATAAATGTTAGAATAGACATTAGCACCCATGGGCACCTGGGTGGCTCAGTTGTTAAGCATCTGCCTTCGGCTCAGGTCATGATCCCAGGGTTCTGGGATAGAGCCCGGGCATCAGGCTCCCTGCTCTGCAGGGAGACTGCTTCTCCTTCTCCTACTCCCCCTGCTTGTGTTCCCTCTCTCCCTGTGTCTCTCTCTGTCAAATAAATTAATAAAATCTTTAAAAAAACAAAAACAAAAACAAACATTAGCACCCAAGCTGGCCTGGGTGGGGAGAGAGTAGTGAGTGTTGGACCCAGCGAGGGGCCTATTATGCCACCTTTATTTTGAAAAAGTGACCTTCCCTAAAATATCCTTCTGCTGCTCAGTCTCAAGTTATCTAAATTGTATCACTTGAGACAGTCATTCCTTTGATTAGCACAGAACTCTCCAGATTTTATTTTATAGTGTTTTTTTTTTCTTTCTGTTTAGGTTCTTTTGGGGAATATAGAAGACATTTGATTTTATTTTTTATTTTCATTTTGAAATAGATAATATAGTCCCGTGGTTCCAAAATGAAAACATCATCAAAAGCAAACATTGGGAAGTCTCATTCCCATCCTTGCCCCTCCTGTGTACCCAGATCCTTCTATTCCTCACCATCTCCACGCATCCCCCCCACACACACACACACATTCACTCCCCACCTGTAGGCAAGGCTGATTTTCACTGGTACTTGTTGTTTGGGACCAGCCTCTGTTCTGATTGGTTGGTATCTCTGCTGCAATTATTACGTATTTTGAATATTACTTCTGGCTAAGAGAAGCAATTTAGTTTCTTGTGTATCCTTCCATTGATCCTTTATGCAAATTCAAGATAATGTTAACGTGTTTTGTGTGTATGTGTGTGTGTGTTCTTATTTCCCCCTCTTTTTTACACAAAAGAGCACATTCTAGGCACTGTTCTGCCCTTTTCACTTAACTTAGTTCCTAAAGAGCTTTTTGTATCAGTTATTAGCAAGCTCCCTCATTCTTTACGAGCTTTGTAGGAGTCCATTGTGAGGATACACTGTTAATATTTAACCAGCCCCATAATGATAGGCACTTGCGTATTCCCAATCTTCCAATTATCAAGAATAACCATTTACATATGTCATTTTGTGTGTGGACAGGTATACCGCTAGAATACACTCCCAGAAAGGATAAATGCTCTTATAATTTCACAGAGACTACCAAACTGCCTCCATAGGGAAGTGTTATCTGCTCCACAACCCCCCCACCCCCGCCCCGGTGGCAGAGCCTGAGTGTTCACCGGTGCGCATGTGTGTGTCTAAATAACACATGCAACTGACTAACGATTAAGCAGTAATACTTACACAGAGTGAAAGTATGTCTACCCCATACCCTGAACTCCCAGTCTCCTCTTCCCCTAACCAAAGGGAATCACTCTTACGAGCTCTGGGGTGGCCTCCAATACATGCTGTACGCATATACAAACATACATGTATATGACCTACACATATATGAATATGTATGTTTACATAAACTACACACACACACTGTGCTGCACTTGGCTTTTTTCTCTTAATACACGTCATAAATCTCTTTCCATATGTCAGTACATTTGTATCTCATTTTTTACCCTTGATCTTGGTCAAAAGGCCCAGAAGCAATCGGTCTCATTTTTTAAACATTTGCATGAAGCGTTCCAACTTGCTCTCATGAGATGTCATGCCAATCTGCACGTTCACCAACAATATGAGGGCACCTACTTGTCCAACACACAGTATTCTCAGACTGATCTTTGCCATTTTGGTAAGTGAAAAAAGTATCTCATTTTTAAAATCACATTTGCATTTCTCTAATTATGAGAAATGGAGCATCTATGCATAAGTTTGAGTGAGGTCTACTTTTATTTTATTTATTTTATTTTTTGGGGTGAGAGGAAGAAGAACACATTCAAAATTTATTCTCCAACAGACAGCCGGCATCAGCAGGTAAAACTACAGGAGTTTCTCCATAGATCATACATGCACGAGGTGTTATTTGCTTAACAGTGAGAAAGGCTCTGGTGTGTGCTCTGTGACAACATCCACTTCGCAGTGTAAACAAGAGCTGGTATTATGTTCCACTTACAATTCCAGGAGGAAAGGCACAACCTGGCCAAAAAAATTTGTTTGGATCCTAAAGTCAGGTACAATAACACACACAAACTTTTGGTAACAGTCTTGATCTACTTTTCCACATAGGAGACTGACTTCTCCACCCAGAAATTAGGGTTTTTCGTTCTCCTTCCTTTTTTTTTTTTTTTTTTTTTAAGATTTTATTTATTTGACAGAGAGGAGAGAGATCACAAGTAGGCAGAGAGGCAGGCAGAGAGAGAGGGGGAAGCAGGCTCCCTGCCGAGCAGAGAGCCCAATGCAGGGCTCCATCCCAGGACCCTGAGATCATGACCTGAGCCAAAGGCAGAGGCTTTAACCCACTGAGCCACCCAGGCGCCCTCTCCTTCCTTTGTTAAACCATCAGAGCAGTGTTTCATCATTTGCTTAATATGACATATACAAAAAGGGGAAGTTAAAAGAAGATCACAAAAATATCTCGCATGTCCCCACCACACAGCAATTCGGTGTGAAGACAGGGTTTCAGAACCCTTCAGCCGTCATAAAATAGGAAAATAGAGACTTTGGCTACAAAACTAAAAATTAAATGAGGTAGATAAATTAGAGCTTTCACACCCATGACTTGCCTATTCCAACTTCGTAACCTTCACCCAAGACTCAAGAACAGTCTTCATAATTACTTGGCATAAGCTGCACCAAGGACATTTTTGTACAAATTAGTATGTGAACCTAGGGGTGCCTAGTCTGTCCACCTCTTGGTTTTGGCTCAGGTCATGATCTCAGGGTCATGAGATCAAGGGAGCCACTAGTCGGGCTCCGCACTCACGGTAGGGGGCGGGGTTGGAGATTCTCTCTCTCACTCTGCCCCTCCCCCCACTGGTGTGCTCTCTCTCTGTGTCTCAAATAAATAAATAAATCTTTAAAAAAAATTAGTATGTGAACCTATAAGAAACATGCCCTTCCATGAGTCTCTTCAAGAATAAAAACCCAGCTCTTCCATTGAGTAGGCCCTGGTGAGCTAAATTAAGTCACCTGAGGTTCCCTGCTTAGATTCCTACCACTCCTGGTGGTTCAGAAGGAGGCACCTGGAAAGCAGAGGGAGTACGTTGGCTAGTATTCTTGGGGCTCTAGCTGAACTGTTTTTAAAAAAGCAGCAACACACATTGAGGGCATCCTACTTAAGGTCCCATGGTTGAGGGAATTTTGTAATTCTACAACCTCGGTTGTTGTTTTTTTTAACATACATTCAGAAAAAAAGAAAGGATGGGTGCAGGGTTGGGGGGCATACAAAACAGGTCCCGAAACAGATGCCAGATCTTGTTCCTATACCTGCATACGGTCATCAGGGAAGTATATGCTACCCCTGTACCCCCATTAGGCTAACAGTTGTCTTTTTATGAAGTTCCAGAGTGAGATCTACTTTTAAAAGGGAAATGTGGGGATACCTGGGTAGCTCAGTCAGTTAAGCACTGGACTATTTATTTATTTATTTATTTGTCATGTTAGTCACCATACAATACATCATTAGTTTTTGATGTAGTGTTCCATAATCCATTATTTGCATATAACACCCAGCGCTCATTACAACACTTGCCCTCCTTAATACTCATCACCAGCCTAACCCATCCCCCCAACCCCCTCTCCTCTGAAACCCTCAGATTGTTTCCTGGAATCCATAGTCTCTCATGGTTTATCTCCCCCCTCGGAGTCCCCCCACTTCAGTTTTCCCTTCCTTCCCTTGTGGTCCTCTATGCTATTCCTTATGTTCCACATATGAGTGAAACCATCTGATAATTGTCTTTCTCTGCTTGACTTATCTCACTTAACATAATCCCCTCCAGTTCCATCCATGTCGATGCAAATGGTGGGTGTTCATCCTTTCTGATGGCTGAGTAATATTCCATTGTGTATATGGACCACATCTTCTTTATCCATTTGTCTGTTGAAGGGCATCTTGGCTCCTTCCACAGTTTGGCTATTGTGGCCATTGCTGCTATGAACGTTGGAGTGCATATGGCCCTTCTTTTCACTACATCTGTGTCTTGGGTAAATACACAGTAGTGCAATTGCTGGGTCATAGGGTAGCTCTATTTTTAACTTTTTGAGGAAGCTCCATACTGTTTTCCAAAGTGGCTTGCATTTCCACCAACAGTGTAAGAGGGTTCCCCTTTCTCCACATCCTCTCCAACATTTGTTGTTTACTGCCTTGTTAATTTTTGCCATCCTAACTGGTGTGAGGTGGTTTCTCAATGTAAGCACAGGACACTTATCTCGGCTTCAGTCTTGATCACAGGGTCTTGAGTTCAGGCCCCACGTTGGGCTCCATGCTGGGTGTGGAGCTACTTAATAAAAATTTTTAAGAAATGCAAATGTGCCTGCCAGATGTAAGCTTTAGGTCCCTGGAATATCCAAAGTGAAAGCATTTAGCTTTTTCCCTGACAAGAAAGAAGGGGTGACCCAGGACACCCAAGGCCTGGAGTAGCGGGACCCATGGGAAAAGAGTAAATCCTGCCTGATGCCCCCTTTGGTCTGTCGCCCTGGGGACTGACGGGCCATGGGCACAGGTATCTATTTCCAGAATCTCAGGGTAAAACCTAGAGAGGGAAGCTACTGCCTTTAGCTTGAAGAAACTGAAGGAGGTCTCTTTCACCATCACATGTATTCAGCCAACCAGAGAAGGTCTCACCAGGCACTTCTCTGAGTGCATAGATAAACACTAAAGTTCTCTTGTTGACTGACGGATCCCTCACTTCCAAAAGGATTTGAGACAATCCCCTTGAGAGTAAGCAAAGGTGCAGAGAAAGGAATTAAATCTGTACCCTCGAGGAGATTATTGTGACAGGTCCGGGCGGGGGTGGGGGATCCAAGGAGGAAGCCTTGGGATAGCTGTGATTAGAATGGTTGGGGCATGAAGGGTCCCAGGCAGAGCCAGCCCATCAGAAAAGAGCTTAGCTGGGAAAGATCTGGATTCAGGGACGGGTCCACAGCTCAAGACACTGCCTCCTCTCCTGCCCCGATGCTCCTCCCCTTCCGGAGAGCTAGTTTCCTGCCCCTTCCAGGGCGGTTGCTGTTCCTGCCTTGCACAAGGGAACCTGCACTCCATTAGGCAACTCACATGCCCTGGCACAGGCTGTGTTGGTCCCAAAACGAGGGCACCTTGTCATAATTTGCCCAGAGGACCTTTGCAGCCTCAGATCTGACACCGTGTCTCCACACCCCCTTCTATACCCATGCATGCTCTGCCTTCTGCCCCTACCAATCCGCTGACATTACCGGCAATTTCTCTTTTGCTAATTCAATGTACTCATTCAGGCTTCATCTTGTTTCATCTCTCGCTAGCATTTCCCACTTTTTTTTTTTTTTAAGATTTTATTTATTTATTTGACAGAGAGAGATCACAAGCAGGCAAAGAGGCAGGCAGAGAGAGAGGAGGAGGCAGGCTCCTTGCTGAGCAGAGAGCCCGATATGGGGCTCAATCCCAGGACCCTGAGATCATGACCTGAGCTGAAGGCAGAGGCTTAACCCGCTGAGCCACCAGGTGCCCCACATTTCCCACTATTGACCACTTTCCCCATCTCAGAATCTTCCTTCCTTGGCTTTTTGGGCAGTCTCATCGTGGGTTTTCTTCTGATCTATCTGACCTCTCCCCGACCTTTCAGAATGAAGTAACTTGGGGACTCAGAATAGGGTACTCCTTTACCTGGGGCGGCTTCCTCTGGCCCACGGCTCAGTTAACATATAAGTCCCTGACTCCCAAAGCTTCATCCCCAGCTGCCCTGTCTAGCTCCTACTGATCTCCACCTGTCCCTCGACACTTCAGGCACATCACATAGAAAACAGAATGCATCGTTTTTTCATAGAACATTCTCTTTCTAGGTGTTTCTTCTCTTGGAAGTGACATCACCGTACACCCAAATATTCAGGCCAAAGACCCTCTCCCTTGAAGTCTGCCACACCCTGACTCCCAGTCCCCCTGTTCACACTTCCTAAATTCACTTCATCCTTCCTGTCTGCATTGCCACAGCCTGATCTGAAGACCCATCATTTTTCATTTGAATTGCTTAATTCATTTCTTAACTGCCTTTCCTTCTTCTAATTCATCTCCCACCCTGTGTTGAGAGCTAACTTCCTAAAACACATGGCTCTCTAGTGCTTTCAGGATAAGATGCAATCGATTCAGTCCCATATACACGGTGCCTGCAGTCTGGCAATACAGAATCGCCAGGGGCCAGGCTCTAAATCGAGGTTCCTGGCATTGGGTTAACCACATCAACTTGGGAGAGGTACTTACCCTCTTGATGCCTTGGTTTCCTCATGTGTAAAATGGGTAAAATCATAATACCTCCTTCATGGGGGTGTTGCGAGGATTAAATGAGATAATACATACAGAGTGGTTGGAATGGTACCCAGCACATAACACACACTCAATAAATAGCAGCTACGATCTTTATTGCTACCTGCCCATGCTCATCTTCCACCTACCCGTCCCCCATACACTCATCTCCATTCATACTGAACACACTGGGGTAGACCCATAGCTTCCCATTCCGAGGTCTTTCTTCAGTGTCCTCCCTTTGCCTAAAATGCCAAATACATCTGTCCTCCTCCAATGTGCACTGCCCCAACCCCCTAGCCCTTTGCCTCGCGGGTTCGCCTTTGTCCTTCAGGATTCAAGGCACTGTCTCCTGGGAACTCTTCCAGGAAGCCTTCCCAGACTGCCCAGTTTAGATGTAATGCCTCTCTTCTGAGGTCCCATAGCTAATCATACGATGTCATAACATTTATTCTTTGAGGGCAGAAATCACGAGTTCCTCATCTTGGAACATCATGCTCAGTAGCGATGATGTCTAGCACTTACAGCAAATCTACCGTGGCAGGCAGTACCCTCACTGTTTTGTGTATATGCTTAAATCCTCACAAAAATCGTATAAAATAGGTATTACTGTTTTGATGTCCATTTTGTAGAAAAGGAAACGGAGTCACATTTTCCTCAATGTCCTCGAACTAGGAAGTGGTAGGATTGGGATTTGTACTGAGGTGTTTGGCTAGGAAGGAGTGATCTTAGCCAGTCGCATGTGCTTTTTTGGTAAATAATGAGTAGATCAATGAATAAATCAATCCCAAAGGCAAGAGTCAAGCAAATAAAGTGGGCTTGGAAGCCAATGGTGGCTGCCAATGCAATGTGGTGGCACATAATAGATGCTCATGAAATACTTGGTTGTCTGAATGAATGAGGACAGTTTGAAATCAAATGGGTAAGAGAGCAGCCAGAGGTTACCAGAGGTGAAAGTGTGGGGAGCCGAGAAAAAGCCCCTTTATCCCCGTGTGCTCCTGTGGTACGAACTGCCTACTTGTCCTGGTCTTTCAATATTTTCATTAAAAAAAAAATATATGTATATATTTTTTTTTCATTAAAAGTACAGATACATTATAAGAGGAATCCACAAACGGGCCCTACATGTTAGAATTGTTTGTTCTGAGGGGTCGGCGAGTTAGCCCTTTGGGCCTGGGAGATGGTGGGTGGGGGTACTCAGTCCAGACTGCAAGCACCATGCCAAGACTTGGGGTAAGACCAAGTGGTGTTTCTCCTTCCTCCCAGGAAAGGGTGCTCATCTGGCAATTTTCCATGAAGCACTACATCTATGGTGACCTCTATAAGAACCGCGTCAACATATCAAGCAATGCTGAGCAATCGGATGCCTCCATCACCATCGGCCAGCTGACCATGGATGACAACGGCACATACGAGTGCTCAGTCTCCCTGATGTCAGATCTGGAGGGAACCTCTAAGTCACGCATCCGGCTCTTGGTCCTGGGTGAGTGTCTCCGTCTCCTTCCTGGGGTGGCAGGGAGGTGGGGCAGGGAGGGGTGCTGGGAGAAGTAGCACCCTCGTGGTAAGGGAAAGCCAGAGACAGCCACACCTGACCAGGAGCTCAGACTCCTCCCCTCACCCCGTCTGCCCGGGCAGGGGGCTGCTCCTCCCTTCTTAACCGAAGACTATTCTGAGTTGCCCACCAATGGCATGCAGTTCCCAGGGCAGTGGAGAAGGCCAGTTTGGAGTGACCTGGGGTCAGCCTGGGACATTCTGCCCATGCTCTGTCCAGTGCTCTTCCCCATATCCCAGCTCCCTTCCTTTTCATGGCAAACTTATTAGGGAGAAGAATAAGGGAAATCATAGATCCTAAATAAGGACTCTCACTCAGCCTTTCTTTGGTGCCACGAGCCAGATCGTGACCTCCCCATTATAAATTCAGCTAATCAGTAGACACCCTTCACACCAGCATCTCTCCACCCTGGGCCCCAACCACACACCACCGATGAGGCTCTACTGCCTTTGAAATAAGTCCCAAGGTGACTTTCTTCTCATACAGATAACTGATTACTGGAGCTCATAGTTTTGGAAGAATCTGAACAATCATCTACTTTAGCATCTTCATTTTGTAGACGAGGCCCAGAGAAAGTAGGCCCCTGACTCCGAGTCAGCTCTGGGACACATCTTGGCAAATGGCTCCTCCAGGTCCAATATAACCAATGGCCTCCACCCTGGGAGGTAGCAACGCTTTAAACCCAAACAATGGATCATTTTTCCTTAATTTTTTCCACTTATACTCCTTAGTGGGATTTTTTTTTAATTGCGGGAACTGGCTGCCTGGCTTTTTGAAGCACTGTATCAATCAAACAGTGTAGCCCCAAAGAGAGAATAATTAACCATCTCCTTCCATCTTACCACCAGCATGGTAGCCAATGGGAATATTCCTCCATACTCTTCTCCACGTCCTTTCCAAATATGTACATGTGCGCACGTGCACGCACACACACGCACACACACACGCACACATTTTCTTTCTTTCCTTTGAAGAAAAAAAAATCATATTATGAAGATCACTCAGCAGTGTTTTTTGGGGTAATGTTTCATGCCTATTTCTCCAGATCAATACCTACAGATCTACCTATTAGCAGCATACATTCCATCACGTGGACGTACTATGATTTATCCAAGTGTTCCGTACTGATGGATATTCTCACGCTGTTTCCAATTGCGTGTGTGAACAGTACTGATATATACAGATATTCTTCCACTCTGTTGTTTTTATTTCTGTTGGCTATAAAAGAAGGATTTCTAGGTCAAAGATGATGCCTTCATGAAACATTAACCCATACCGGCAAACAACTTTCCTCAAAGCAACTTCTACTGCTACAGCATTTTATGAGCGCGCCTGTTTTCCCCATCCTTACCAGTACTGAATGGTATAAATCTTTTTAATTTTTGTAAATTTTGTTAATTTGTTAGGTAAGAAAAAATTCAGTGCAGTCTAAATCAAAATGTTAATTTAGCCACTAATAAGCTTCACTACCCCCCATTTGGGCCCAACCCGCCGAAGCTTGGGGACCAGCAGTGGGGAATGAGGGCTTGGTTCTGTCTCCTCACCCTCCCTCCTTCATCTGACTCCTCCCACCCCTGGGAGGTGATGGTGTGGCTCCTCTGAGGTCAGGTCCAGGGAGGATCAAAGGGAGAAAGGCAGGCCTGCTTGCCTGGCTAGGCCACGTGTATCTCCCTCTGGGCTCTCAAATAATCCCACCACAGCTTTTTTTCGGAGGGGGGTGCACTAATGGGGTCTTCCACCTGACACAGGTAGTATGTGTGCCCCCCGTCCTTTTCTACCCAGCCCCTGTTTCTGGCACTCACTCCTGCTTGCTGCTGGTCCGCTCCGGGCCCCCAGTGGCCCAGCAAGCAGAGCCCCTTGGTGACAGGAACACGACATGAATCAGCCCCCACCCCCACCTGGCCCTTGCAGCCCACTCCAGCCCCTTTCTCTCGGCCACAGGCAGGCACCGCAGTCCTCAGGGGGATCCCCAGAAACCCAGAGGCTTCCATAAAGCCTTCCATCCTCACACTGCAGAATCAGCACTTCCAGAATGTACAGGTTTCTGTCACTCAGCAAACCTCAGTCGGGAAATGAGAGATGCTAGCTCCCAACCAAGGGAACCCCGGTCTCCACGCTGGATTCTTCTGGTGCCTCCCCGGCTTGACTCAAGCTGGGGGAAATACCTCCTTCCCTTCCCCCAAGAGCAGGAGAGGAAATACTCATGGGTCCCTTCCTAAGCACTCTCTTCAAAGACATCTCCTCCCCGATGGACCTCCAGGCTTCTCTTGCATGGATGGAGGAGGGTCCCTGATAACCTAAGGATTTGCTCTTGGAAAGGCTGCTGGGATGTTTCTCATGCTTCTCCTTCATATTGAGGACACTCATCCCCCTGGAGGTTGCGGTGGAAATTTTGAGGCACAGAAGTCCCGACCTGTCTCACGCTGCTGCTTTTTATCACACATCTGAGGTCCCTTGTCATGCACCATCACCTTCGGTAGTGTGAAAATGAACTTCATGTTCTTTTTTACACTTAGACCTTTATTTGATCTGGAATTTATTTTTGTAGATAGGATGCTAGGAGTCTAACTTTGTTTTCTCCCACATGGATAACCAGTTGCGTCAGCCTCATTCACTGTACCAACGAAACCCTGATCATCCCACTGGGATGCCAGCTTCGGCACATGGTAAATTCTTACACAGAATGGCTGCTTTCTTACTCCTTTTTTGTTCATTTTCCTTTTGATTATTCCTGTGTTGATATTACATGGTTTGGATTACAGTGTGTTTATACTCAGTGTTCAAATAGATATATATAGATAGTTTCGTTTTTTGGGTATTTTGTTTTTTTTTAGTTAGAGCCATCAGTGTTGGAATAGTCAGCCTTTAATACCTGGCACTGTGTAATATCTTCTTTTGCTAAACTTTTCCAAAAAAATTCTGTCAATTTTTACACATTTATTCTTCCATGTTAATTTTTTAAATCACTTTGCTTAGTTAAAAACAGAAGTTGATTGGCATTATGGTCAACTTACATATTAATTTGCAAAGGAATGATATGTTACAAAAATTAAGTCCTCTCATCTAGGAAGATGTATTTCGGATTTAATGACCCTCCACAACAAGGGATAGATAATAAAATTCCAGGCCTCCCGTGGACAGAAGTAGAGCTGCCTTTTTTTTTCTGTCATCTATAGAAGGAAGGTATGGGAACTTTTTCACAACCCTGCACCCATCCATGTGGCCAAATTTCCCGTTTCTCACGTCCTCCTGCTCTGAAAACAGAGGGGATTTATTTTAAACGGAGAGAATGCTACCATCAACTTGCAATGACCTTGGTCTATGTGAAAGTTGCCATGAAGTCATGGTCATAATGGCTCCCACTTCCCGAGGACTGCTAAGAGCCAGGCATCCAAGAGCTTTACAGACATGGTCTCTCCTAATCTTTGCGATCCACGTGACAGTGGGTATTAACACTCACGTCTAGTAGAAGAGCACACCGAGGCTTGAGACACCTGTAGGAAGGGCCCCTGCTTCCATCAGAACAGCACGGCCCAAAGGCATAGTCCTGCACTTCCACGTCAGGTAAGCCCGCCACGCCCGGCCAGTAATTGATTCCGTTCAGGACGATTCCCAAATTCTTCCAGGTTTACTTACATCTTCAAAGTACCCTCTCTGTCAGCTGATAGCAGACAGGAGCTTGCCGGTGATGGTTTAGCTGACCATGGCGGTAACTCGCCTTCTGCTCTTCCTGGATCCATGGCGACAGAAGAAGGCTGGTGGGGCAGAGCCCAGGCAGCCCCGGGTGTGCCATTCGCCCTCATTTGTCCACAGAACACCTGCATCTTGGACACATCACTCATTGATAACAGAGATTCTGACCCGCTCTTCCATGTGGGGGGGGTCTTTGCTTAGGGTCTGGGAGATGGAAACCCCACTGTCCCATGAGCACCTGCCTCATTGTTTCTGGATTTCCATGGGGGGCTCTTGATGGTCTTAGACCTTCAGGAACATTGACAGCCCTTCTCGCCTCATCGACGAGGCTGTCGCCATCACACATTATCATCTTCTGGCATTTTTATAGCCATGTTTTAGTTGCTCCCAATCTAGCTGGGGTGCCTATGGTGTCTATGGAGTACCCTTAGAGCAAGGGGCCTGCTCTCTGGAGAGCTCCTCAGGGCGAGATCTGTGGCAATAGAAGGCTGTTGGTTGTTGAAATGGAGCTCTGCTCTCCCATCCCACCACTATAGCAGCCTTAGTCCAAACACAAACAAACAAATAACTGTGTTTGGTGATGCTGCCTTGCCTCTTGAAAATACTAATTAGAAAAAGAAGAGAGGGGCGCCTGGGTGGCTCAGTTGTTAAGCATCTGCCTTCGGCTCAGGTCATGATCCCAGTGCCCTGGGATCGAGCCCCGCATCAGGCTCCCTGCTCAGCGGGAAGCCTGCTTCTCCCTCTCTCACCTCCCATGCTTGTGTTCCCTCTCTCGCTGTGTCTCTCTCTGTCAAATAAATAAAATCTTAAAAAAAAAGAAAGAAAAAAAAGAGAAACTAAAAAAAAAGAAACACGTTGACTTCCAGCTCCTGTCCACATGCTGATTTATTTCCATAACTGAATTTGTAGCCGAACGGGTTGGTACTTTGCTCTCTTCGTTCCTCACCAGGTAGCGCTTTCTGCCGTCTTAGCACTTACAGTCCTCTAAGCTCCCTGCCGCTTGGGTGGGTGGATAGAGTCCCCTGTCCCTGAGTGAACATTCAGCCTGTTCCAGTTAAAGCCATTATGAATAATGTTGTAACAAATTGTTTTGTGTACATAGCTCTTCATTTTTATTTGAGTTAGCTCCTTGGAGAGATAAGCCAAGAAATGCACATTTTATCTATTTTCTGTTCTGTACTTCTTCCTCCTCTCCCATTGCCCTGGTTGGCCCCTAGCTGAATCCCTCACTTCTCTGGACCTGGTCCTTTTCTTGCTGATGCTATCTCCTTCTGGCATTGTTACAGAACCTGGACTGGGTCCTGATGGAAGAACCATGTGGTGCTCGGAGACTTTGGAGGATTGGAGGTTTATTTAACACTGGCGGGCTCAGAGGAGACTGTTCTCCAAAGGTCTGAGCCCCGAGCAGAAGCAGGGAGGGTAATTTATACCCTTCTACTTCCGCACACTTGGTACTTTTGGCATGCAGGGGAAACGGGGTAGGAAAGAAGAACCTGGAAGGGCTTTGAGATGGGGACTGGAATTCCCTTGCTGGTTAGGTCGGCCATCTTAGAGTACAGTTTTTCCCTTATCATTTGCCCTTTTGATGCCCCTTTTAAACACCTGGTTTAGAGAGCATCATTACCCCTATGGGCCGATAGCCTGCAAGGGTAGTATCTGGGCGGTAACAGTGTTTTCTATGAACTTAGCAGTCCATCCTTAGGTATTAGGGTTGCCCAATAAGCGATAACAATAACAAGTTTCTGGGAGAAAGTCCAATCAGAAGGGGCAGCAGCGTAAAGCCTGACTCCTGAGGTGAGGGATATTGCGCCAATGATAGCCAGGGACCACAGTGAACAGATGTCCATCAGTCAGTGGGGTCTCCCTGAAGGTGGAGCTGGAGCGGGTCGGTAGGGTCTGGTTGGGCTTTCCACTGGTGTGATTCCTTGTCCGATTGGTGAGCCTTCTTTACTCTAGAGTGGTGGACCCACTGGGTGACACCTGAGACCTTGAGGGCAGTAGGGGTGGTCAGAATAACAGTGTGGGGCCCTGTCCACTGTGGTTTGAGGGGGTCCTTTATAAAGCTTCTCGGGAGATGCTCCTTAGAGTTTTTCCCAGGGCTTGGAGGTGTTGGGACACTTCTAAGTTTCCAATCTGTTCGACGTCTCCTCCAAGCCTGCTTATTACGGGGGGTGGCCTGCCTTTGAGGTGAATTATAGCTACGGGAATCTTTTAAATTCAGTTGACTTAGAATAAACAAGATCAATGACCTCCAACAGTTATGACCTATAGAAGTATGATGTTTGGGTCCAGGCATAAGGGTAGCTGGGTTTAAAGTTTGACAGCTTTTAGGTATTATTTCAGGCATATCGCTAAGTGTAGCCTGGTATTTAATAAGTCAGCCTCCATCATCCATTCGTGGCCTTTGGTTTCTAAGACACTTTGGACCTGAGGTGAAGTCTCTACAGTCAGGGACTGTCCCTCAGGGAGCTTTGAGGCTCCTTTTACCAGGAGCACTGTTGTATGCTTAGCTGAAGCCTTTGTTTGCAATTGTACCTCAACGGAGGTGGCTTCTGGGATAAATATAACTGTGAGGGTTGAAACAATTAAGAAAGACCTCTTTGGGGTAAAGTGTTAATATCCTAACTACAAGGAATCACTGGCAAGTGGGGGAAAACTTATCAAGAGGTTAAGGGCATTCCCAAGTGCATTATCCAATCCAATCATAAAGAAAGTGGGGTCATCCATTATGCCCACAAGTCCATAGTAAACCCTATGGAGTGGGGTTTGCTCTGGCTTTTAGGGAATGATTTCATTACTCCAGCCACATAGAATTGGTCAAGGTGATAAGTTATACAATTGTTGGGGAACCAATCCCATTTGCCAGTTGTTTAATCATGTGCCATGGGGTCCTGTTATTATCCCCACAGAATAAAAAGCAAGAAGATTGTCTAAATGAGCTATTGTGCAACTTCTCTGAAGTTTACCTCAAGTTGTCTAGTTTAGGTAAACGACAAACATTTAAAGACATCAAAATCTAGAATTTAACATCCACAAAGGTGGGTTATTTAAATGTAATTTTTCTTCTCTAAAGTAAGCCTCATTTCCACAGATAGCCAAATCGGGACTAATTTATTTGAAAAACAAGTCCAGTTTTAACAAACTTGGCCTAATTATTTACATAAGCTCAGCAAGAACAGTGAGTGATCATACAGATCCTTTAGAATCTGCTTTGTTGGAACTTTCGTAAGGAATCTCTAGGTTGAACTTTTAGTAGCCTCTCCAGGCCAGAAGCCAAGCCAAGTACTTGCCATCAGACATGCCTGCAATACTTGTAAGATTTGGGCAGATTCCTCTTCATGAGGTCCCCAAAGTATCCTGACGGTCCTGCACCTGCCAGGAAGTGACATTCTTTACTCACCTGGTGAGGCTGCTGGCAACTCTGTAAGTAAGGTACCAGGCCAACATTTCCAAGGGGCTTTATGGCTCCAGGTTTCATAAAGCCAACCTCCATGCCTTAAAGCTGTTTGGCCATATCTGAGTCTCTGCATGTCTTTCTCAAATATGACATTTCAGTCAAAGCCTTGTAAAATAACCAATGTTTCCAATAGTGTCCTATTACAAGGAGAACAGATTCTTATTGAACTTATGCAAATGACTAGGATTGCCTTGGAAGAAGGTATACTTACTGAGACCTTTTGAGTTTTAGAGGGTTCAGATAGAGCGAGAAGTTGAATGCTTTAATTTGTTTAGAAATGACTATTTTACCATGTTTCTGTAAGTCATAGAAATCTTAAGTTTCCTTAATGAGGAAGTGAACATTAAGGAACCAGCAATGTTTTTCAAACAAGGATCACAAAACTATAATCATCTTTTTAATTCATTTAGTCCCATGTTACTGATTCTTGTTCAGTTTGAATGCAGCTTTTACTTAGTTCTGGAAGTTCTTACTCATTTAAGTTCTGATCTTAAAGATATTGAATACCTGTATTGTCCTAAAGTCCTTTATATGAACCTCCTTGAAGATGAAACTCATTTTGCAAGACAGTAAGAACAATTACAAATTACAAAAAACTCAGAAATGGACATTGTTAATGATCCGATAGGAGAGTTCACTATGATACGATTGACAAGGAAACTCCGTTATTCTGTGATACATAGCACTTCAATAGCCAGAACCACAACGTTACATACCAAACAAGCAAGCCTAATTAGTTAACAAGACTTTGTTCATGATTTAAATCTTGGGGATGTCTGTTAAAACCTTAAAGTTTTAAAGCACATCCCTCAATAGGATTAGGGATGTTAAAGACCTGATAAAGGCAAGACAGAGAAACTGGTTTTTCTAGGCAGGCGGAGAGAAAACAACTATTTGCATTTTCTTATCAAGAGCAAACCAACAATTGGAGAATACTTTGTCTTTTTTAACAGAGAGAAAGCAGACTTTCAATCTTATACCAATGTACTTTAAAATCCATTCATTTCAACCTTGGTCCACCCTGACCACTCTAAAATTCGTTCCAAAGTTTTCCCTCCATAAACCTTCTACAACTCTTCTTTGCATTCAGATTTTGTCCCAAGTCATTTTTTCCCAAACAACTATCTCGTTTAGGACAAAATTACCTTCTTTTACCTTCAACAAAAATGCGCTCCCATTCCTTATCTTTCTTACTTATCTCCTACTTTTCCACATACAGAGTTGTTTTCCTTATTTTTATCAGTCTTAGTTACAGTTAGCAGAATTTTGCACTCTTTAGAAACCTTAATCTCTAGCAAAGACAAAGGAGTAACCAATTGTGAACTGTTGCACCAGAATTTTTAGATGGCAAATTCGTGAATCAGTTAGGCACAAAACATGTTTGCCAATAGATTTAAATATCCTTAGTTTCTTTGCAGTAAGAAGTCAAAAGCACAAACCTATGTCCAGTAATTAACGGCTTAGCACTTATTCTATTTGGAAAAGACCTAGATGTCCAATGAATTCAATTCCATTTATCATCCAAGCAAAACTTTAAAGTTTTAGTTTGCCAAAGACTTTGAAGGCTATCTTAACAGTCACCCAAGAAAACTTTGAGACACTTAACCATCCGTGTACTCATCTTTTTGCTAACAAATTGCAACAGAGATAACACGAGGTTATCTGACCTTCAGTAAACCTTGATAGAATAAAAGTTTCACGTTTACTGCTAACTTAAAAGACACGTCTAGCTTAATTAAACCAACAAACTTAGTTTAAATACTGAATCATGTTCTCCCTGGATCCTGAGACACGCAGGGAAATCTGGAGTGGGTGGTGTTCGGTCCAGGGGGCGCTCCTCTTGCTCCTTGACAGTGAAGGGAGGAGCCATGGTGCCTGAGGCACTGAGGAAGGTCTAAGAGCCAGTAGTGCAGGCCACACCCGAGGTGGTGCAGAAACGAGAGAAGGGGGATGGGGAGGCCGAGAAAGGGTTCCCGGAGCAGACTGCCGAGTGTTCCCAACAACAAGGGGGACAAGCGGGAAGGGGGCGGGGGGGGGGAGGGGGAATGCGAGTTAGGCAGTCCACGTCGGGCCAGAGAAGACAGGGAATTTCACAGAAACAAAGAGAGTTTTGGCAGCTGCTTGGGAATATTCCTTAAAGTCCCCATCCTGAAGGACGCCTGGGATCATGACCTGAGTGGAAGGCAGACGCTTAACCAACCAAGCCACCCAAATGCACATCAGCCGCCCTTAAATGTAAGTTTGAGAGCTCCTGTTATTTTACATACTGTTTCTGTCTGGATCAAGTTTCCTGTGGGCTGTCAGAGCTGCTAAATCAGATATCTCCCACACATGCCACTTAGAAGAAGCAGGAGCACTGTCTTCCTGCAGCTCAGCTTTAGGCCCCGGGTCGGAGGAGGACTGCGGTCCCCGCGCTTCCAGACGGGCTCACCCTTGTCCGGAGCTCATCCCGGTTGCTGTCCCTGATGCCCCCGGGCAGGGCCTCCCTGATAGGCTTTGCTTCCTTACAGCCTTTGGGCTCCTTTACTTGGGTTACAAATACCCTACTTTGGTCCTTCCTATTAGCACAGAATCCGACCCATGGGGGCAGAGTTTGGGCTACCTGAAGCCAAGAATCAATATATGGGAATTGGTCAGAGTGTCCAGGAGTCCCGAAAATAATTTTGTAAATGACCTGGACAGTGGGTAGGTCTCAGGGCACCCTCAGAGGGCCAGTTGACCTCAAAGGTGGCCCATTCCAGTTCACATAATATGCCTAATTTTCCAGGAGACGTTTTGATCCCATAGTCTCCTGAAAATCCCTTCTTAAAATTTTCGAGCATATAGTCTAAGACCATAGGTTTTGAAGAGCTTCCACCCGTGATGAGCGGGAGCTCTCTTGGCCACCCTGTGTGTTCCCTCCCTGGTCATTGGCGCAGAGACAGACAAAGGGTGGGTGTCCCTCCAGAGGAGAAACCAGTCAGATGCCCGCCTGTCCGCCCTCCCAGAGGAGACTTGGGTGCCTATCTTAGCTGTAGCTAAGCCCGAAGGGCTCATCCTGGGCCCTGTGAGGTCACCAGGGAAACAGGTCAGGGCCTACTCGGACTCTGTAGGCTTCTGGGGATCCTAAGGGTGCCCGCCCGTGGAGCCGCAGAATCAGTCCGCCCAACAAGCCAGGTCAAACTGCACATTCACTCACGCATTCACCCCAGGAGTCATTACAGTTCCTCCACCCCACCCCCACCCCCGGGAGGCCCTGCCCTGTGGAATTCCTTTTGGAAATTCCTTCCTGTCCCTCCTTTGGGGGAGTGGGGGGGTTCCTGACCTGAGGGACTCCCCCCCCAGGAGTCCCTAGCTGTGAGACCTCTAAGAGGGCTCCGGGAGGTGGTCGGTCTCCCCTTCCACCCTGACAGGGGGCCTGACGGGGTCCTGGGGCCCCAGCCTTACCGGAATCTGATGTGGGGACCAGATCCTCACCTGCCAGGTCTCCTTGAGTCCGGCGGGAGCAGCAAAGCGGGACTGATCCGAGGCCACCGGCGGGAGACTGCCGAAAATCAGGCAGGGCGCCTTCTCCTTTACGGCCCTCGTTCCGGCACCGCCCGGCCTTTGCCGCAAACCCGTGGCAACACTGGGCCCGCGCGGTTGGGTCTCCCGGTGTGGGAACCAAATGTTACGGGTCATGGACTGGATCCTGACGGAAGAACCAAGCGGCCCTCGGAGACCTTGGAGGATCGGAGGTTTATTTAACACTGGCGGGCCCAGAAGAGAGTACTCTCTCAAGGTCTGAGCCCCGAGCACAAGCAGGGAGGGTAATTTATACCCTTCTACTTCCACACACTTCGTACTTTGGGGGCACGTGGGAAATGGGGTAGGAAAGAAGAACCTGGAGGGGCTTTGAGACGGGGACTGGAATTCCCTCGCGGGTTTGGTCGGCCATCCTAGAGTACAGTTTTTCCCTCATCAGCTTCCCTTAAGTAGTTCCGATTTTCACCCGGCAACAAGCTGGTTTGGGGGAAAGGCAGCAAGACCCCACTTAGGTGTGCATGTCCGATTCCTCCCTCCCCTCCAGGGCCAGCTTCATTTTAAGACAGGAGCTAGCTAACGAGGAGGGCAAAGACACAAGTTTAATCTGAGATTATGGATCTCAGTGTTTTGCTTTACAACAAGAGAGAAAGAGAGGAAAAGAAAGAGAGAAATCATTTTGTACTGTCCGTGAAGAAATCCAGTAAAAATCTTTAAAAGAAAGTTTTGTTTCCAAATGGCTTCGCTACTGGGCTATTTTTAGGTAGAAGGGCTTTAATTATACGGGGCCGCCCCCACGGGCTGGGTGAGCTCACAGTAAACTGAGGGAGCGGAGAGCTTCCTGACAGGGGCGGAGCACACAGAGCTGGTCCCCCGGGGCGGGGGGGGAGGGGCGGAAAGCCACCTGACGGCCCGCGGCTCAGCAACCCTGACCTAGAGCCAGTCTCCGGCGCGGGCGGGACCGGTCGGCTCCTCGGACTCTGGCGCCCCCTGGTGTCTGCAGTGGGAGGCGCAGGCTTTGGAGCGCCGCGGTGCCCCGTCTTGCACTCTCAGGGTAGCAGCTGCCTTCAGTCTGGGAGGCAGGAAGAGGGGACCCAGAACCCCGAGATCCCAGGGAGCCCCGCAGGCTTCACAGCCCCGCAGGAGGAGCTGTTTGAACTAGAGCTGATTCGAGGTCCTAGCTGGTTTTGATGCTGGGAGGCTGGGGAGGGACCCTTCAAGAAGGATCAGGACAGAGTGGGGGGTTGCCTAGGGTGAGCTGGGGTGTGGGGGGGCAGACAGAAACCTGACACACTCCTTCATAAGGCTGGTGTTCTAGGGGGTGGTTGGTCTCTTGTTATCCCTACTGCTGCCTCGGGACTGAAGGAAGGATTTGCCTTAATATCCTGGCAAAGCTAGCCTCCATATATGTCCAACTTGCTTTTTTATGCTTCTCCAGATGCTCCTTTGCCTTGGTCTGTTCTGTCCCCTTTTTGTCTTGGATCCCAGAGAAGGCTGGTCACGGAAAGGCTTGACCACGGTCATGCACACCGAGTCGGACACTGCCTCCCTGTGACACCTCTCCGGGGTGTTATGCCTTAGGCAGGCTCTCTAACTGGGAGATGAAATTGTAGCCCCCTGGTCAAGGCACACTGGGAAACAGGTCGGGTGTTTTCATGCGTGGAGAGGGCTGTTCCTGTACCCTTGGAGAGTTCAGGAGGCAAACTTGGCCCATCAGCCCTGACCTAGAGCCAGTCTCTGGGGAAGCAGTGTTTGCCTTCCCTTGTACCCACTTGCTGGGCCCGTGGGGTGGAGGGCTGCTCGCCAGAGTGGTCTGAAGGCAGCAGTCTCTTCCTGTCCAGGCCGCTCAGTCCCTGGGGCCAGGATATAAAAAGGTGGCTCTTGAACCAAGCTTGGGCCTCTTAGGTTTAGGGGCTGTCCGCCTGCGGCTGGTGTGGGGGAGTGCCTGTTATTTGCTCCACGCTGTCCCACACCTGGTGGCCCTCACGCGAGCAGCAGGAGCTACGGGGCATGCACACCCAAGAACCCCTTGCCTGTCTCAGAGAAAAACCAGAAGTGGCTGCTGGGTGCAGCCCGGGTAGCTTCCCACAGCCACTCTGGGGGCAGGGTGGGGGAGCTGGGGAGGGGTTGCGACACTCTCCGTACATCCTTGCAGTCTGGATTGTACAATGCGCGGGCGCTACTGACCAGGACAAGCAGACCATCCAAGGATCTGAAGAAAGAGGTGGAGGAGATAGGCCTGCCACGGGGGATTCGGTAATAGCCCTTTGCACTGCGTGTTCTCCCCCTCCCAGCCCCAAGGACACTCCCTGGAGTCTCAAGCACACTTGACGCTTCTTCCTGCCTCAGGGCCTTTGCACACACTGTTCCCTCTGTGTGGAGGGCCCTCACTTCTCTCTAACCACCACCACTTCCACTACTGCCCTTACTTACTCACTCTTCCTGCAGGTCACAGCCCAGGCTGTGGGGGTCAGTGTCCCTCGCTTGTGCCTTCCCTGCCCCCGCAGCCTTGCCTCCTGCCCGGTCATTGTCCAGTCACTTGTCTTTTGCTCCCACTGGACTCCTTGAACACAGGAACTCACTCACTATGTCATCCCAGTGCCAGGCAGTATCAGACAGGAAGTGCCCAATAAGGTTTGGTACGGTAGTGCCAAGGGAATGGACCGGCTTCAGATCCTCAGGAATTGTGGACGATCAGGTTAGGGTTGTGAGTGCAGGGGCCTGTTGGTTTTTGTAACCTCCTTTCTGTAGGCTTCCCTTTCCTGGTCTCCGCCCTTCCGCCACCCCACCCCCACCCCTTCAGGCCTCACTCTCCACCCAGCACACAACTCTGCAGCCACTTGGGGTCTCTCCAATCACCCAGCTACTCCGAGCAGTTACATTTTATCAATGAGGGCAGTGCTTAACACAAAGGGAACTTTCCTAAGAAGTCTGAGTTGAAGGGCTTCAAACAGAGGGGCTTTCCCCGAACCCAGGGGCAGGCAAACACGGCCAAATCCAGCCTGGGCCTGTTCATACATGGCCCGCGAGCCAAGAATGGTTTTTACATTTATAAAGGGTTATTAAAAACGTAGAAGCAGTGGCAGAGACCATACCGTGGCCCACAACGTCTAAAATATTACCTTTGACCCTTTGCAGAAAGTCTATTGTCCCCTTACCTTATAGACGGGAACACTGGGGGACCGCAGGGTTTACCTAAAATGGCACAGATGGGCCAACATCAGAAGGAGCTCGCATGGGCTGGTGGAGAAAGCACTGGAGATGGAGTCAGAAGACCTGGGCTCTAGTCCCACCCAGCTCCTGCCTAGTCTCCTTTCTGGGCCTCAGTATCCCCATCTTTATAACGGTGCTAACTCTAATCTTGCACTAGGATGCCCCCGGTGTCGGTGTGCACTGCCTCTCTGTGACGGTGACAGACCACCGAGGAGGTATTTTGGGGTGGATTGATCTGACAGCACTATTTCTCACCAGTAGGCTATGAATTTCTCTGCCTGAGAACAAACAGAGCAGTATGCGTGTGTGTCTGCAGTGGGAGGTGGCTGTCACCAAGCCCCCCCCCCCATTCATGCCTTCATGCTGGTCCTTCCCCTCGACAGTGCCCCCCTCCAAACCAGAATGCGCCATTGAGGGGGAGACCGTGATTGGGAACAACATCCAGCTGACCTGCCAGTCGAAGGAAGGCTCTCCGGCCCCTCAGTACAGCTGGAAGAGCTATGATGTCCTGAACAAGGAGCGGCCAGCCCCAGCAGGTAAAGGGGTCAGCGGAGAAGACGGGCCCCCGCCCCAAAATGCAGGTGATTGGGTGGGGCTGCCTAGGGCTAGAGCTCCTGGCCGGACCAGTCGGGTCTCCCTGAAGAGCTGCCCTTTTCCTCCCCCTCCCCCTGCAGCGTCTCTACCTCTTCTCGTGATAATCCTCATCTCATAGGTTGTTGTGGAAAATAAAAGTGAGTCATGTAAAGCACTCAATGGAGGCACGTAATAAATGTGCCTCTGTTACCTTTGTTCCTTGCAACTCAGTTCCCGTGAATAAGCATATCTGGGTAAGCACTCTGTGCAAAAGCAGTGGGTGCAATTTTAATTTTGACTGTGATCATGTCCTTTTTTTTTTTTTTAAGTATTTTAATTATTTATTTGACAAAGAGAGACGCAGCAAGAGAGAGGGAACACAAGCGGGGGGAGTGGGAGAGGGAGAAGCAGGCTGAGCAGGGAGCTGGATGAGGGGCTCGATCCCATGACCCTGGGATCATGACCTGAGGCGAAGGCAGACGCTTAACGATCGAGCCACCCAGGTGCCCGTGTGATCATGTCCTAAATTACACATTTGAGGCCTCAAGTCCAGGTCTGTGGCTCCACTCAAGGGTGGGAATTCCCATCCGCATTCCCTATCCAGGCTAGTCCAGCTGAGGCTCACGGAACCCCACCTTCCCAAACATGCCCTCCGTTTGTGGCCACACCCAACTGCATGACCGGGTCTGCCGTAAGGTTAGGAGACATTAGCTCCAGCTCTGGTTGCCTGGAGACCTGCTTTGTACTGGGCAGCTGGCATTTGACCTTTGGTCAGGAAACAAACTGAAAAAAGACAACCCTACATAAATATCTTGCTGTCATTACCATGGTCATTACCATCCCACTGGTGTGGGAAGACCTCGGCGGCATCTTGGGGCCCTGGTACCCCCGGCACAGCCAGTTCTCCTGGAGATCAAAACAGACAAGGTCTGAGAGGTGCCGGTTGGATTAACTTCTGGGCGTTCTCTCTGCTCAGTGGGTGAGGAGGAAGTGGGCAGGGACAAGTGAAGCCGTGGTGGAGACGTGTGAGTAGCGGGCTGGGGGCTGGGGAAGAGCCCCCTGGGGCCGGATCAGTCCCGCCGGGTGAATGTACAGATTGGGGCTTTGGTCAAACAAGATGAACTTTGTCAGTCTGTCTTTCACTCGGAGGCCAAATGAGAACTTCTTAAAAGTTAAAAAAAAAAAAAAAAAAAATAGAACCCTCTCACTCCAATGTAAATTAGAAAGGATATTGTGGATCTCAACAGGTTTCCAGTTTTGTTTACAAATTTCTGGCTGGCTAATTGTTATCGAGTGTGTCTGGAATTTCTGGAAGCCCCCTGGCAGCTCTCCTGTGGGTCTAAGGCCCTGCCTGTCTGGCCTGTGCATGACCCGGTGACTCCAGCAACGGTCACCGAGGTCTGCCATGGACAATGGTTGGTCGGCCCTTTCTTCCAGCAGAGCGTGTATAGGGAGACCCAAGGCCGAAGGTTACATGGTGACCGCTGTCACAGTTTTGTAGCCAAGGGGTTGTAACCCAGAGGATGCCTAAGGGGATAAAAGATTTCTCCGAGGGGGCACCTGAGCTGGCAGTATGAGCTAAGAGCATGGTGTGGGCTTGAATCCTGGCCCTACATGACCATGGCAACAGACTCAGCCTCTCTGTGCCTTAGTTTCTACATCTGTAAAATGGACCTGAAACCAGTACTTATTTCATACAGTTCCTGAGAAAATTAAATAAAAGTCCATGGAAGGCATGGAGACCATGCCTGGTAGGTAGTTAGAACTCCTTAAGGCTAGGTGCTACTAGCTATGTGGTATGTGAGCTAGATCCTTAAGGATGAGTCGGGTGGGCATGGCAGATATCCCAGGAATCATGCGTATTCTGTGCCGCCCAGGGTGGGGGGAATGCGCTGCAGGGAGGAGGGAGGTACTGCTGTGAGAAAAGCAGCGATGGGGGTTCCTGAAGCACCTATGCGTTGGGCCAGGGCAAACCTTCATCTTTCGGTGATTCAAGAGAAGACAAACCTGAGGACAGCGAGGAAGGTCAAGGGGAGACTCGCACACATACTTTAGAAAAGCTTCATCCTGCTTCAAGTTAAGATTTGCTCAGAATGGGGCGCTTGGGTGGCTCAGTTGGTTAAGTGTCTGCCTTTGGCTCAGGTCATGATCCCGGGGTCCTAGGACCGAGCCCTGTGTCAGGCTCCCTGCTCAGTGGGGAGCCTGCTTCTCCCTCTCCCTGCCACTCCCCCTGCTTGTGCTCTCTCTCTGTCAAAAGAATAAATAAAATCTTAAAAAAAAAAAAAAAAAAAAGATTTGCTCAGAGTCCAGATCTGGGCTCGCCAGCCAAGAGTGTGGTTAATGATGAGAATAACACAAGCTTGCACCTGGTGTTGGGATGGAGGGGGGCTTGTTCTCGGAGGCTTTGGACTCCACCTGCCTCACAGAGCCCCAGAGTAGGACCAAACCCAGTTCTGATTTTTAAAACATTTCTGTCCACAGTGGACAATTTGAGAGTAGGGTTCCTCTACCCTGCTCTATCTGAAGACAGTAGAGATTGCTTCCTTTCACTTAGTAATCGGTGGAAGCAAGGCAGCAGGGAAAAGAACAGGGAATCTGGAATCAGTAAATAAGAATTTCAGTCCTGACATCTCCACTTAGTAGCTGTAAATCACTCACAGCCTCTCTGACCCTTAGTATCCTCCTCTGAAAACCTAGGATGAGCAGTATACCACCTTCCCTGAAGGCTGTGAAGAGGAAAGAGGAGATCCCACGTGTGATAGTTCTAGACATCTTTTGTAAGCCCGCTGAACTACATGCACTGAAAGAATAGGAATTTGGATATCAAAGAAGGAGGGAGAGGTAATTCTGGGGGCCAGAGCGCTTTAGAGGAGATTCTCGGAGGGTGAAAGGGTGGGCATGGGCCCTGCAGCCAGGGTGGCAGCCATAGGATCAGGGCTGTGGGGGTGGAGAGTGGCTGGCGACAGGAAAGTTAAATCTTGCCAATTTGACATCCGTGGCAGGGTTTCTCTGTGGGGAAATCGCTCCCCTGCTGGACCAGCCCAGGGAAGTGGGAGGCTGACTGTCCTGTAGTTCCTCTTATTGGCCACAAGATGTCGCCACTGCAGCGAAAACATTGCGGTTAGCCAGATTTCAGAAACTGAAGTCCTTTCCAAGAGAAAAAGGGACTTGGGAGCCCCAGCTCAGAATCAGAGCAGATCTTTGGCACGAGAGATGCACTGGCTAATTCCAGACCAGCTTCTAATATTCACCGTTTCCTTTGGGGAAGAGTCCAAAGCTGGGCTCTGATAACTGGAAAGGTCCTGGAGGCAGTCTGAAGTCTTCTGTCCTGATGTGTCTGCAGTGGGCTGTGTTCCTCTTACACATAGACGGAATCGCACACTCTGTAAAGGAGTAGGAATCTGATAAGGGCTATAGTCCCCATAAGTATTCCTCGGGTCATAGAACATTTCCCAAAGTGTGTTCCTTTAAGATGCCTCTATTTTTTTTAAAGAATTTATTTATTTATTTGAGAGAGAGAGAGCAGGGGAGGGTCAGAAGGAGAGGGAGAGAGAGAATCCCAAGCAGACTCAATGCTGAGTCTGGGGTCTGATGTGGGGCTCAATCTCACAACCTTGAGATCATGACCTGAGCCAAAATCAAGAGTTGGGTGCTCACTGACTGAGTCATCCAGGTGCCCCAAGATGCCTCTTAAAAATTAAAAAAAAATCCAATTCATTTAAAAAATAAGACCATTAGGGAGGAGGAGTTAAGATGGCAGAGGAGTAGGGGGACCCTAAGTTTGTCTCATCCCTCCAGGACAACTAGTTAGTTATCGAATCATTTGAACACCCGAGAAATCAATTGGAGTTTCTGAGAAAACAAATACTGCAAGTCTACAAGTAGAAGAGCGACCACCGTTTGGAAGGTAGGAGGTGCAGAGGCTTGAATCCAGTGTGATAGAGCCAGTATAGATGGCGGGGAGGGAGGCTGCTTAAGGAGGCTACCACAAAGCATGATATGCAGTGGAGTGCAAAATCGGAACTTTTAGAAGTCTGTCACCTTGGGGGACGTGCCTGGCATAAAGGTGCTCCGGTGGCAAAGTGAGGCGGAATCCCAGATGTGACACCGTGATCTGAGGGTACAAATATAGTGATCCGAAGGGGCACCTGCACCCCAATGTTTATAGCAGCAACGTCCACAATAGCCAAACCATGGAAAGAGCCCAGATGCCATTGACAGGCGAACAGTAAAGAAGATGTGGTGTATATAGACAATGGACTATTACTCAGCCATAAAAAAATGAAATCTTGCCACTTGCAATGATGTGGATGGAACTGGAGGATACTGTGTTAAGCAAAATAAGTCAAGAGAAAGACATGATTTCTCTCATATGTGGAATTTACGAAACAAAACTAGGAGCACGGGGAAGGGAGGGAAAAATAAAACAAGATGAAATCAGAGAGGGAGACAAACCAAAAGAGACTCTTAATCATAGGAAATGAACTGAAAGTTGCTGGAGAGGATGGGGGTTGGGGGATGTGATATATATTACTCAGCCCTCAAAAAGAATGAAATCTTGCCATTTGCCACCAGGTGGATGGAACCAGAGGATATTATGCTAAGCGAAATAAGTCAGAGAAAGACAAATACCACATGATTTCACTCATATGTGGAATTTAAGAAACCAAAGAGATGAACATAGGGGTAGGGAAGGAAAAAGAAAATAAGATAAAAACAGAGAGAAGGAGCGCCTAGGTGGCTGACTCGGTTAAGTGTCTGCCTTCGGCTCAGGTCATGGTCCTGGGGTCCTAGAATCAAGCCCCGCATCGGGCTTCTTGCTCAGCGGGGAGTCTGCTTCTCCTCTCCTGCTCCCCCTGCTTTTGCCCCCCACCTCTCTAATAAATAAATAAATAAAACCTTTTTTAAAAAAAGATAAAAATAGAGAGGGAGTCAAGCCATAGGAGACTCTTAACTATAGGGAACAAAGTGAAGGTTGCTGGAGGGGAAGTGGGTGGGGAGACGGGGTAACTGGGGGGTGGGTATTAAGGAGGGCACTTCATGTAACGAGCACTGGGTGTTCTATGCAACTGATAAATCACTAAATTCTACCCCTGAAACTAATAATACACTGTATGTTAACTACCTTTAATTTTTAAAAAATTTAAAAGAAGAGAAAGAAGACCATTATATTTTAACCTCCATTTAGGGACACCCAGTGCTCGTTAGCAAATTGGAAGCTGAGAGTTCTGTTGTTAAAAAATGTATTTAACCCTCTCTCATTGATTTTGAAATTTGCTTTGGTCATGGACTGCTTTTTTAGTACCGTATGTTAATGTCACAGGTAAGCAATATGCCAGAAAACATTCCGAGGCGTGAAATTCTAGGGTAAAAGCGGTAGCATTTTATAGAGAACGAGCACCCAGAAAATACAGCTCTGTGTTTCAAGGGAACAATCTGAAGAAAGTACATAGGGAAAGATTGGAAGAAAATAACCCAAATCATCAGCTGTAATTTCTAGCTGGTGGAATTATGGATGATTTTATTTTATTCTCTATTCTTTTACACCGGCTTTCCCTGACCCTTCAGATGAGACTAAACTCCCTAGCTATAAGCGCAAATAGCATTTCCATTTCTAACGGTGACCACCCTGGTTTCTTGTCTGTCCGCCCTCGTGCCAGGACAGAGACTGACTGTCTTCATCTTGTTTAGGGCTGCTGCGATCAAGCATCTAAAGGCTTTCTGGACTGGATTGATTGGAAATAATGGCTTCATGTCACGTACAAATTCTTATATTGTTTTTATAATACATAGGAAAATGGGAAATTGTCAACTGCTCCAGATCTAGATCTAAAACAGGATTTCTGTTATGCTTTATCATTTCTTAATTTTGTGACATTCGGCAAGTACCTTAACTTCTCTAAGC
>CM052893.1:7775315-7815753 GCA_028534135.1 Potos flavus | reverse complement strand
GCTGAGGTAATTGCAGGACCAGATCAGTAACCCTGTAATAGCATTAAGAAGGTTGGACTTGTTCGGTTTTTTACATTTTTATTTTAACTGCAGTTTGTTAAAACACCAGGTAATAATTAATTTCAGGTGTGCAATATAGTGATTAACACTTCCATACATCACCCCGGGCTCATCACAAGGGCACTCCGTAACCCCCATCACCTGTTTAACCCATCCCCCACCCCCTCCCCTACAGTAACCATCAGCTTGTTCTCTGGAGTTAAGCTTTTTTTTTGTCTCCCTCTCTTTTTTCCCTTTGCTCATTTGTTTTGTTTCTTAAATTCCACATATGTGGAAAACAGTATGGAGGTTCCTCAAAAAGTTAAAAATAGAACTACACTCTGATCCAGTAATTCTACTACTGGGTATTTACTCAAAGAATACAAAAACACGAATTCAAAGGGATACATGCATCTCTATGTTTATAGCAGCATTTTTTTTTTAAATATTTTTTTTTATTTATTTGAGAGAGACAGAGAAAATGAGCAATGGGGAGGGGAAGAGGGAGAGAGAGAAGTTGACTCCCTGCTGAGCAGGGACCCTGATGTGGGGCTCGATCCTGAACATGGAGATCATAGCCCAAGCCGAAGGTAGATGCTTAACCAACTGAGCCACCCAGCAGTCCCATATAGCAGCATTATTTACAATAATCAAGATATGGAAACAGCCCAAGTGTCTATCCACAGATGAATGGATAAAGAAGTGTTATGTATATGCAATGTAATATTATTCAGCCATAAAAAAGAAAGAAGTCTTGCCATTTGCAACAACATGGAGCTCGAGGGTAAAACACTAAGCGAAATAAGTGAGTTGGAGGAAGCCCGGACTCATTATTGAAGATGAGGAGCCACTTCTGGGATGTCAGTCGTGCAGTGACTGGGTCCCGCTTGCCAGGTCCAGCATCTCATCTCCTCTGGATGAAATACAGCCACCTGGTGGCAGCAGGATCTCACGAGGCCAACTCTGCCGCAGATTAGAGGGAGAGGTCTCTAACTCTCCACTCAAAATAGCAGTGATGACAGAGCGTCCCTGAGGACAGGGCATCTAGAGATGTGTAAGCAGAAAGCTCTCGCTTTCAAGGTGAAGAAGTTCATAGGATCACAGATTTAGCAGGAAGGCTTCTCATGAAGACTGTTGGACCGTTCTGGATTTCTCAAAGACTTCTTCCACAAGTCCAAGCTCAAGGACTCAGTTTCTGAAGAGCATAAAAGTGGTTGTAACCATACCTTCTAAGTAGAAAGCATTTTCATGTAATACATATGTATTTTATGTTTCCCAAGCACGTACTACACGTCAGGTGTTCTGATGTGGGCTCGTATTGATCACTGCCTCATTTTATGCTCCCTCTTGCCGTGCCTCACACGGACTCTTGTTGTTTATAAGTAGAGAAGCTAGGTTCAGGGAAGCTAAGTTCCTGGGCCAAAGTCGCAAAATTAATCTGTGGGAAAATCAGGCTTCGAACCCGGCGAGCCTGACTGAATTCTAAGCACTGAAGAATTGTGCAACCTGCCTGCAGTTGTCCTGGGAGGCCTAGAGGTGGGTACTCTCTCCATATTACAGAGGAGGCTTGGACAAGTTCAACGGCAGTGCTTGTGTCTCCTAGGAATTCAGGCCTTCGGGTGCCTAGGTGTTTCACCCAACTGGAGTGCCTGGGCTCCTCACCCTCACTGTTCTTCCTTCCCAGTCACAGGCCAGACCTTGTCTCTGAAGAACATCTCCACAGATATGTCGGGTTATTACGTCTGCACCTCCAGCAATGAGGTGGATACCGTGTCCTGTAACATCACTGTGGCCGTCAGACCTCGTAAGAGCGGGTTGGCGGGGGGTGGGGGGGTGGGGGGAGAGTGGACCAAGGCCAAAAGATCACTGGCGTGGGGTCCAAAGAGGCAGCTGGGGGAGACCCTGTGGCGGTGAATTGGGGAGCCCCTGCAGGGTCACCAGCTGGCAGGGTAGCTGGGGTGACCTCCGTCAGATGCTCCCCTGCCTAGTTCCCTTGATTCTTGGGAAGTAGAGCCTCACACTGACTTCTGGAGACCTGCTCAGCCCTGCCTGCCATTAGGGCCCCTTGGTGGGCATGAGGGAAATGTCCAGAGTCAGCCGTCACAGAGTCTGGACCTCAGCTTCTGGGGTGGGTCCCCTGCACCAGCTCAAGGACAGGCTAGAGCCAGAGTTGGCATGGCGGACAGCTGGGGACCTTTTAGGAGCCTGGGTCACCCAGGGAGTGTTGGGACACCAGTCTATCGGCCTGTGTATCTTCACGTCCACCTCCATCCTGAAGAGTAGTCTCTAGACCCACCTGGTCTCCTCTCTGCAAGGCCATGCCCTTCATGGGCGTTACTGGAAGCTGGCAGCACTCCCTGGGCTGGGAGGAAGCCTGCGCCTGCCCAGAGGCTTCCCTCACCGTGGCTCCTCATCCCCAGAGGCCTGGGCTCAGGTCTCGACTCGGGAGATGCAGCTGCCCTGCTCTGTCTCTTGCAGCCTCCATGAACGTGGCCTTGTATGCGGGCATTGCGGGGGGCCTGGCTGCAGCCATCATCATCCTGGGCATTGTCATCTACTGCTGCTGCTGCCGGGGGAAGGACGAGGCTGAGGACACAAAGCCGTGAGTGTTTGCGGACAGTCTGTGGGCGGGAGGAAGTGTCACAGCTCCTCAGGGCCTTTTCCCTTCACACTGCCAGTAGGGACAGCTGCCCCCAAGTGGCGCTGCAGTCCTGGGGCTTGGCTGCAAGGCCTGTAGTTCCCCAGGCTTCCTGCGGCCTGTCCAGGGGCAAGTGTGGGGCGGAGCCGTACCTCCTGGTCTAGTGGAGCCAGCCTGTTCCTGTAACACTCCGAGCTCATGAGCCACCGAGCTGGGCCGCCTACTGTCCACTCCGAGCCGGCCCTGCAGCCCAGGGTCCCTTCACACCTGGACGGCTGGGGGTGGCAGGTCCAGGGGCTGCTCTCCCATAAGGAGCACTGGGCCCAGCTCCCCCAGCCTGAATGAGGGCCAACCCTTCCCCTCTGTCCTCGCTGCTCCCAGGAATCGGATGATCTACCAGAAGCCTCCAGAGCAGGTGAGAGAGCTTCAAGCAGAGCGGGAAGAGGAGGATGACTACAGGCAAGAAGAGCAGAGGAGCACTGGGCGGGAGTCCCCTGGCCACGCTGATCGGTGACTGGAGCACTGCAGGCTGAGGTGGGGCGAAGACTGGCGTTCATTCCTCTGCCTCCTGCCTCCCCTCTCCTTGCCCCATTTTTTCTGGCCCTCCATTCCCGTCGCTGAGGGGATGCTCCCTCCCTAAGTTATCTGCTGGGGACTTGGCTAAGGGGACCTTCCTGGTGACTGACCCTGCCAAGTGCCCTCACCCTCAGAGTGACCCCGTCCTACTGCCATGCCCGGCTCACAGCCTGGCCCTCAGCCCCGACCAGGCCGCAGCCTCGCCTTCCCCTGTAGCTGGCGGGGGCTCCCTGAGGCACAGGACGGAGCCTGGGGCTCCTGGTTGGGAGCGATCCGAAATCTGCAGAGGCAGCCCCAGCCTCCGGAAAGCAGGAACGGCGCTGCTCCCCACCGCGCGCACAGCACCTGGGGGAGCCCCTGGGGGGAGGTTGCACACGGTACATACTTGTTGAATAAGTGAGTCCGGGAAGGACTCCCTGTGATTTATCCAACCTAAGTGAAAACTCCTCCTTCAGGACCCACTTTGGCCTCAAGCTCCCTTCCAGCTCATCTCGAAAACCCTACTCGAGGGCCAGCTCCCGCTCCCCTGCACACTTCCTCAGGGACCCCTCCCTTTCTCTCTCTGGCTCGGACGCAGTTTCCATCGCCACCTGTCCCAACAGGCCCATCTCCAATCCCAGTGATTCCCATCACTGGACCCTGATCTCCCCAACACATGGGAACAATCTTGTCACCTTGCCTCCCACTCCTCATGGGCCACGCGGCAGTTATCTGAGCGTCAGCCCATCCCGAGGCTAAGGTCTGAGCTCCTTGGGCCACAGCCTGGGTTTCACTTACCCCCCCCACCCACCCCCCCACATCCCAGGAGCCCTCCGGGCCAGGCTCTCTCCAGCCGAGTCTGGGTGCCTTCCCCTCCCTGGTCTCTCTGATATGTTTGTAGACTCGCGACTCCCTCCTCCCCCTGCTCAACCGTCTTGTCACCCACTGTGGGAGCCGCGGCCCTGCTTCGGGCAGCCCTGTGGCTAGTCTCACCCAAATGCAGTTTCCTGCTAAATAAACATCACTGTCTTTTCTGGATGATCAGAAAACGAGTTCTGTAAATCTATCATCCATTTGTGATTAAAAAATATATATATATATACACATATATATTTTATATATTTTGTTAAATTCTTCGCTTCATTCAAAATGCTGTCAGTAATAATAAATTTGTTAGTGGAAATTCTTTTTTTTTGTTTTTTTATAAAAAAGTATCAAATTTATTTCAGTATCTAGTTTCATTTTTAAATTAAAGCTGGTGGACAACTTTTTGTAATTTAAAATTCATTATCAGAGGTGAGGAAAACATTAATGAGCTATTATAATACTGACAGTGAATAAAATGATTAGACACGCATTTATAAAAGCCATGTTTAATAGTAAAAAGTTCCAGTTATACTACTTAGATGAAGGAAATATCCTTTAGCTCTTTATTTCTAATTTTAACACATTCTCATTTTGACACAATTTGCCTTTTTCACCCAATTACTAGGATGATGAACAAAATTTTTCCAAATGTTAAACCTTTACCACTTAGGCAATAGGACTTAAGTATTACTTTTTAAAAATTCCTTAAAAGAAGTCTGAAACTTTAATTGTCACCGTGAACTTGCTTGACCAGAAAGTATAAATACCACTATTAGATAAATCAAAATGAAGACTGGAATAAAAACACAAAAGTGGCATCTATATAATGAACAAATTATGTAGTAAGACATTTTCACTACTTCACATTTCTACATAGCACAATAAAGAATAAACTGGTTCCAAGGTAACACAAGATTTGGCATTTTTACTGCAAGTTTTAAATCATAGTGTTATTCCACTCAACAAGACAACTCTAAGAAAATGGCAGGTTCATAAGTACAAAAACTGTTCTATCTGGTAGCTGGTATTCTACATAGCCAATAAGAGGATTCTTTATAAAATAAGATTTTAAAAAATGCAGAATGTCTGATAATTATCTCAAAGACTACAATGAGAAAAATGCAAAACACGGTCATTGGTTAGTATGTGGCTTTGAGAAAGCCAGAAATGATTCTATTTCAAGAAATAAGCGATAATAATAAAAGATGTAAATAATATCCTATATGCCTTTTTAAGCCAAAGCACACTTTTCACCTCAGGACAGTTTTGATTTTTACATTCTCAATTCCCTTCGTCCAGAACAGGACCCCATTCTAAGCTATTATTTGAATAGAGTTCATAATGTATAGTCATTTTTCTCCACAGGCTGTTTTCATTTCAGAACATAAGCTGCAAAGTGGCAAATGACTAAATCAATTATAAAGAATTTATAGCATAATAAATGCCTGTTTACAGTAACTGTCAACAGACTTCTACACCAAAATCTAAAAGTTGCTGCAGCAGAGGACACAACATGATTCTTCAGGTGCTCCAACTTTGTTTACAACAAATTACTGCCATAAAAACCAGAAAAGAAAACTTAGTGGGTCCTTTCAACACTGCATAATTTTCCAAATGATGTTCCCCTGGTTATACAGCCTGTTCATTCACTCCTTCAATCCTTTTTTAGTAGTTTAGCTTTTGCAATATTTTCTTGACGTTTTTGTTTCTTCTTTTGTTCCTTTTCCCTAGCCTCAATCATCTTGGCCAATTTCCAGGACAGTACTGCACTTGCTAGAAACAATGGAGTAAGGGCCAGGATAACTGTTGTAGGGAAGCCGTATGGGTCCTTTGCAGCCCATTCCACAACATACTCAGCCCAAGCCCTTATATCAGACATCTTTGTAGCCGTCTTATGCTTGAGTACTTCTTTCCAACTTTGTCCTGGGATTATTAATGGGCCAATTACAATTTCAGATGACCCTTGCTTGTTTGTCTTCTTCTTTATTAGCTTTACCATACACTCGTGAGAGAAGGGTTAAATTTTATATACTCCAGGCCGGAAGCAGGAAGGCAGAACTTAGTGGAAATTCTTATTTCTTTTTTCATGCAGGGTTCATTCACCCCGAGGGAAAGCGCGTGTCTCATGGGTTTGTGTCTACTTAGCGCACGCCTCTTCTGCTGCCTAGGAGCGGCGAGGCGAGGTGACAGGGCGAGAGGGGAGTAGAAGGTCAGATCTGTGGGTCCCATTGCCTGTGGCCACAGCAGGGTTAAGCACTGTCTCTAGTGGTAGGGACAGGACAGAACCCTCCCTGGTAGCAGAGGGATATTGCAGGCAAAGGGTCGGACAGACCATGGTGGGCCTGGTAGTCCATCGACAGGCTTCAGGGAAGAGGGTGGAGACGCTCTTGCCAGTGATACCCCAAATGGGGCCCCTCCGGAGAGAGGAGGCGGCAATCCTCCTGTTGCAGCCGCCGGACAGAACACGTGGCTCCCCCTCCTCAAAGCAGCGGATCCACCGTTGGTTCTCGCCTCCGACATTGTCTCTCCTGCCACACGTTCAAAGGCCTCTCTTCCCTGTCCCTTTCCATGACACCTTGTGCTCCCTCCTGTCCCAGCACCGGTCACACAGTACTGTCATTCCCATGGTCTGTTTCTGCCTAGGCCTGTAGGATTTGTGAGGGCAGGAACTCAATCTCTTTCATGGCCTGGCACATGTCGACACTGGATAAATGTCTGTTGGATAAATACTATTTGGTGTCAATGTATCTTGCCTAAGGTCACCTCCTGGTCCTCCACCTACTTTGAGGTGCCTTCCGGTATTCACGGCGCAAGGCTCTACAAGCATGTTTTTGACGAAGCTGTGGAAGGGGGGGTGGCCACCTCCCCCAATTTGGGCTGGTTTGTCTCTTTGCTCTGGAAAGGCTCTGAAGGTGCACATGCCTTAGCTCCCGGCTCATGTAAGGAAATCAGGGAAATCAGGACCCATTGCATTAATTCAATAACCTCCAATCAGGATATATTGCATTAATTTAATGACAATCTTTTGTGAGCACCTACTATGTGCCAGGCCTTGTGCTGGCTGTAGGGTCTAGAAAGGTCACCAAGACACCATTACTCAGGAGAAGCTAACGTCTAATGGAGGTGACAGACAGGAACATAATTACGTGAGATGGAGAAGATGCATGGGAACACAGCGGGGACCCTGAGGGAGTTCAAGAAGGCTCCAAAGAGGAGGTGATGTTTGGGCTGCATCTTGAAGGAAAACCAGTGGTTTTACAAGTGGAAAAGGTGTGGTGCTGACAGGTACATACTCCAATGTGGGGTTCTCTTACCTGAGTCTCAAATCACGTGATCAGCTGGTTAAGGCCACTGTCTCCTGCTGAATTTATTTCAATCCAGAAATAGTGGGAATGAGATGACTGCGGTTTCTCTTATAGTCAAAGTTAGCTATCCCAGTCTCCTTAGGCTGTCGGGCATTCCCTTCCCAATGCGTGGTTTCTGGCTGACAGTTCAAAGACTTAGCGTGCTCGAGAAAAGAGACAGAGGTCACCATTGTTTGAGGGAAGATTGTGTGCTAGACACTTGTTAGGCATTCGAAACAGTTTTTCATACAATCCTTACTTACAGTTTCAAATATTAAGGCCCCTGGCAAGATGAGGCATGCGTGTTATCACCTGAGGAAGGACTCTGGCTGCCCGAAGAGGTCCCTTCCACGTAATATGAACTTGGTACATCAGCCACTCTTCAGGGGCTTGTTCTTAAGTTGCTTTTGTACATGCCCCCACAGCACTGGCTTTTGAAAGCAGAGTGATATTAACCAACCTCAAAGAGCCTGATGTATAATACTAACAGTGAACACTTGCTCTGGCCAAGCCACTATTCCAGACACTTTCTACATAGCTCTCATAAACCTCACAGCACCTCTGAGAGTTAGGTGCTATTATTATTCCCATTTTACAGTCGAGGAAGCTGAGGGCCAGTGAGTTTTAGCAAGCTGAATAAACACAGAATGTCACTTTGCTAATTGCAGCTGTTAAGCCGACCACACAGTCTACCTGCCCCAGGCATTCTCACCCCCTGAGTACCGTGCCCTCAGTTGCTTCCTGAACATGGCATCAGAACAAGGGAAGCTAGCTATCAAGGAACTGTCCTCTCTACAACAGTGGGCCTCACCAGGTATCATGTCGTCTGGGGGGATTGTGAAAGACTCACCAGCCTTGTCCCATCCTTGGAAGTTCTGGCTCAGGGCCCTGAGCATCTGCAGGGGTGATGCCTCGTCCCTACTGGAAAGCGCTGTCCTGGGGGAAGGACCTTCTCGGGGACACTTGCTGCCGGCTCTTGAGTTTGCTCATGGAGATTGGCTCTCTTCTGGCTGATTTCCAGAAAGGCCTTTCTACCCTCTCACAGACGAGGAAGCTGAGGCTCAGGGAGAGAGCATCATCAGAGTTAACATAGCTATTAGGTGTCAGAATAAGGATGAGACTCAGTCCTGTCTGATTCTGAAGACCGTGCTCTTCCCACTTGAGCACATGTCCTCCCAACCCCATGCATACGTACAGGATGACTGAATGGGGAAAAGGCAGGGATGGAGAAAGAGTTATAGGGTTTTTTTTGTTTTAAATTTGTACATGGGAATTGTTACCTATTAAAATACAGGCATTTCAGATATAACACTATAGGTGCATTTCCAAAAACCTCTGCATTCTACAAAATCACGTGCTAAAAATAAGAGGACTTACAAGAAAATTAGGATAAGACTCAGACCACAGAAAACCAGTGGGACTTTGTAACTGGATCACTTTTAAAACAACAATCCTGGTAAAAATACAGTGGTGTTAAATCTATGCTGTTAACAGCAAATACCATAGTCATCAACCTTTGACCCTCAAGACCTTTTGGCTTTCATTTCTGTAGCGACTGACTTACCAAAATTGAAAAATGATCCAGTAAGTTCATCTGGCTATACAGTTGGGGGGGAGGCTCTTCCTGTAAAAATTTTGGCTTTTATCAAGTGTATTGATTTTTAGCTATCTTTGTGCTTATCTTTGTATTTGAGTTCTCTCGTTAGTGTGTGGATGTATCCTGCCTTTGCCAGTTGTGGGAGAGGGCCAGGATATACTACAAGGTGGATTTACCATTAGCTCATGTTTTTTTAAAAAAACGATCTTTCCCCCTTTTTTTTTTTTTTTTTTTTTTTTACACAAGGTGTCTTTTAGTATTCGTCGGCTTAAGCCAAGTTATGTCCCGGTAGCGATGTAAGGTCTCAGTGGCTTACAACAACAACCCTTTGTTGTTAGGTGACCTGCTATCTCAGGTTAGCTCAGCCCTGCTCCACTTCTTCCTCATTCTGGGATGCAGCTGAAGATCAACCCAGCTCTTGGGACAGTGCGTCTCACAGCAGAGGGAAAAGAAAAAAGGAAAGACTTTGAGAAGATTCATAAAGCTTCTCTTGGCAGGGGCTGCCATCCCTTCTGCTCCTACTTTGTGGCCCAGAGCAAGTCACATATCATTGGGACAGGAGCCACCATCCTTCTCAGTGACCGTATTGAGTCATCCAACCACCTAGTACACCTGCACTGTTTCCTCTGTACTCACAGCTTCCCCGTACGGTTTAACATAAAACAAAGTGGATCGATTCTTGGAATCACTTAACTTGAAGCCACTTCTTGAATGAAAGGAAGGCACTTGTGCAGGATATTTAGCTTTTTTATTAAGGCCATCATGTATGGCCCAGGCCTTGTCTTTCATTGTGGGAAAGCCTGTTCCTCATGTCTGGGAAAGCCATCACCTTCCCAACGCCCAGAAGGACAAAGGGAGGGGAAGGGGGCGAACCCGTCCAGAACCCAGTGGGAGCCAGAGACAGGGAGAAGGGGTTTCCAATAGGCGGTGGAGTCACGGAGAGATGCCAAGGTCAGAACAGCAGCACCAATGTAGGGAGTGGGCAGGGGAGGAAACACCAGTCTCCCGCCCTGCCCGCCTCCCACTGGCAGAACCCAAGGAGAAGCCAGATGGCAAGACATCAGGTCATGGGTTCTGTGGGGATCAGCCTCTTGGAGTAAAGATCGCGGAAGAAAGGGAAAGAGAAGGTGGAGCGGGGGAGGTGCAAATGAAGAATAACCAACACATCTGCCTTCACCTATAACCAGTTATGAGTATCCTATTTTTACCAAGTACTAACTCTCTTCATCCTCACTCCTCTGCACCCCCGGCATCTTCTTAAAGGGTGAAGAGAGATTCATTCTACTTCTAAAAGAGTTAAAGCCCATTCAGAGATGACCCAGTCTAAGTTCCAAATAAGGAATTTTAGAAACACTCATATCCTATTTTGAGGGCTGAAAGAACAGGGCCTTTCAATGTCTTTTTCCAGTTCCAGAAAATGGGGAATTGATTCTTCAGATGGCTGGTCCTGTGACAGCGTCACCATTGACTGGGAAAGTCTCTAAGAATGGTGCACATGGAGATGCCAAACATACACAGGAAGGTGGTGGGATGCTATGATGTCCCTCTGCTGGATTTTTTCTCCTTCTACTATTTTTCTTGAAAGAATCACAAACCTACAAAAAATGTTTAAGTACAACACAAAAGACCTTTTTTCCTGAACCATTTGAGAATGCCAACACAATGCCCCATCACCCTGAATATGTATTAAATATGTATAATACTTAATGTACATTTCCTCCCTATAGGGGTATTTCCTATGTAGCTGCAATACAGTCATCGATATCAGGAAATCAGCATCAATATTCTCAGACCCCATTAAGTTTTCCCAATTTTCCCAATAATGCCCATTAGAGCAAGAGAATCTAGTTCAGAATTATTCCTTGCATCTAGTTACATGGTAATATCTCTGTATTTTGTAGAAAGTCTCTCGATTTGGGTCTGCTATTTCTTCATGATTAAACTCATGTGTTTTTGAGGAGAGCATCACAGAAATGAAGCTGTGTTCTTCTGGTTGCATCCTATGGGGTCGCCCAGGATTTTAATTTTCCTATTACTGATCACGTGAACTTTGGTCACTGGGTTAAAGCGGTGTCTGCAAGTTTCCTCCACTCTAAAGTTACTCGTTTTCCCGTTGCAATAAGTAACTTTTTTTTTTGAGAGGTTTTTAGAGACCATGTAAACATCCCATCTCTCATCAGAGTTTTAACTTACTCATCAATTGATTAAATCTCTATGGGCTCTTCTTGTGTTTCTATTTTATCTCCTGGGTTATAATTCATGTTGTCATTACTTATTTTGATGCTCAAATAGTCCCAGATTTTGGCCTTGGGAGCCTCTTTCTAGCTGACTTTTTTGACCTTTGACAATCCTATAATTCTTTCATTTTGTTTCTTAAATTGCATGTATGAATGAAATCATATGGTATCTGTCTTTCTCTGACTGACTTATTTCACTTAGCGTTGTATCCTCTAGGTCCATCCATGTTGTTGCAAATGGCAAGATTTCATTCTCTTTCGTGGCTGAATAATATTCCATTATTTTTAACCATTCATCTGTCCATGGACACTTGGGCTGCCTCCATAGTTGGCTATTGTAAACAAGGCTGCAATAAACATAGGGGTGCAAAAATCCCTTCAGATTAGTGTTTTTGCACTTTTGGGGTAAATACCCAGTAGTGCAATTACTGAATCATACGGTAGTTCTATTTTTAATATTTTGAGGAACCTCCATACTGTCTTCCACATTGGCTGCCTCAGGTTGCCTTCCCACCAACCGTGCATGAAGGTTCCTTTTCTCCACATCCTTGCCAACACTTGTTTCTTTTTTTTAATTTATCAATTAGCCAACATATACTATATCATTGTTATATGCAACTCATGAATTACTGAACTCAACACTTGTTTCTTGAGCTTTTGATTTTAGCCATTCCAGGAGTGAGGTGATATCTCATTGTGATTTTGATTTGCATCTCCCTGATGATAAGAGACGTTGAGCATCTTTTCAAATGTCTGTTGGCCACCTGTATGTCTTCTGTATGTCCATTTTTTAATTGGATTATTTGGTTTTCAGATGTTGAGTTGTATCAGTTCTTTTTTTTTTTTTTAAGATTTTATTTATTTATTTGACAGAGAGAGATCACAAGTAGGCAGAGAGGCAGGCAGAGAGAGGGGGAAGCAGGCTCCCCGCTGAGCAGAGAGCCTGATTTGGGGCTCGATCCCAGGACCCTGAGATCATGACCTGAGCCAAAGGCAGAGGCTTTAACCCATGAGCCACCCAGGCGCCCCGAGTTGTATCAGTTCTTTATATATTTTGGATACTAACCCTTTATCAGATATGTCATTTGCAAATATCTTCTCCCATTCAGTAGATTGTCTTTTAGTTTTGTTGGTTGTTTCCTTTGCTGTGCAGAAGCTTTTTATTTTGATGTAGTTCCAATAGTTTATTTTCGTTTTGGTTTCCCTTGCCTTAGGAGACATAGCTAGAAAGATGTTACAGCTGATGTCAGAGAAATTACTGCCTGTGTTCTTTTCTAGGATTTTTATGACTTCAGGTCTTACATTTAGGTCCTTAATCCATTTTGCGTTTATTTTTGTGTGTGGTACAAGAAAGCGGTCCAGTTTCATTCTTTAGCATGTCCAGTGTTCCCAACAGCAGATGTTGAAGAGAATTTTTCTCAGGGAGCCTCTTTATACTTCAACCTCAGGTATTATCCCTCTTCAGCCTGTGTATCAGAAGTTCATGAATGGGGGTGCCTGGGTGGCACAGTTGGTGGAGTGCTGATTCATGGTTTCGGCTGGGGTTGTGATCTCAGGGTCATAGGATCCAGCCCGACATGAGGCTCCGCCCTCAGCGAAGAGTCTGCTTGGGTTTCTTTCTCCCTCACCCTCGGCCCCTCCCCCTCCCCCTGCTCTCTCTCTCTCTCAAATAAATAAAATCGTTTTTAAAAAAGTATTGAACTTTATAAATCGTATTCAAAGACATGACCCATTTTGATCCTCACAGTCACACTGTCAGCCAGATAGCTACACTATCTCAGCAGAAACTGAGGCTCCAAAGAATTGAAGTCACTTGTCAAGGATTCAGGCAGCTGGTTGGTGACAGAGCGGGGGCCCAAACTGAGGTCTAACTATGTAAGTCCTGAGCTTTATTATAGAACTTGTTTCCTCGGAAAGAGATCCAGAACCCTTGAACAATATGTTAGTTGCTTAAGAACCATTCTACATGCCATGAGCCTTAGTCCTTCCCTTCAGGAACATTCTATATGGTTTATCAGTTCCGAGTAGCCTTCCTCCTCTCCCAGCATGTTGCTTTTATCTTCCTGTTCTCACTTTTCTCTAACTGGTTTTTATTATCTCCCTTATGAAATTAAAAACATCTTGCAGTCCCTTTGAACCCATTCCATGACTCAGAAGAGCTCTGTGGCTTGGCACGTAGGGTGGAGACAAGGAAGAGTCAGGCAGAAACAATGCCACCACCAAAAAGTGCCCAAGACCCCATTAATTGGTTATTCTCTAGACCAGATGGAGACGAACAGATGGGATTGCATTTGTGTTATTTTTGCTCCCTTAACTTCTCTACAATGTGGATGCTGTGGAAATAACCCAGGAAGATCTGAAAACCAGGGGCTTTGGCTGTGTGACTTAGCAGTAATAAGATCTGTTGGTTTTTTTCCTTCGTTAATAAAAGAAGCCAATGAGACAAAATGAGGTGACTAACAGTCATCTCTATGGCAAAGACTTTATCACTGTTTTTGACTCACTAGGAGGGATGACCCCAAATTTCTGCATATCACAGATGGAAACATGGAGAAAATCATATGAACCAAGAGTATATACTTTTAGGGAGAATCTTTCAGCCTGAATCAGAAGAATAATGTGATTTCCTTCTTCATTGGCTCCCTTAGGTAGGAAAATAAGCTCATTGTTGGATTTCCAGTGCCTAGAACAGTGTTTGGATATAGCATGTGCTCAATAAATATCAGTTAAATTAATGAGTAAATGAAATTAATGTAAACACCCAAGAAACCCAAGATTTTTCATCTTATAATTCAGAACCCTAATCAATATTTAAAAATATTTGTACATACTACCCTTCAACCACAGTTTTACCAGGACCTAAGATTTCTTTAGTGTATCTTATTCTTGGTAAAATTTGAGGCTGTGTTAGCAGAAAGATAATAACTTGAAACATAAGGAAAAGCCTGAAGAATCTGTTATCAGAGATATGAACAGCCAGTGCAGAGAGAGTGAAAATCCCCTTAACCATGCAAAAATATGTTCAACACCACTCATAATAAGATAAACGTAAATTAGAACTACACTGAGAAATATTTCCAACCTGTAAGATCTGCAAGAATCCAAACTTTGGACTATACACTCTCTTGGTGAGTCTGGTGAAAGCAGCACGTGTATACATTGCTGGTAGGCATGCCGAACGGCCCGGTAGTCCTGATGGAGGCGAAATTGGCAATATTTAGCAACATTATACATAATACGTACCATGTGGCGCAGTAGTTACACTGCAAATTGATATTTTAGAAATCTAGATTCAAGATACCATCCTGAAAACACACTAACCAAAATATGACAAGATCTGAAAATGCCCGAGGTACTATTAGTGCATTATCTGTAATAATAAGACTAGCAATAGCCTGAATCAGTAGGAAAACAGTTAAATAAAAAGTGCTTCAGCTGCACAATGAAATATAATACAGTGTAAAAAGGAATGAGGAGTATCTCTACATCCTACAATGCAGCGATCTCTAGGTTATATTGTTAAGTAGAAAAGGCATAGTGAAGAAGATGTATAGTGTGCTACCGTTTATTTTAGAAAGGGAAGATTTGCATATATATGTATGTTGATATAGATACAGACATACGTATACACATGTATGTATTTGCTCATGTACTAAAAACCACTAACGGAATAGCACTTAATTTAAAAATGGTTATATAGAGGGGTGGAGGGAGGGTCTTCTTCAAACAGTATGAAGATTTGTCTTTAGAAACATAACTATTTCACAAAATTATAAACAAAATTAAATAAAAACTCCTAAAAAGAAAAATAAAATACAAGTGATAATATCTGCATATCCAGTTAATAGCGTGATTGCACGCAGATGAACTATTTTAAGTGACTTTAAAATAGTAATTTGACCATGTAGTCCCACTGGGATCAACCCTAAGGACAAAAATAACAGCAAAAACAAAAACAAACAAAAACAAAACCTTAAACTGTTCCCAATAATTATAGTGTTGCTGGTAGATGTAGTGCTGCTTTTTTGAGTTTGTTATATTGGAAGAGTAAAGAAAACTAAATATTTGTTATCATTCAGAACCGGGTATTTCTGGTGTGGTTGAAAGGAGATACAGATACAGGATTAGTGAGGTAAGTAAAAGCCTGGGGACCTGCACTTTGTTTGTAATATAGTATGAAATCATGATGCAGTTGATCTTAAAAATACGTATTCTCAAAAAAAAAAAAAAAAAAAAATACATATTCTCCAGTCGTATCTACTGAAAAGGACCAGACACAGTTTCTGACTGTATTCGGGGGTCCCCAAGACCAACCTCAGGTTCACGGATTCTCTAAAAAAATTTACGGAACTCAGCAAAGCTGTTATACTCACAGTTACAGTTTCTTCAACGAAAAGACTATGAGTGAAATCAGCAGTGGAAAAAGGCACATAGGGCAGAGACCAGGAGAGACCAGAAACAAGCTTGCAGTTGTCCCTTGTCTTGCAGAGGAATCATACAGACAGCACTTAATTTTCCCAGCAATGATGTGTAGCAACATGCAGAAAGTATTGCCAACCCCAGAATCTTACTCAGGTCTTGTTAGGATTTATATTAGGGCTTAGTCATGTAGGCATGTAGGCATGACCCTCCTGAGGTCAATCAACACTGTGTGGCCCAAGGACCCCTGTTCCCATAAATCGCATTGTTAGCATAGACCACCTGGTATAGCCCAAGGTCCTAGATAAACACTCTTATCAGGCGGGATAGTCAAAGGGCTTAGAGGTTATCTCCCAGGAGTTGGCCAAGGGCCAAACCTTTCTTTGAAATGTGCAGGGTTTAGATAACCCAGGCCAGGAGAGTTAATTCTTTACCGCGCTGACCCAGTACCCGTGAGGCACCATGAGTACTCAGATTGTGGTTTTTAAATAGTACTTTTCACAAAAGAAAACAGGGCTCTCGGGATAAATTGCTTAGTTCAGGTCTAGGGCAGGGAATAATGCACAAGGCAAGCTTAGAACATATTGTGATACCAGGGAGAAAGGAAGTTATCAAAGACCACTGGAATTGTGTCAGTACCATTCAGAAATCAATCTTTCAATGGCCAAAGAGGATGATTTGAACAACAATAAAGATAATTACTAAAGTAGATTAAAACACATAAAAATACATGTATCTATTATTCATACTGGTATTAAAATAACCACGACTCATGGGTCACCTTTGGAAGATGCTAGGGGCAACGCAAATCATTAATGTGAAAATAGATAAATGAAACATTTGCTCTCTTTTTTCTAAATGATCAGTGAAACCAGATAGCTGATGTGGGGTGAATAGGGAAAGGCTTCTCTTTGTGGAAGTATTTCAACTAAAAAGAGGGGGGAGGAACGTCACTAATTTTTAAACACTACTGAACTACTGGATTTGGGCAATGATCATCACCCCTAAAAAAAAAGAGAGAAAACAAGAGATTGTTCCTTCTATTACAAGTACAAATACCACTAGTAAAGCAGGTTTGAGAAAAACAGAAGAACCAAAATGTGACCAAGCTTCTACCAGTTTATAGGTGACACAGGAGACAAAGGAACACGTTAAAGGACACTCAGGAATGCAGCCATGCAATCAGTAAAATCCAGACTATGGGATAATGCAATACAATTATGAGAAATTAGTACCATGGAGCTGGCTTTTCAACCAAAAATTTGCAGAATATAAAGGAAGAACATGAAGAATGAAAGAGGCATATCAACAGATCAGAATATCCTAATAGATATCTAAGAAATGAGAATATCCTTATTTGTAGCCTAATTCAAACTACAAAAGTGAAAAACAAAACAAAAACAGTTATAACACAGTTGGGAAAATGTGAACACTTATTATATGATGATATTAAGAAATTAATTGATTTTTTTAGGTTTGATGAAATTCTGTTCATTATTTTTTTTTTAAAGATTTTATTTATTTGACAGAGAGAGAGATCACAAGTAGGCACAGAGGCAGGCAGAGAGAGTGGGGGAAGCAGGCTCCCCGCTGAGCAGAGAGCCCGATGCGGGGCTCGATCCCAGGACCCGGAGATCACGACCCGAGCCGAAGGCAGAGGCTTTAACCCACTGAGCCACCCAGGTGCCCCCAGCACAGAGAATTTTTAAGGTAATAAATATACTCCATTTTTCTGTAATGATGGATACATGTCATCATGCATTTATCCAACCTACAGAACATACAACACCAGGAGTTAACCCTCAGGTAAACTATGGACTTTGGGTGATTACAGTGTCTTAATTGTAACATGCGTACTACTCTGGTAGGGGATCTTGATAATGGGGAAAGCTATGCATGTGTGGGGGCAGGGAACATATAGATCTCTGCAGCTTCCTTTAAATTTTGCTGTGAATCTAAAACTCCTCTAACAAAATAAACTCTTTAAATACTTTTTAAAAATTATTTCCATTAGCAACCCCTAAACATGAAATACTTAGTTATAAGCCTAACAAAATATATATTAGATCTATATGAAGAAAACTATAAAACTCTAATGAAAGATAACAAGAATAAATTAATGCAGAGATATCCCATGTTCTTAGATAGGAAGACTCAATATTGTCAAGATGTCAGTTCTTCCCAAGTTGATCTACAGGTTTGATACAATTCCAATCAAAACCCCAGCAAGTTATTTTGTGAATATTAACAAGCCAATTTTAAAGTATATATATGGGAAGCTGAAAGATCCAGTACAACCAACTCAACATTGAAGAACAATGTCAAAGGACAGACTACGTCAAGACTTTCTATAAAGCAACAGTAATCAAGATAGTGTGCTACTGAAATAGATAACAGATCAGCAGAATAGAATAGACCCACCTAAATACAGTTAATTGATTTTAGACAAAAAAGCAAAGGTGATACAGTAGATAAAAGATGGTTTTTTTTTTTTGTTTTTTTTTTTTTGAGACAGAGCAAGAGCACAAGAGGGGAGAAGGTCAGAGGAAGAAGCAGACTCCCCATGGAGCTGGGAGCCTCATGTGGGACTCGATCCCGGAACTCCGGGATCATGACCTGAGCCGAAGGCAGTTGCTTAAACAACTGAGCCACCCAGGCACCCAAAGATGGGTCTTTTCAAAATGGTGTTGGAACAACTAAACATCCACACGCAAAAAAAATGAATCTGCCACAGAACTTATATCCTTCACAACATTTAGCTCAAGCTGGATCATAAACTTAAATGTAGAATACAAAACTAAAAAGCTCCTAGAAGATAAGAAGAAAATCTAGATGACTTTGAATATGGAAATAACTTTTATAGAAATCAGTGAAAAGCTGGACTTCATTAAAAATTCTGTTCTGCAAAACACAATATAAAAAAAATGAAAAGCTACAGACTGAGAAAAAGTATTTTAAGACACGTGATACATAACTTATCTAAATTGTATAAAGAGCTCTTAAAACTTAAAAAATGAACCACCCAATTAAAAAATGGGCAAAAGAACTTAAAAGACACCATACCCATTTTTATTTAAGATTCTATTTACTTGAGAATGAGAGAGAATACAAGCCAGGGGGAAAGGCAGAAGAAGGAAAAGCAGATTCCCCGCTAAGCAAGGAGCCTGACGTGGGGCTCGATCCCAGGACCCTGGGATTATGACCTGAGCCAAAGGCAGATGCTCAACTGACTGAGCCACCCAGGCGTCCCAACACCACACCAATTTTTAAGTTAGGATGTCCTTTTACTGTTGCATAAGAGTTATTTATATATTCTGGATTCTAGACCCTTATCAGATAAATGATTTCCAAATATTTTCTCCCATTCCTGTGGGTTTTTTGACTTTGATAGTGTCTTTTAATGTACAGAGACACTTCTACTGGACTTAATTTTGATGAAGTCCAATTTACCTATTTTTCTCTTTTGTTGCTTTTATGTTTGCTATCTTATTAAGAAACCAATGCCCCATAAAATGTCATGATTTACTCTTGTATTTTCTTTAGGAGTTGTATAGTTTTAGTTCTTAAAGTTTTTCAGCCATTTTGAGCTAATTTTTATAAATGGTAGGGTCCAAATTCATTCTTTTGAAGGTGAATATCCAATTGTCCTAGCACCATTTGTTGAAAGACAATTATTTTGTCCCCTGTTGAATGGTCTTGACACAAATGTCAAATCAATTGACCATAGAGGAGTTTTATTTCTGGATTCTCAATTCTAGTCCACTGATCCATATATCCTAGCACTTTTAGTAATAGGTTAATCATTTATTACATCCATGAAACAAAGTTCCTTGAAGGCAGGGGAAACATCTTTATTCACCTTAGTATTTTTTACTCAGCACTTAGCAGACCCTCAAAACATGTTCACTAAACAAATGAAATTCATCATTTACTTTTGAGAAAAGGAATGGGAATGGAGTCCACAGGAAAGGTGGGCTCCTTTCGTCATACATTACTTTACCATTTGATGTGGATTTGGAATTTTGGCATTCCTTCTCCATTATTTGCAATGGAATTTTTTTTTTTTTTTAAGTTTCAGGTGTACAATTTAGTGATTCAACACTTACAACACCCAGTGCTCATCACAAGTGCACTCCTTAATCCCCATCACTTATTTTTAACTCATCCATCTCCCTCCCTCCCTTCTGGTAACCATGAGTTTTTTTCTCCATATAGTTAAGCATCTGTTTCTTGGTTTGCCTCCCCCTCCCCATGATCATTTGTTTCTTAAAATCCACATATGAGTGAAATCATATGGTATTTGTCTTTCTTTGGCTTATTTCACTTAGCATAATACTTTCTAGCTCCATCCATGTCATTGCAAATAGCAGTATTTCATTCTTTCTTATGGCTGAGTAATATTCCATTTTGTGTGGGTGTATGTGTGTGTGTATGTATGTATCTTCTTTATCCATTCATTAGTCAATGGACATTTGGGGTTCTTTCCATAATTTGGCTATTGTTGATAATGCTGCTATAAACATCAGGGTGCATGGTATCCTTTTAAATCAATATTTTTGTATCCTTTGGTTAAATACCTAGTAGTGCAATTGGTTAAATACCTAGTAGTGCAATAGTGTAGTTTTATTTTTAACATTTTGAGGAACCTCTACTCTGTTTTCCAAAGTGGCTGCACCAGTTTTCATTCTCACCAACAGGGCACCTTTCTCCACATCCTCGCCAACACCTGTTATTTCCTGTGCTGTTAATTTTAGCCATTCTGACTCATGTGAGGTGATATCTCATTGTAGTTTCGATTGTATTTCCCTGATGAGTGATGCTGAGCATCGTTTCATGTATCTGTTGGCCATCTGTAGGTCTTCTTTGGAAAAATGTCTATTCATATATTCTGCCCAATTTTTAACTGGATTGTCTTTTTTAAGTATTGAGTTTTATAAGTTCTTTATAGATTTTGGAACCACAAAGGCCCCAAGTAGCCAAAGTAACCTCAAAAAGGAAAAGCAAAGCTGGAGGCATCACAAGTGTGGATCTCAAGTTATATTATAAAACTGTAGTGATTAAGACAGCATGGTCCTGGCACCAAAAGAGACACATACATCAATGGAACAGAGTAGAAAATCCAGAAATGAATTCAACGATAAGGTCAATTAATCTTCAACAAAGCAGGAAAGAATATCCAATGGAAAAAGGATGGTCTCTTCAACAAATGGTGTTGAGAAAACTGGACAGCAACAGGCAAAAGAAACTGGACCACTCTTACAACATACACAAAAATAAATTCAAAATGGATTAAAGACCTCAACGTGAGACAGGAAACCATTAAAATCCCAGAAGAGAGCACAGGCAGTAATTTCTCTGACATCAGCCATGGCAACTTCTTACTAGATAAGTCTCCTGAGGCAAAGGAAACAAAGGCAAAAAATAAACTATTGGGACCTCATCAAAATAAAAAGCTTCTGCACAGCAAAGGAAACAATCAACAAAACTAGAAGACAACCTACCAAATGGGAGAAGATAACGGCAATTATTCATTTTAACATTTACTGAACATCTTGTACAGAAGTATGGGCACTCTAAAGTTGGCAACTGAGGCAAAGATAGGTCATGAACTCAAACAGCAACAATTAAAAGCTATGTTGTCACATAACACAAAGAAAATGCCCCCGAAGATGGAGCAGAAATCGCTTTCAACTAGGATTGCTAGGAGTATCCCCCACACTCATAAAGTCTTCTTGAAGGGTAGGTAATACCTCAAATTTGCTGCCAGAAGAATTTTTGGGGGAAAAAAAAAGACAAGAGTTTGAATTTTACTAATATGGTTTGAGGGTTGATTAGCTCTCAAGAGAAAGAACAGCTATTCTTCTAAAGTAAATTCCTGGGCTCTGTAGCTTTGGTTTATCTGACACATATACCTCAAAAGTATAACATTTCCTATAAAATTTTAAAAATACAAGTTTTAGATTAACACAGAGTTAAATTCAGATGGCACAGGACTTAGGCACCTAAATCCATGGATCTGAATTATAATTTTAGATCTTCCCTTCACTTCCTCAGCCAACCCAATTATTGTCATGCTGATTCTCCCCCCCCCAGAGGGAGAGAGAGAGAGAGGGTGGAGGGAGGGGCAGAGAGAGAATCTTAAGCAGGCTCCACACCCAGCACATGAGCCTAAGGTAGGACTTGATCTCACAACCCTGAGATCATGATCTAAGCCAAAATCAAAAAGAGTGGGACACAACCGAGCCACCCAGGTGCCCTTCTGTCAGCTGATTTTGAAGAAAGCTATGTACTCAAAGCTTGGATATAAGATTTTTTAAAAAATCTGCCTGTAGAAAATGTAATATTACATTGTGTGAGCTGTTTCTTATTCAAAGATCTGTTACCAAAAATAAATGAAAAGGAAATAGAAGACAGTGCCATATATAAGAAACAGTCTCTGGAGTCAGTTAACAGTTTCTCCTGAATATAACCTGAATCTCTGAGCTTGTATGTGTGAGTGCGTGCGTGCGTGTGTGTGTGTGTGTGTGTGTCTGTGTGTAAATGGAGGTAATCTCCTTCCTCAGAGTGGTTATAAGGATTTCAAAAGAGGATATATATGTCCATAAATCAGGTACTGATTAAGGTTCCAACATTTCATAATGGGAAGAAAGAGTAACACTTTATTTAAAAACCCTTTCCTTTCAATATCTTTATTGTAGAGGGAAAGATTATCAAAATATTCCCAAAAGCACAACTCTGAAATGCCAGTTTTGTTCTTAAAGGACTCAAAACTTTAATGGTGTTCACATACAGTCAGTCAGGAAGTAGAACCACCCCTCAGAAAAGAAAAAAAAAAAGCAAAAATGCCAAGATCTTCTCCAACCACAATTATTTTTACTATGAAACAGAATTTCCTTACAAATTAAGTAGTTTTTACAGTGGTGACACTTATCATTGATGTGATCTGTTTAATATGACTGTAGTTAGAAGGGAAGTTGGGCCTGTTATTTTTCCAGAAATTGAAAAAGTACCATCATTAAGATAAGGAAGAAAAAGATTTGTATCCATCTTTTTGGGACATGTAAGGCGAGAGTGCAGTCTCACAGTTGGAGAATCTGTGGATATTGCTGGAGGAATTGGAGATGCTCTCTAGCAAGCGGGTAATCCCTCTTCCCCGAACGCTGCTGTTTTGGCCAGAAATTCTCACCCCAGATGGATAGTCACCTAAGGATATTGGAAATACAAGAAGAGAAATGTAGCAATTTTAAGGTTTTATTATATCAATCCCTTGACTGACTCTTATTCCACTGTAGACCTTTCATGAATAGGACAGAGATTCTTAGGAAAAGAAAACAGATGCTCAGAGTAAAGGCAAAAGGTTGAACAAGAATATTGTTTTTAGCCCCAGAAACCTTAATTGAAGTTCTTCAGGTACCACTTGAAATTTCACGTCCCTAGGTTTTAAATTTTCCTATCTGCCCAAAGACATCACAAAACTATAAAACTATCACTGCTACTGGGCGCCTCAGTGACTCAGTTGGTTGAGCGACTCGCTTCAGCTCAGGTCATAATCCTGGGGTCCTGTGATCAAGTCCTGCATCAGGCTCCCTGCTGAGTGGGGAGCCTGCTTCTCCCTCTGACCCTCCCCCCCATTCTCTCTCAAATAAATAAATAAAGTCTTAAAAAAAAAAACTATAACTGCTACAAGAATAACACGCTTTATTTTAAATGCCTTGAACAAAAGTCTGGAGGATAAGTTAAATTATATTAAAGTGATACAAAAATGTACATATCCAAATTGTTTCAGGTGCTAATAATGCCAAATTAAACTCTCAATTCAATAAGATCCTGTATTTTAAGCTAACTTAGAGCATCTGTTTAAGTGCCATAACGTACCCTACACTTGCTAAGGTGCATTCTTAGGAAATAGAAGATGCTTACCAGTGGGTGTGTTTGGTCTTTGTTCCTGATTAGAAGGGCTGAAATGAGAAAATCCTGGACTCTCAACCCTTAGCTTCTATAAGTAACAAAGAAAAATATAAGGGGAAAAATTTTATTTCTTATCAATTATTGGATCATCTACTTTGATTTCAAATTATTCTTTATAAAATACCAATTAACACCCATTTTTCCAATGTCTAATCAACTTTTGAAGAGTACTGCTGTACAGGGAAGCAGAAGGGGAGATGAACCATGAGAGACTGTGGACTCTGAGCAACAAACTGAAGGTTTTGGAGGGGAGGGTGGGGGGTTGGGTGAGCCTGGTGATGGGTATTGAGGAGGGCATGTATTGCATGGAGCACGGGGTGTGGTACATGAACAATGAATCTTGGAACACTGAAAAAATAAAATAAAAGTATTTGGGGAAAAAAAAAAGGTAGTGTTTGGAGGGGAATTACAGGATCAGGAGAGGATTATTTTTAAAGATGAGATTATAGCATGTTTCCTGATAAGAAGGATTCAGAACTGAGAGAAACACTGATGATGTAAGAAAGAGAAGTAAATTGTTGGAGCCATATCTTTGAGCAGGTAAGAGAATAAGATCTAAAACATAAACTGAAGGACTGGTCTTAGCAGGAGCACAGACAATTCATGCATTAAAACAGGAGTCAAAGCAGACTGCATGGTAGATGCAGTGGTTGGCATATGTAGAAAATCTCCTCTGACTGCTTCTATTTTCTCAGAGAATAGGAGGCAAGGGCATCAGGTATGTCAAACACAATTGAAGCAACCCTAGGAGACTGGGAGAAATGGACAACAGACAGTGTTCCACTAAGGGCTCACTTGAAGTTGGTAGTAATATTTAATAAGACCAGTCAGTATAGACAGTTTCTTTTCAGCCTCATGTAGCTTCATGAGTATAGGAATAGGGCAGGCGAAGAGTTAGATTTAATCAGGGTTAGTGTTTGTCAACCAACTATTGATTGTATCAATGTTTATTCTATTTTGGGGGTTTCCTTTTCATTGTTTTATGAACTATTTTTAAATAACAATATTTTATTTATTACCTACTATGTTCCAAGGCAGAGTTCTTGGCATTTTCATATACGGTTGCATTTAATCCTACAACTACTAGCCCTTATTACTGTTCTTGTTTTACAGATAAGGAATCAGCACAGAAAGTTCAAATAATTTGCATGAAGTCACACAGCCTGTATGGAGCAGGCATGAAATCCAATTCAGGAATTCTAACTCTAGAGTCTATACTTTTAGCTGCTATGTTGTTAGTAGTATATAGAAGTCTACTAGTAAATAAATTGCAAGGACCGAAGAAAGCTGGGAGGGAAATTAGATAGCTTTTAATCAAATCCTGAATCAGCTCTTATACATTTTAGAAGTAAATATTTTAAATGTTTATATTATCTACATTCAGATTTTAACTTTTGGAATGAATTCCGGATATGATATGTATAGAGACTAACTGCTAATGTTAATTTTCTTAAACTTCATTAAATATAGTAGAAAAATATACGAGGAAGGAGTAAGATTTATGCAACTGGGTCCAACTGGATTAAGAAGTGCTTGACATTCCAGGGGTGCCTGGGTGGCTTCAGTCAGTTGAGCAGCCAGCCTTGACTCTTGATTTCAGTTCAGGTTAAGATCTCAGAATCCTGGGACGGAGGCCTGCCCATTCTGGTCTGACTGTGCTCAGCAGGGTATCTGTTTCCTCACCCTCTGCCCTACCCCCTGTGTGCTCTTTCTCTCAAATAAATAAATAAATCTTTTTTAAAAAGTGTTTGACGTTCCATAAAAAATGGATTTAAAAAAATGTTTTAGAAAAAAGAGAACAAAAGTCCTGATTTTTAGCTATTGTTGACCAGAACCACACTGAGTAGCACACATAACGTGATCAGTAGCTCCTAAAAGTCAGTTCTTTACCTGGTAACGCCCTGCATCCAATACAACCATTTTGGGTGTCACACTATTGCTTGCCTCATAATCTTGAAGTGGTACATGAGTCTCTGTAAGCTGGATTCCAAAGAGAGTGGCTAGAGAATTACTGATGCAGTACCTTTAAAAGGAAATAAGGAAAGCTCATTGTCAGAATCTGATCTAATTCATTCTAAAGTGATTCATATTTTAAAAATTTCTAATATAAAGAAAAAGCATGTAAGATATACAGTTCTAAATTGGAGGAAAAAGAAATTTAGAGATTTGGAGAAGAAATGGGACTGGGTAGCAAAACATATCATAAACTGGTCATTACTGGTAAGCAATACTCTGATAACAGATAAAATTTCAAGTTTATTACAAAGGAATAGGATTAAGAGTAAAGATTACCGGAATTCTCAAATGTTTAAAGCACATAAAGGGCAGCAACAGAAATTAGGCTACAACTTTAAAACACTTATTTATCCTCAGAACCAACTGTAACCAGCCATGTAAAGGCACCACCAAAGCACCCAAAGATCCGAGGCTCCAGGTGCTTTCACTACAAAATGAGAAAAGTGTCTATTTTTTGAGCACTTTAACAAGGAAATGCTGTTGTTAATGGTATTAGGGAATTTCATATCCTGCAAGGAAAATTTTCAGTAAGTGCTTCTGAAGGTTCACCTAAACTACTCAGGTGGTAACCATACCAAGCAAATACGACATGCACAGAATAAAAGTAACATGAAGTTAAAAAAAACAAAAAACAAAAAACAAAAAAAAAACAGAAAACCAACCCTTTGTTTTAGGAGAGAATTATGGAAATAGAGGTCAACAGTGTTTAACCCTGTTTGCAAAGGCAACAGCAAGCAAAATAGCAAAGAACTCAACGCGGATTATAGCATTATGACGAAATGCCTTTCTCCAACTTACGCAATTTTCTTGCAAACAGCTAAAGCACAGAAGAGAATATCGTTTTCTTCATGCCACTTGCACCTGTACAGAAAAAGGATTTTAATATCCTCAAGGGCAGCAGCACTGTTTAAAGATTTTTATATGCTAGATTTCTAACTTACCTAGTTAAAATCATTTAAGAAAAACTGACACTATTACTCAAAGATTAAGGTTTTTCATTTAACAAAAAATAGATTTTTAAAAAAGATTTTTTTTTACATGTTATCTCCTCTGATGCAAACTCATGATGCTATGCAAACCGTACATAACTGTAACAGGTAAATTCTACCTTGAAATAAAATGAGTGTTTTAACGCACAGAGACGCATTAACAACTATGGTGAATGTGCAGTTGTTTGACAATTGTTTACTAAGTGCATACTATTTACCAGGTATTGTTCTTGGCACTAGGGATACAGTATTGAATGAAACATGGGCTCATGGGCGTGGAACCTAGTTTAAAAAAGAGGAAGAAGAAGGAGGAAGGAAAAAGAAGGAAGAAGGAGAAGAAAAGAAGTGAAACACAAACTCCTGCCCACACAAAACTTACTTTCTAGTAAGGAAGAGATCAAAAAAGATGTAGGTATAATACACACTAAATTAGATAAAGACAAGGTCTAAGGAGGAAAAAATATATAAAGTTGAAAAAGATGATATGAAATGTTGGAGAGGTGACATTTTAGATAAGGCGGCCAGGAGAAGGACCACTGAGAAGCTGATGTTTGAGTGGGGACCTCTCAGAAGATTAATAATTGAGAGGAACTGACGAACAGCATATTTTTACAATGAAAGCCACTACAAACCTGTATCTTTTCACTGAGCACAGTGTATTGAGACTCAGAAGAGTACTACCCGCATAATTCAAAGCTTGCCTGAACTTAGCAAGAATTATTTAAAAATTACAAACATGTTAAACCTAAGTGTAAAAAATCAGTTATCTACACTTAAGTTATTTAACTGAATGGAAGACTACCTAACTATAAGATTAAGACTTTCTCCCACTGCTTTTCTAAAAAGTGATTCAGTAAATAGGATTCATAAAACTCTAAAATGAAGGCTTAGGTTGAAACTAAGCCTATGTTCTTACATATGCACACAGAATCAAGTAATATTTAAAATTCCAGTTAGTTTTGCTCCTTTTCCAGAACTTAAACCCCAAGTTTTAGTACCTCATATATACACATTTCCACTGCAGATCATATTTGAAATAAAAGCAACTGAAAAACCAACAGTGTATTCCAGCATTAAAAACAAATCCAAGAACAAACTATGGAAATCTGATCCCATGGAAAAATGCCTCCAAACCTATAGTTAAACTGTTAAAAATGACATTGTTGTCATCTGTTTTTACTTAATTTTTTATTTAAATTCTAGCTAGTTAACTTACAGTATAATATTAGTTTTAGGTGTACAATTTAGTGATTAAAAACTTACATACATCACCCTGCACTCCTCACAAGTGCACACCTTAATCCCCATCACCTATTTTACCCATTCCCACCATCCCTCTCCCCCTGGTAACCATTAGTTTGTTCTCTATAGTTGAGAGTCTGTTTTTTGGTTTGCCTCTCTCTTTTTCCCCCCTACAATCATTTGTTTCTTAAATTCCACATATAACGAAATCATATTGGTCTTTCTCTGACATTTCTTCTTGATTCTTTTCCCGAAAATCATCCCACCAATCCCCCTAAAAATAGGAGTGTATTTTCTAGTAAAGGAAGATTCATTCTAAAAATTGGTCAAAAATCAGAACTGCTTTGTACACTTTGTTAAGCTATTAATATTAACTTTGCAGCCTCAGATCTAGCCCTAGCTTTGACACATCTTAGATGGGCTTCTTTTATGAAATTCCACCCTAAAGTTATAAGGTCACAAGTGAGTTGGGTCTTCTGGGTAAATCTGTCCAACACTATCTCATTCACTCAAATGATACTATAAAGGCCTTGACACTCCTCTTTCCTTATCTGAAAGGCTCTCAATGATCTCCTTTCCTCCTGTTTCAGGATTAAGATTCCTCCTTCTTTTCAAGGATAACCCAGCCTTTACCTTGCTCAGAACCACTATCACCTGACAGCTACATAGGCTCTATACTCTAGTTAAAAGGAGTCTCTAGTTTCTCTTCCACAGTTTCTGTGCTTTCAGTCCTTTGAGTCACTGTTCAGGCCATTTTCTCCTCTTGGAAGGTCCTCCTTTCAACCTAAATTTCTGTTCACAGAAATTCTATTCATCTTTCCAGGAGAACCATTTACCCCATAAAGTACTTCATATATTTTTAGCCCTTACACTGAAGTGATTTCTCCCTGATGTATCATAATCTTTTGAAATGCTTTTAGGAGTTATCGGAAATTATCATACACAACTCCAGTGTCTTTATTGCTCTTGTCAGACAGGGGGCACTGAGGGCTAGGACCATCATGCTACTCTTTCCCACATTTCCCACAAAACCTAGTCTCAGGCTTTATGTACAAGAGCTGCCCAAATGCTGGTTAAAAATAAATTCAATAAATTGCGCTAAGAAAAAACAATTCTGAAGTGACATCAAAACATAAAGTTAAAACTATAATTCTGGGGCTTCTGGGTTAAAATGCATAAATTTGTCTCCTCTTGCTCCCAAGACTCTACCAAATGACTGTCAAAGAATAAAAATAGTAGCAGTGCACAATAAAGGGAAAACAGAAAGAGGCCTCCATGGAATAGAGTTTAACAAATGTGTGGGATACAGAAAGTAAATGAAGGCATGGTAACCAAGGAGGCTAGACAAAGGAAGTCACAGCCTTCGGTCCTCATGGACCCAGCTGCACAGGAGGAGATCTGCCTACCAGAAGTCAAAAGAGGCTCTGAACCACACACATGTCCCTGACCAGAGAGCAGAGGTAAGACAGGAAGCTAAACTTCTGAACAAAGAATGGTCAAGTTCCCTAATACCGTACAAAGAAGTGAACTGTTCTTAGGAGAACTAGGCAGCGAAATGGGTACTGGTACCTTAAGACAAAGCTCTCAATATTGTGGCATTTAGGATTCTGTCTCAGCTTAACATCTAGCTCCCTTGTCTGCTTCCCTATAGTAAAGCCCAACTAGTAGATTATCCCCACTGAATATAGAGGACTTAGTCAGCTTTGCAGCCCAATTTCTAAACATGAACATAACCAAGGACAATCAGACATTCAAAGAAAGCATGCAACACAAGACAGGAACACCACAACCCACAAACCCAAAGAATGAGACAATCCAGAGAACAAAAGCAAATAAACATCCTTGCCTCACCAAGCACCCCAATGAGATCTGTGAAATTACTGCATCTATGATCCTGGATCTCTTCCTCGTATCTTCAACCCAAATCAACACTGATGATGGGTATGACAATATGTAACATGATAGTAACTGCAGGCCGAGAGGTACTGAGACCTCCAAAAGTCAGCCTCTGCCCAGTTTTAAAATGTCAGAGCTCATTAGGGCTCTGTGCTGGGTCCTTTTCTCTTTCTGTCCTCTGCCAAGTGACCATGTCAATATGCTGTAAGATCCATTAAAACAGAAGTCTGGTCTCTCTTCATTGTATTTTTAGTGCCAAGAACAGTGCCTGGCACATAGTGAAATGAATGCTGGCATGATCCAAACCTCTCCACCAAGTTCTAGACCAGGACCACCAGCTGCCTGCTTGTTATTTCTAGATCTTACCTCACCAGAGCCTCAAAACATTCTGAACTTGTTCCTCTCTCTCTTCCCCATCCATAAACCTAAGCATGGTCTTTATTTCTTTTCAATCTCCCTTCCTCTATCCAGTCCATCAGCAAGGTCTACTGGTTTTTACCCAGATGAAATCTACTTACTCCTCTCCATTTCTACTGTCACTCCCCTCCAAGCCATTTCTTGCCTAGACTAGAGAAATAGTTTAATAGTTATAGACTGTACTTCCTTTTTGCCCCTTCTCAATATAGCCATTAAAAACTTAGGAGACCTTTTAGAAACCTAATCAAATTCTGTTAATTCCCTGCTTGATAGAATTCCTTCCTGTACCCCCTAAATACAGAGAACTGATGGTTGCTGAAGGGGAAGCGGGGGGATGGGGAAAAAATTCCTTCCTGCAGCTAAGAAGGCTTATGGTATTTATGGTCCTTGCTTATTTCTTCAACCTCACCTTGTGTATTCTCCCCTTTGCTCAGTATCTTCCAGTCACACTGACTTAATTTCCAGTAAACACCAAGCTTTCACCTCCAGGCTTTTGCAACTCTCTGCCTAGGATGCTATTCCATTTTTCACATGGCTGCATCACTCTCTTGCTTCAGATCTCGGTTTTAATTTTACATTCTCAAAAAAAAGTTTTCTTGACTATTCTAGAAAGTAGTTTATCTTTCTACACACTCTTCTCTGCTAAAAGAGGAACAGTATCCTGTTGATTTCCTTCTTAGCACTGATCACAAGCTAAAATCACCATTTTGTTATTTACTGTTTTACCATTAAAATGTTAGCTTCAGGGCACCTGGGTGGCTCACCTGGTTAAAGGACTGTCTGTAGCTCAGGTCATGACCCCAGAGTCATGGAGTCCCAGGATCTAGTCCTGCATCAGGCTTCCTGGTCAGTGGGGAGTCTGCTTTTCCCTCTTATCTCACCCCCTCTCGGTGCACTCTCACTCTCTCTCAAATAAATAAAATCTTAAAAAATTTTTTTTAAATGTTAGCTTCAAGAAGGCAGAGACCACATTAGTTCACCACGGTATCTTCAGCACAGTGCCTGGGACAGAGGAGATGCTCAATAAATACTGGCTAATTAAATAAAAGCTGCCTTGTTTCATCCATAAGTCATACACAGTGAATTAATTCAAAGACAATATGACAAGAAGCAACAAGGAGAATGGCCGATCTATAAAAGTTCTATTCTAGCCTTCAAAATACCAGGTTAGTCATCAATAGCCTGTTTAAGATTCTGATACTCACTTTGTCTAACTATTCTCAATTTCACCAATACCTACCCTTTTTACCTACCTATTTCTCCTAAAGCTACAAAAATTTATTACAAACTTCAATGTAAAAGCTTAAAAAGTTTAAGAGAAGTGTTTGAAATGAGCCCCATCTGCTTACATTAACTGGTTCCAACAACAGTTTCTGTTGGCTACTAAACCCAATCTCTCTTCTGAAATGCTATATATTGGAATCTTATATTAGGAAGCTCAGAAAAAGGCAGATCCATCCTCTTCAAAGCAATTTATTACCAATGTGCTTAAGTACTATGTAATTGTTTCATCATTAACAAAACCCAAGGCACAGCCTTTAATGTCTTACACCAAATCTACCCTTGTTGCAGCCTGTTCTTACTCAACTGAACTCAACACTATTTCTTCAATTTTAAAACGTTTTTCACATTTTAACTGAAGTTGGAATGCATCTTACAATTGAAGGTACTTTACAATTGCTATTGGTTAGTCTAGAATTAGTTGCATTGTCTGAACATGTACAAATTTGGTTGTTCTTGATGATAAACTATAACTCATTTTAGTCAATAAACCATTTGAAGATTATTTGATAAAGTACTGGTTTGTCTCTGAACTCTTTCTGCTGACATCATCTGATAAGATCAAGAAAGAATCATAACTCACAGAAAAGGTGTTTGTCAGTGGCAAAAGAAGTATTTTAATAGACCAGCATATAAATACATATAACTATTATGTAGGTTTCATTTTAATTCATATCATTCACTTTCTTTGTAGAATACTTACTCAATCTATTCTGTTTTTCTCCTATTAATCATACATTTTATCCTTCCCCTAAAATTATTTTTCATTTTTTTAATTGAAGCATAGTTGACACACAATGTTACATTAGTTTCAGGTGTACAACACAGTGATTTCACAAGTCTATACATTACACTATGCTGACAAGAGCACCTATCATCTGTATCATACAACACTATTAACATACCATCAACTATATTCCCTAGGCTATATATATATTTTTTAAAGATTTTATTTATTTATTTGACAGCCGGGGAGGTTGGGGGAAAAAGAGCAGCAGAGTCCCCACTGAGCAGGGAGCCTGACATGGGGCTAGATCCCAGGACCCTGGGGTCACAACCTGAGCTGAAGGCAGACGCTTAATCGACTGAGCCACCCAGGCTCCCCTATATTTTTCATCCCCAAAACCTATTCATTCCATAACTGGACACCTGTACCTCCCACTCCCCTTCACCCATTTTGCCCATTTCCCCACCCTCCTCTCTGGCAACCATCAGTTTGTTCTCTTTATCTATGAGCCTGTTTCTGCTTTTGTTTTTTAGATTTCACATATAAGTGGAATCCTATGGTATTTGTCCTTCTCTGACTTCATTCGCTTATTAGCATAACACCCTCTAGGTCCATCCATGCTTTGCAATTGGCAAGAGCTCATTCTTTTTTATGGCTGAGTAATATTCCTGTGTGTGTGTGTGTGTGTGTGTGTGTGTCTGTGTGTGTGTGTACACACATATATGACATTTTTTTAATCCATTCATCTATGGTTCGACATTTGGGTTGCTTCTGTATCTTGGCTTTTGTAAATAATGCAATAAACATAGGGGTGTATGTATCTTTTCCAGTTAAGTGTTTTCATTTTCCTTGGATAAATACCCTGTAATGGAATTAGTGGATCATATGGTATTTCTATTTTTAATTTTTTGAGGAACTTCATACTGTTTTCCATAGAGGCTGCACCAATTTACATTCCCACCAAAAATAAACAAGAGAAAAAAACTTCTTGATTTCCAATGGAGTAACTTCTTGACTTCACACCTGAACCTTTACATGGCTTTTAGGGAGAGTGGAGTCCACAAAACACTGGGGGAGAGACAGAGGGGAAATAGCCTAAAATTAAATTATAATCATTCCAAAATGAGAAGATCTGTAAATATTCAGAATCTTGATAGATCAGAGCAAAGAGACTTAAAATTGCCTGTGAGGCTCTAGGAGGCCATCTGGAGGGGAGGGAGGGAGAAGAGTTATTTAGCAACTGTGTGGAGGGGGAGAAAAGGGAAAGGGGAAAAATTTAGGATTTTTCAGGACAAAAGAAAACAAAGAAAAATGGGAAGCCCCACAATCACACCCCTGCTACCCTGAACGTATTCAAAGAAACCAGTTTGCTACACTGACAGAAGAGGGAGCACTTGAACTATGAATCTCGAACCTCTCCAAATCACCAGCCCTGTCCAAGAAATACAAAGGAACAATATACCTTCATCTACAGAAAGCTACCACAAGAAGAAAACTGAAAATAAAACTCAGAACACTCTAGCTGGTAACTCCTCCCCTTACCTTCTTCCCTTCCCCTGACAAAAAACCATGAAGGCAAAACTATTACACAACACCTGTGTTGAATTAAATATCCTCAAACAAGAATTTTAAGATATGAAAACATGCCCTGAATGAGAAATTCCAAAACTAAAAACAGAAATAAAAAGAAATGAGTTGATGAAACTCTGGAAATAAAAATATCAGAAAATAACTAAATTACATACACACGCTGGACTCCCTTCAGAAGAAAAATTAAATAGAACAGAACATAAAACTACCATCAAAGACAAATTTCCAGAAATAAGACCTGATTCTGCATACTAAAAGGGCTCACCAAACAGTTGAGAAAACGGACCTGCAATAATATACTCAGAGAAATATCCTAATAAAACTATTAGACTTTAAAGATGAAAAAACATTCTTAAGGTCTCCAGGCAAAAAAATCAAATAACTTAAAAGGCCAAGAGAATTAAATGAGCAAACTTATTAAAAGCAGCACGCAAAGACATACAACAATACAGCTGTATTTTCTAGAAACTCAAGGAAATAACGGTCAAATAAAAAGTGTTCAATAGGCAAGAACACAGGGACTCCTGGTTCCCAAGAGCCCTTATCAATCTACCAGGTCAATATTCAGCACACTTTTTTCTGTAAAGGCACCAAATGCCACAGTCAACAGCTTAAAACTACAGAAGATGTAATGAAACATAAAAACACAATAGTAACAGCAAACTTTTAATACACCATTCTCATCACATGACAGATGAAGTAGATATAACTCGAAGACAATTAAATTTTTTTTTAATAACTGGAAGTTTGTACCTCTTAATCTCCTTCATCTATTTACCCCATCTCCTCACCCACCTTCCCTCTGGCAACTACCAGTTTTTCCTTTGTAACTAAGAGTCTGTTTGGTTTTTAGTTTGTCTGTTTTGGTTTTTAGTGTCCACATTTATGTGATATCATGGTATCTGTCTCTCTGACCTATTTCACTCAGCATAATACCCTCTAGGTCTATCCATGTTGCCATAAATGGCAAGATTTCATTTTTATGGCTCAGTAATATTCTTCTGTGTGTGTGCGTGTGTGTGTGTGTGTGTAGCAATCTTAATCCATTCATTTATCAATGGACACTTGGATTGCTTCCATATCTTTGCTATTATTCTAAATGTGCATTTAGGGGTGCATGTATCTTTTCGAATTACTGTTTTCATTTTCTTTGGGTAGATATCCAGTAATGGAATTAAGTGGATCTTATGCTATTTCTATTTTTTAATTTTTCGAGGAACCTCCATACAGTTTTCCAGAGTCGCACCAATTTACATTCCCACAAGTAGTGCACGAGGCTTCCCTTTTCTCCACATCCTCACCAACCCCTGTCTTTCTTAAGAGATAAAACAACTTAACGACATAATCAAAGTAGACCTCATGGATAGTAAATACACCCTTATAATAAATATTCTTTTCACACACCCATAGATCATTCACAAAAATTGATTATACATTAGGTTAGCAAAAAACTGCAAAACTCTCATAAAGTAGATAAATTATGAACAAAACTGATCACAATGCAAAGACACTAGAATTTACTGACTAAAAACAGAAAGGCCTTTACATCTGGATATTTAAAAGCCTTATATTAACTTGTGGGTTAAAACTACAGAATTTTTTTTAAATGACAAAACACTGTATATATCTAGGAGATGCACTGAAAGCAGTGATTAGAGGAAAACTCACTCAACTAAACACGAGAAAATAAAAGCAAAAATTAATGAGAAAGGGAATTTAAAAAATCTACATCTTATAAAATCCTCTTGGTTTTGGAAAAAAAGAGAGACCATAAATTAGCTTCATTTAAGAGGAAAAAAAAAGCACAAGTATACAAGAATAACCACTGAAACTGAAGGAATTTTAACATTAGAGACTAACTTTGCAGACTTTTAAACAAATTTGGAAGCATATATAAAATGTACAATCTCCTAGAGAAATACAGATTACCAATATTGATCCCATTAAAGTTAGAAAACCTAATCAAACTGACTTTCATAGACGAAACAGAGAAAGTTATCAAAGAACTGCCCCACAAACATTTGCCCAATCCCAGATATGCACAATTTGTGTGAGAAAATTTTAAAAGTCCTGAAAGACCCAAAAGTAGATTTGAGAAATGGAAGGACATCTCTTGTCTTTGGATAGAATTCAACATTATAAACATTTCAGTTCTCCCCCAAGTTAACTTAGAAATTTAATGCAATCTAAGGAGTTTTATGGAGCTGAAGTGAAGTGATACTTCCGAATATACTTTTTGTTTAAACACATTAAAAAGGTAAGAGAATCAACAAGGATGGGAAAAAACAAACGGAATAAAACGAGCAAACGGATTGAACTATATTTCAAGGAATAATTTAATCATGCTGAAGAAGGGGGAAGAACCAACCCAAATAATTTTTGAACAAATTGTTTTGACTATATGCCTTCAGACTAAAAAACAACTGAAAGCAAATTCTGAATCATTACTTTTTTTTTTTTTTACAGGGTATCACTTAACAATTCTCTAACAACTGATTTTTAATTAACATATTCTAGGACTGAACAAACAAGTAGGAATATCGAGTGCCAGGTTTTTCTCTCAGAAAAGGGAAATACGAAAATAGAAAAATGGAAAACTAGAAAACGGTATGTGTTGAACTGGAATTATAGGTACTTAGTATGAACTCATGGTGAGCTAGACATAAAAATGTGTGTGGAGGCTGTGTATATATGTAGCTCTCTCCACTAAGGGGAACTAGAATCAATAATGCTCTAGTAGGAATGAGCACACCTAACATCCACATCCTATCTCCTAAATACTGTCCTCCATTTAAAGGAACCAGGGTTAGCGAAATTAAAGAATTGATTCCATTTACAATAGCACCAAAAACCACTAATATACCTAGGAATAAGCCTAACCAAAGAGGTAAAGTATCTATATGCTAAAAACTACAGAACATTTATGAAAGAAATTGAAGAAGACAGAGATGGAAAAACATTCCATGCTCATGGATTGGAAGAATAAACACTGTGAAAATGTCTATGCTACCCAGAGCCATCTATTGTTTCAAAGCAATCCCTATCAAAATATCATTGACATTTTTCACAGAGCTGAAAATAAACAATCCTAAAATTTGTATGGAACCAGAAAAGACCCTGAATAGCCATGGGATTGTTGAAAAGAAAACCAAAGCTGGAGGCATCATGCCTGACTTCAAGCTATATTACAAAGCTGTGATCGTCAAGACAGCATGGTATTGGCACAAAAACAGACACATAGATCAATGGAACAGAATAGAGAACCCAGAAATTTCTGTACTATTCTTGCAACTTTTCTATAAACATGAAATTATTTCAAAATAAAAAATACTTATATATTTCTTAGATGTAAGTCTAAGAATTCTATGTAACAAAACAACTGTTTAAATAAATATATTCTTTCATCAGTACAAAAATTCTAAGTGATAAATTACCATGTCAGTTATTTGGTAGTGTGTTTTTAGTTGTAGAAAAAATAACAATGTATCAGACAATCAATGGAATCTTATTATTCAAGGAAATAATGATTATAAAGTTTCATAGGAAAATACTGCCTGTTAATGAAAAGGAAAAACTAATCCTGCCATATTTTCTCAGTTCAAAAAATCAAAATCACGATCACAAAATCACCATAAATACCTTGTGTTGCTAGAATAATCCCACATGGCCACATCTAGGAGGCTCCGAACCCAGGTTTTAGAGGGCTCCTTAAGAAATTTTTGTTGGTAGATCCCCACAACAAGATCTTCTACAGTGAGCAGTTCCAGATCTTGCCTGATTTCTTCCATTGGTAAAAAGAAAAAGACAAACAATTACTGAATTTAGGCACATAGAACATGTACACGAAAATGGAAATACAGATGTTATAATGCACTTCAACAGTGACCTAGTTTTACTTACCTGATGCCTTTGCCATATGCTTCAAACACCAGTTGACTCTGGCTCTGTCATCAGACTGGAGAAGGGAAAAAATTTACTTGTATTTTCTCCTACACTGAGTTAATTTTAATCAATTGCTGTCCTTTCAAACTGGGGAGGTGGGGGTGGCAGGAAGGGAAAGACTAAAGAGTTTGTGACAACTAAATGAGAACCATAAAAAAGAGCAACATATATTTTAAAAGACTACTGCTTTTAATAACCAGTTACATTTATAAAGCAGTGTTAACAGATTCTGTGAAAAGCAAGGGAAATCTAGGGTAGGCACATGAAGGAACCAATGTTCAGAAAAAGATAAGGTAATCTGTTCATGGTTACATTAAAATAGTAAGGTTAAAACCCAGTTCTTCAACTCTTAGCTCAACGAATTTAGACAAAATAAAGAATAAAGGCTCTCTAAAGATTACAAAAGAGGATCAAGAGACTGCTACAAAAATAGTTTTGAATAAACAGTAATCTTACTTAGAGGGATAGGTGTACAGATTAGAACACCCTTTCTTCAGAGCAAAAAAATACTGAGAAGATATTTCAGCAGGAGAAATGAAAAACATGAGATCAAAGTAGAAATACGTTCAGCTTTTGTAGTGTTCAGAATCCCTCCAATACGACAGAAATTATTGTATCTAATCATATTCAAAACAATTCAGAATGAACATGTTTTAACACACACAGCTAACATACAAGCAAACTAACTTTCTTTAGGTACCTTTCATGGATCTTTCAGTATCTAAGAGGATGCCTTAAAAAAAAAATTCTTACAATGAAATTACCTTGCAGTATATAGGTGGCCAGTTTCCTGGGTTTGGGTGAATAAACCTATAAAGGTTTTGTAACACAGCCGCTTGATCATGCCCAGATTCAAAGTTTGAAATAGGAATCTTGTGACTAGAATCACCTGAAGGGAATAAAAAGGAGGAAAGAGTTCAAAATTTGATCAAGACAAGTATTACGAAGTGGGTAAGGAAGTAGCAGCACAGGAAGACAGTGCTGGGTAACATATTTAAGCACTTGTACCAAGCCTAGTTATGGTTAGGTACTTTATGTAATTTATCCCATAATCTTATGAGATAAGGGATATACACATGTTAGAGAAGATACAACTGACAATCACAGAAGTCAGAACGGTAGGTTGATAGTTGGCAAACAACGGAGTTAAGACTCAAACCCAGATTTAAGTGACTGAGCCTTTATGTTTTCACTGTTCCCATCTGCCCTTCAGGTATCTGGTTTATATATAAGGCTGGAGAACGTAATAGCAATGACTGGTTTTTAAAAGGCTGTATGATTAAGATTTCCACTTTCAGTAAAAAAAAAAAAAAAAATGGACCAAGTAATTCAGACCAACCTCCCACAAAAATTTAAAGTACCTGAGGATATCAAGAGTACACACAGTAGCAAGAAATTACTGGATCCAGATGCAAGAGAATACAGAAACCCAGAGAGGCTCTCCAGACAGCCTAGCTTTGGGGGCAGTTTTTCCCCTGCAGTTATTTGCCAGTTCCAGAAGAGGAAGTTGAATAGCTGAGAAGTGTGCTTTTGACAGCTTTTGGGACCTGGTTTGCTAGGCCCCCAGCTATCTAGCAAAAGCAAACATAAATCCTTTCTGGATGAAGAGAACATCATTACAAGCCTCAAATTACTTTAAAATCATTTTTTTCAGTGTGGCAGGGAAAAGGGTGGACAGGAAGATGGGAGAGGAGAAGCCTGAGAAGCCAAGGTAAGCTGGAGCCCCTGGAGTAGTGGAGGGGAAAGCTCCAGTCGCAGTGCTGAGAAGCGAGCAGCTGAAGAAGCAGCTTGCAGACCTCCCAATAAAGCCTACAAAGATCTCCGAGTTTGGATTTGCCATAGGTAGACACAAGACAAAGCATCAAACTTGGATCAAATAAACCTATAAAAACTGCTTCAACTCTTGCTCCAAAAACCTTTTCAGCAGCAGCAGCAGCTTTTAATAAAGAGGAAAACTGAACCAGAGGAAATGCCTCCAGAAGCAAAGATGAGAATGGAGAATATTAGAAGGGATACACCTACATCAGCAGGACCAACTCCTTCAATAAAGGAAAGCATGGTTTCTCTGATAACCAGAAGCTATGGGAGCGAAATATAAAATCTCATCTCAGAAATGTCCATGACCAAGACAAATGATGTGTTTTGAAACTGGAGTGTGGCATGGATATAAAGTTAATAGTTTCTTTTCTTAAAGAATAGTAAAAGAATATCCTTGGAGCCACTTTTTTTTTTTTTAACTTTTATTTTTCCAGTGTTCCAAGATTCATTGTTCATGCACCACACCCAGTGTTCCATGCAATATGTGCCCTCCTCAATACCCACCACCAGGCTCACCCAGCCCCTCAACCCTCTTCCCTCCAAAACTCTGTTTGTTTATCAGAGTCCACAGTCTCTCATGGTTCATCTCCCCCTCCGATTTCTCCCAATTCACCCTTCCTTTGCTTCTCCCAATGTCCTCCATGTTTTTCCTTATGCTCCACACGTAAGTGAAACCATATGATAACTGACTCTCTCTGCTTGACTTATTTCACTCACCATAATCTCTTCCAGTCCTGTCCATGTTGATATAAAAGTTGGGTATTCATCCTTTCTGATAGAGGCATAATATTACATTATATATATAAACCATATCTTCTTTATCTATTCGTCTGTTGAAGGGCATCTTGGCTCTTTC
>CM052893.1:7715547-7774815 GCA_028534135.1 Potos flavus | reverse complement strand
TCATAAAATCCATCTATGAAAAGCCCACAGCGAATATCATTCTCAATGGGGAAAAGCTGACAGCCTTCCCTTTGAGATCAGGAACACGACAAGGATGCCCACTCTCGCCACTCTTGTTCAACATAGTACTAGAAGTCCTAGCGACAGCAATCAGACAACAAAAAGAAATAAAAGGTATTCAAATTGGCAAAGAAGAAGTCAAACTCTCTCTCTTCCCAGATGACAGGATACTTTATATGGAAAACCCAAAAGACTCCACCCCTGAACTACTAGAACTCATACAGCGATTCAGTAATGTGGCAGGATACAAAATCAATGCACAGAAATCAGGAGCCACTTTTTTTTAAAAGATTGGGTGGTGGTACACAAGAGTTTGAAATTAGAGTTAATTTATGTTTTGTATTCAGATTTCAAGACGTTTGCTAATTTTGTAGTATCATGTGATTAGTTTCCAAAAGGTTACAGATAATGAAAAAAAAAAAAACGGTACTTTTCTAAGAATTACATATTTTTTTATACACAACTATCAGTACATTAAAAGGAAAGCAAAATGTTATTGTCTATTTAAACTGCAAGCAATTACTCTTAACTCCCTTATTAACCTAAACTGGCTCCCAGGAAAAGCTTTATAGAGAGGGAGTATTGTATTGGAAGGAAAATGTTACTGGAAGATATTAGATAAAATTAAAATACAGCTTTTTTCCTAATGGCCATTTGTTTTAAGTCATCACAAACGAGGTAGTGCACTGCTATCAGTTGGTACAGATGCTTAGCTCCTCAAAAACTTTTTTAAAATTTTATGTAAATTGTTGACTATTTGAAATAACCCACTTCACCTGAATGGGTCTTGTCTACCTTCACTAGTCTTCAAAGACCATTTGCTACCAAAGTAAATCAGTATTTTGAATGTGCTTCCCTTGGTTTTTGTTATTAGCTAGTTCCTGTAAGCATTTCCACCAGATCCTGAGGCAAATCACAAGGAAGCTCTTTTCAAATATAAACCACCACCAAAAATTTAAATGTACATATAATAAATATTTGGCTGTGTTTTTTTTTTTAAAGGTAGAACCAAAAAAGCAACATTTTAGAATGAAAAGGAGAATGATGTACTTTCTGCAACTCTGTTAAAGCTTAAGTACTAACTTGTGAAAGTGAATTTGGACTTAATACAAGAACTCTTATTTTAGCACAGTAATATGATTTGAAATATATACATATTAATCAATGGCCTCTCAAAAGTACAGTTTAGGTACTGAAGATAAAAGAAAATGCATCTTTAAACATATCTTATGGAATCTTTGACCACGTTCATATTGTTAGATCTATGTATTGTAGGACTTTAAAAAAATTTTTGTATATGGAATTTTTTCATGTGATAGTTAAACACATCTTTAAAAGTACAGTCACAGCAATAAACTGAGGGTTTTGGAGGGGTGGGGATGGGGGGTTGGGTGAGCCTGGTGGTGGGTATTGAGGAGGGCACGTATTGCATGGAGCACTGAGTGTGGTACATGAAAAATGAATCTTGTAACACTGAAAAAATAAAAGTATTTGGGGGAAAAAAAAAAACGAAACAGAGTATAATGATTTCCTTGAAAACTCCTGCAATGTTCAATTTGGTGGCAGCTTCAAATTATTTTATTGGTGATAACTACTGGCTGAGCTCTTTTAATACGTAATAGAAAAGCAACATGTATATATTCCTAACACTTTGTTCATTTGCATTTTAGAGTAAGCCCCAAATAAAACAACGGAAATGTATATAGAACTATTAGTTCTTACGTGATTTAATTATATCAAGATACATAAATTTAACTTACTTTAATGTAAGTAAACTTTCCACTTTTGTCCATTTTACTGTTTACATTAAAATAACATCCCTCTCCTACATGTTCTTTTTTTGACTCAAATGAAATATTAACCTAAGGTCAAAATGTGAGAGAAACGACTGAGATCAATGTCTTTACTAAAATACCAGTAAATCTGGGGCACCTGTGTGGCTCAGTTGGTTATGCGTCCAACTCTTAATTTCTTTGGTCATAATCTTGGGCTCCAAGCTCAACGGGGAGTCTGCTCAAGATTCTCTCTCTCCCTCTCTCCTCCCGCCTGCTCTAAAATAAATCTTAAATACCAAAAAATTTGTCATACTCAAAGTTTTTTTTTTCAGTCTATATGAATAACCAGGTATATGAAGAAAAAAAGAATGAAACCAAACCAAATTTGATAGGAAGAGATCCAAAGGTTATTATTCCAGCTACCCAAGTTATTCAGCACAGATTTTAAATAATCACGCTTATATCTAAGGAGATCAAATTATGAATTTCAGCATATAGTTATAAAAAAAAAGGATGCAGAAGAGTTAAATTTCTGATAATGACAGACTAGAGAAAAGCTGAATAAATGAAACACCTGCTTGAAAGCACTGCAGAGATAAAACTGCAGTAAGGAATTACAGGTCCAAAATCCCGGAGAGGAAGAAACGCTAGAGAGCTTGATTCTGGCATTTGGGTTCATTGGTAATCTGGGCATTTACCAATTCTGGAAGAGGAGATTTAGAGTCTTAAGAAAATGAGCACTTCTCAACAGACCTAGACTTGTAAGAATTAAAAATACTACTCCACAGATCCTGGTTGGCTACATCGGTGGAACATGTTTTGACACTTGGTCTTTGGATTGTAGGTTCAAGCCCCATGTTGGGTATACAGATTACTTAAAAATAAAATCTTTAAAAAATATTACTCCAGTATTACTTGAATACTTTTTAATTACATACTTAATATATACAATTGTCTTCTGGCTTCCATTGTTTATGCCATGAAGTCAATTACGAATTTCACAGATGATTCTTTGGTGGTAACCTACCGTTCCCCCTTTTTTAGAGATCAACTAGAAATAGATGGGATTCTTAAAATATCTGAACCCAATTTTTTATTATCTCAATCTCTGAAATTGAATTAAGGTACTCTGAGATGGCTAGTGACAGCAGCTTTCTGCCAGAATTGATCATAAATTTTTTTTTTTTTGGAGAGGAATAACAAGTTTTTCTACCTACTGTTCAGCACTCAAAAATAATCAGACATATGAAGAGATCTGATACTTTGAATATCAAGATAATCAACAGATCCATAAAGATCTCTATAACAGGGTTATCAGACATAAGACTTTAAATGTTCAGGAAAATAAAAAAATAAAAAATATCAGCAAAACCATTAAAAAATAACCCAAGGCAAATTAAAAAAACTGAAGACACATTCTCTAACTCATGTTAGGATGGCAAAATAACCTTGGTAACAAAATTAGGTAAGATTAATCATTAACATGATTGCACAAATCCTAAAACAAAATATTAGCAAACCAAATCCAGCAATTTCTTTAAGAGCTATGTAGGGACTACACTACGTTTACTGCTGGAATAGAAGGTTGGTTTAGCATTAGCAAATTACCAGATGAACAAAAGACACAAATCACGTGAGACACAGAAAGACCATTCATTATAATGTGCAACTATACGGTATCTCTAACCAAACTGGGAATAGAAGGGAACTTCTTTACCCTGATCAAGAGTGCATACAAAAAATGAGAGAAGGAAAAAACCAAAAATCACAGCAAACAGCGTACTCCCTGGTAAAACATTAGAAACTAGAGTTCCTAGCCAGCACCCTAAGACAAATTTTTAAAGTTTTAAATAAAAAATAGACTAGAAAAAAGTCATTTCACAGATAAGACTATAAGGAATTTACTAAAAACTCAATTAAAGTTTAGCAATGGCTAAATAAAACAAAAATACAAAAGCAAATAAAAATATAATTTTAAGAGATATCACTTATAACAAAATTTATAAGCTATAAATTTAACAAGATATTTACATCATTGTGAAGAAAATTGTAAGTATTGTAAGGCATTACAGATCTAAAAAAAAAAAAAAGAGTAGACCCCTGTTCACAGACAGACTATCAAGAAGCTGTCAGTTTTCTCCAAAATGATCTGAAGATTTAAAGGTAATCAAAGGGTCCAAAACAAAGTCAAGAAACTTGTCTAAGTATTAAAATATTGTCTTTAACAGTATAGATACCAAAAACCAAGTAAACCAATAGAAAATAAAAGATATCAAAAAGACCCAGACGCCAAGAGAAATGTGGCACCACATACTGAGGAACAAACTAATTATTGGATAAATGATGCGGAGACAACGGATTATCCACGTGTGAAAAAAAAATGAAAAAAAGTCTCTACTTCACACCATACAGAAGTCAATGCCAGGTGGATTAAGAACTTGGATATGTGGGACGCCTGGGTGGCTCAGTGGGTTAAAGCCTCTGCCTTCGGCTCGGGCCCTGGTCTCAGGGTCCTGGGATCGAGCCCCGCATCGGGCTCTCTGCTCAGCGGGGAGCTTGCTTCCCCCTCTCTCTCTGCCTGCCTCTCTGCCTACTTGTGATCTGTCAAATAGATAAAATCTTAAAAAAAAAAAAAAAAAAGAACTTGGATATGAAAAACAAAACTTAATAAAAAACTATCCTTTATGGCCTTCACGTAAAAGGATTAAGACACCAAGACCCCTCAAAACATAAGGGAAAAGATTGATACATTTACTAAATTAAAAAATAAAAACTTTTATTCATTAAAAGACACCATAAGGACAATAAAAAAATACAAGGCACAAACTGAAAATAGGTATCTGCAAAAAATCAATAAGCAGATACATAATAAAGTTTCACAAACCAATATAAAGGACAATCCAATAGAAAAATTGGGGAAAGGTAACGTTGAGTTAAAAAAAGTACAGGTACAGAAAGAAACAATGCTGGGGCGCCTGGGTGGCTCAGTGAGTTAAAGCCTCTCCCTTCGGCTCAGGTCATGATCTCAGGGTCCTGGGATCGAGCCCCACATCGGGCTCTCTGCTCAGCGAGGAGCCTGCTTCCCCCTCTCTCTCTGCCTGCCTCTCTGCCTACTTGTGATCGCTCTCTCTCTGTCAAATAAATAAATAAAATCTTTAAAAAAAAAAGAAAGAAACAATGTTAATTATATAAAAGTTCAAAAAAGCAATATTAAATACATAATCTAAATATGTATTCACAGGATGCCTGGGTGGCTCAGTTGGTTAAGCATCCAACTCTTGATTTCAGTTCATTATCTCAGGGTCATGAGTTTGAGCCCCAAGTCGGGCTCCACACTGGGCACACAGCCTGCTTAAGATTCTCTCTCTCCCTTCGCCCCTCCCTTCCACTGCCCCCAACCCTCTGCTCAAGCACGTGCTTTCTCTTTCTCTCAAAAAAAAAAAAAGTATTCAAAATAAAACTATTCAGAAAAGAAAGGAAATGATTAGCACAAAATTCCAAAAAGTGTCTCTTATAAAGGAGGGGGATGCAATCAAGGAGAGATATAATGACCTTCAATGATAGCACACTGCCCTTATTTCTTCAGTTGACTAGGGAATGCACTGCTCTTCATTAATATTCTTTATACCTTAAGTCAATGTTACATTCTTTGTATATGAAGATTTTAAAAGCTGATAGACGTTTTGTATGGGAAGCTGAAAGCAGTTTTCAAAGCTTTGTTTTAAAGCACAACTTCTATCAAGAAAATTAAGCAGTAAAATGGACAGAATTAGAGTTCCGCTGGTTGAAGTGGGGGAGAATGAGAAGGACCAAAGACCTCTTACCCCTACAAACTCATACAGAACCTGAAGTACCCCTTCCAAGAAAAACATGGCAGTGAGGGTGGGGAAATCAATAGATTCCATATCAATACCTCTTCCAGATTTGAAATTCTTTGATACTAATGTGCTAAACCATAATGTCCATGTATGAAGTATTAACTTGATCTCACTTATGCGATTTCATAAAAGGCCAGATAGCAGCACAGGGGCATTTGAAAGATCTACACGCACATTCCTTAGCTTCTACTCACTCCGCATCCACACGTAACTCTGCTTCAATGTATTCCTCTATGAAACATAATCTTTTCCTAAGCATCAGGCTGATTACATCAGCATAAGCATTTTTAGTTATTATGTCAACACAGCCATCCCTTTAATACAATCATTTATTTATCTTCTTTAACTGGCACACTTCCCAGGGTTATCAAATTGGCAATTTAAGACCTGTCTAAATTGGTGAGCTCCAAACTGGCTTACTAATGAGCTTTCCTGAATGAAATTGTGATCAATTTTAACTTGTTTAAAAAATAAATTAAGTAAACATTCCTAGAGTCTTTAATAGGTTTCTATTAAACTGGTTAACTTGAAAATGTGGTAAAAATAAGCCTTAAGAACTTTTTTAAAGTCGAGTGTTTATCAGAACCAAAATAATAAACAGTAAAGCCAGTGACAGTCTTACAAATGAGTCTGGCAAATAGCAGGGATTCCAATGCACTTAAAAGATGAAAAAAACAGAAACAGCTTCAGTAAAAATGTAGTTAATTCACCAGCTAAGTTTCTATTTTTGTCTTACCACCACCTATTTGGTGAATAACCTCAGATGATGTAACACATGGGGAGATTAGCGAGGTTCACACTTCAAAATCTACAACAAAATTTTTCTTCTGTATTACAAATTGTTTTTCATTCAAAGCTATAAAGGGACTAACTAAAAAAATTTGCCCTTATCTTGTTCCACAGTCCACTGCTCTGATTCCAGGCAAGCAAAAAAAAAAAAAAGGTCTAGTACATATTTTTCACTAAGACCAGAAAAAACTCAAAGGACATAACCAAAAGGAATTCTAAAACATTCTCTTCATTTGTAAAGAACAGCATTATAGATAAAATAGCTGCTTGTTATGGCAGATTTGAAAAACTTATTTCTAATTTCAAACACTTCTGTAGGCTAGTTGTCTACATTTTTAAGTAAAAAAAACAACTTATTAAAATAATGACACTTTTGAATGTAAATTAAAAACAAAACTATTATCATGATTTTCATTCTAATCACAGAGGAAACTGGTTAAAACCTAGTTCAAAGAAGAGTTTAGTTCAGAGCTTAGGTATACAGTCATATCCTTTGGTATCCCACAAGTCTATTTAATTTTAAAGTTTTTAAGATCACATACACCATCTACCATTTCTATGAAGATTCTCCAACAATAAGGAGGTTATTCCCCAACTTATGTTTTATGTGTCCATGTAAAGCAGTAAGTCTTACAGGTACATACACATTCAGGGCCTATTATTCTACCCCATTCCCTTATACTTACTTGCAGCCTGACAATGAAACCGAAATCCTCGTGGAATTTCACCTGTAACACAAAATATTTTATTGAGAGAAGCTCTCTGGTTTTGTTATAGCCATATATCATAGGATGACCAAGTCATAACACAGGTAGGTAATGGCTATGGCTATGTGAAAATACAAAAAAATTAAACCTTCACAGAAGTTACTATTTTTAAACCAAAGAATGAGAACTATTCGAGTTTTGGTATATTATCTAAACCACTTTAAAAAGGAAGTTACTCCTTACAGAAAAGAAATAGTAGGTAAAGAGGCTCCTTAACATGGCACATGCACCCGAATATTTATAGCAGCAATGTCCACAATAGCCAAACTATGGAAAGAGCCTAGATCTCCATCAGCAGATGAATGGATAAAGAAGATGTGGTGTGTGTGTACGTACGTACACGTATACACACACACACACATACATACACATACACACACACACACACAAATGGAATACTATGCAGCCATCAAAAAACCCTAAATCTTGCGTTCTGCAATGGCATGGATGGAACTAGAGAGTATTATGCTAAGCAAAATAAGTCATCAGAGAAAGACAATTATCATATGAGCTCTCTGATATGAGGAATTTGAGAGGCAGGGCAATGGGTCGTGGGGGGCAGGGAGGGAAAAAATGAAACAAGATGGGACTGGGGAGGGAGACAAACCAGAAGAGACTCTTAATCTCAGGAAACAAACTGAGGGTTGCTGGGGGGGATGGGAGGGATAGGGTGGCTGGGTTATGGACACTGGGGAGGTTATGTGCTATGGTGAGTGCTGTGAATTGTGTAAGCCTGATGATTCACAGACATGTACCCCTGAAGCAAATAATACATTATGTGTTATACAAATAAAAAAATAAAAAAAAAGAGGACCCTTAACACAGAGCCTTATGTACGTATAGCTACAAAAAAAAAAGAAAAGTCTCCAAATTCAATCTTTGTAATGTGTTACAACCCTATGAAGAAAAGTAGTTATTTCATTTATCCTAAGCAGCAGCTCTCACAAATGTGAGTAGGAGGATTAGCTTCTCTGTCATTGAAACACAAGAAAAAGCACTGGCTTATTCTAATGAATTTTAAAGCAACTGACAAAACTGAAGATGAAGTTCTTTCCCCAACCTCTACCCCTTGACTCTACTCCCTATAGATTTCTTCTACTTGCCTTTAAGGGTACACTGGTCCTGTAACTATCCTCTTGGGAACCTAACTGAATCCTACGTCTTCACTACTACTTGGTTTGCTGGGGTGGAATAGCCAGAAGAGCTATTGAAAACATCTTAGAGACCATTAAGTATTAGGCTATTTCTATACCTTCTCTTGTATTCCTTAGAGCAGTCAATAATAGGTATTATTTCCACTTTACAGATAAGCTTGTAAGTTCAGAAAGGTTAATAACTTTGTTCAAAGTTACAAAACAATAGCAGGTTAAAAGCTAGTGATCTCTGAGGTGAGGGATGGATTAAAGAAATAAAAGAGCAAAGGCATAAAAAGCTTTTAGAAAATTCCAAGATGTAGGGCAACAGGTAAGCAAACAACAAACTACACATTTTTCAGGTATACTATCCACCCAATTCTAATGCTTTCTGGAGGTTAAAAACTTAAACTAAAAAACTCTGTGTAAACACCTAGTTCTTAACAATTTTTCAACCAATTATGATGAGGTCTTATTACACTTTAAGAACTATACATCAAAGAAAAAGAACTATACATCAGCTCTTAAGAAAAAAAATACTGCTAAATAAAGTCAAGATCAAATGCATACTGTTTAAGATTTAACGTCTACTCACTCTGACTACTTACCAGGATTTATAAAACTGTGGAAATCTGCCATAATACCTTCTTGGAGAGAATATTTAACACAGCCTATTTCACAAGGGAGGAAGCGCTGTTCACAATGAGGAGGTAGCTCACCATGGCTAAAAATGTTCAAAAAATAAAAAATGCCTCCAAGGAGAGCTAAAAAAAAAAATAAAAAGAAAAAAAAAGTAAGACAACACAAACAGTTGAGAGTTTACTCCTCTACAAAAGCAAACGTTTTAGAACCATTTTCCTTGTGTTCCTATAATCCTAAGAGCTGGAAAAAAGAAAACTAATCATCTGTACCAGATAAGTGAATCAAAATTTTTATAATTACACTTATTAAGAATTACAGTGGTAACCACTCTGCATGAAGCAACAAAATTATTCAAATTTGCAGCCAGCTCTACATAATTTAGCTAAACATAAGCCCTGAATTTTAGGAATGACTTAAGAAAAGCTGTGGCCCATATTCAACAAATACGAGAGGTTTAGGAAATAAAGCCAAGTAGAATCAGTATAGAAAAACTCTGATATAAACTATGGACAATTTAGTTCACTCTTCACCTTTTACCAATATACACAAGAGCACCAATAAATACTCTAAAGGAAGAAAGAAACAGGAGAATGTGTGAAGAGTCTTATTTAACAGGATTGGCCAAATTTAAGACTGTTAAGAGTTTATTAATCTTCAACAAATTCAGAACACAAAACAGAAGGAATACCAAGGATTCTTATTAGATAAGTTCTTTCCTAGGCTAGCTCAGTAATTCAAGCTCTTTATAATTTAAATGTATTTAAGGGTCCAGCTATAAACACTTAAATCTAAGAAGTATGTTTAGTAACATATAAAGTGCTTATTAACCAAGAGACTAGATTTTTGTATAAAACACAACAAAATCTCTCCACTGTTATTTCAACAAATGCAAACTGCCCGATCTTTTACAACTTTAGCACCACCATATCTGAACACTTGTTGTCAATTATTCTGAAGTGCAGGATCAAAATGAACAGAACACATAATTCCTGATCACTATATCACAGTGTTTTGAGCACCCATATTTATCTAAGCGTTTTGCTTTTAGGATTACTCTACCTTGATCACTTTTTAGAGACAAATTTGAAATATCAGGGGGTGAAACATTCTGCCTTGGTACGAGCATGCCTGGCCGCCTCAGTGGGGTGGAAACAGGTTTCTAAAGAAGAAGAAAATAATTGATCACATACTCAAACTCTTACTGGGCACTTTATACAAAATTTAAATTTAGCAAAATAACTGAAAAACAGTTCACAGATTACTTCAGTAACCTCTGTAGGCCAATGAGCCCAATGAGTAAATAAGCACGTATTTGTCAGTGACACCAATACCCAAAGGCAGACAAGGCCAAAATCTATAAATATTCTGAATCAAAAGGTGAGTGGTAAACAACCAGTTCAACTACTGCTAAAAACCATTTGCCCATTACTGATAATCTAAATTAATCCTACTGAGTCACATAATGCATGCTAGCCCAGAAGCCTAAAGAACATCATTCGACAAAGTTCTCTAAATTGTTTTTCACTTAAAGTAAAAACCCAATCATGTTGACTTCAAGACTCAATGAGGTGCGTATACAACACAGCTTACATTTTGAGCGGAAATATCTTATAAGAAATTATAGTTAAAAAAAAAAAAAGGCAAGGTTCCCCTGTATAACTAAGTACCAGTTCAACTGATTAGAGCTTCTACTCAAACATACATCTACAAAACAAAAATCTCTCAAACCTAAAGCAAGCAAAGCTCTCTTGAATTTCGATCCAATGTTGACAGTTTAAAGAATGGAATTTTACTATGTAAGAATGGAAAGAACACAGAGGGAAGGAGAAAAGTCCACAATTACACTGAATTTTCCTAATACAAATCAACAAGAACATTTTTATTTAGTACTTTATCATTCTACTACATATAAGTTTACCCAAATCAACTTCATTCAACTCTTACCTATAAGGCACACTAACATTCACCAACATGTTCAAGTTTTGTTATTTCAATATTTTAAACACAACTGCATGCCTGGTGCCAGGTGTCATTTAAAAAGAGAGAATGGTCCAAGCTACTTTTAAACATAAAAAAAAGGGGGGGGGTCGTTAATCATAAAGGGGTTGAAAGGAACCCGTAGAGATCATCTAGTACAAACCTTAAAACCCAACACTCTCATCACTGATCATGGTTTATTGGTTGCAGGTTTCCTGATAGGGATTCCTCCAGCCTTTCACCACCAAACAACAACAATATGTGCTCTAGTTAGGGAACCTGTTGGCTTTTTTTTTTTTTTAAGATTTTATTATTTTTTTTTATTTGACAGAGAGAGAGATCACAAGTAGGCAGAGATAGAGAGGGAAGCAGGCTCCCTGCTGAGCAGACAGCCCAATGTGGGGCTCGATCCCAGAACCCTGAGATCATGACCTGAACCGAAGGCAGAGGCTTTAACCCACTGAGCCACCCAGGTGCCCCACCTGTTGGCTTTTTAACAGGCATCCTGACACCAGGGGGATAAAAAAAAAGGAAAAATTCTTCTTTGCACTAAACTCAATCACCCACTAGTCCACCCTTGGCATTCACCCACTCACTTATTCAGCATTTAGTGAACATGCCTATGTGCTAGGCAGGTAGCTTTTCTTCTCTGGCTAACCTTACCTGCTTCTCGGAAGGCCCAGCGTCCTTTCCCTGGGCTGCTCTCCACTCTCGAGCCATTTCTGCATATTTCTCCTTTTCTTCCTCCCTCAAAAGCTTGGGGACATTTCAGGGGGTTGAGAAAGGAGAGAAACAGCAATGAGGACCGAGCGCTCTAGGCCCCAGAGGCAGAAGCCTAGACATTACAAGTGGTTCCAGCGTTGGTTTGCCCTAGGGCGGGAACAGGGGGGCTTCCTCTCCCTCCGGCAGGGGCCAGGAGGTCACTGGTCTCCTCGAGGCCTCCTTCCTTGTCGCCTCGCCCTCCCACTTGCCCAACTGCCTGGTCTGCCCCTCGGGAGCCCCCCTGCCCCCCATTCCCTCCAGTCTTACCGCCCAGTCAGCAGAGCAGTAGGGGATGGCATCAGCTACGCGAGCCACAGGCAGGCCTCGCCTCCGTAATTCGGGGATCTTCTCCTGCACAAAGAAATAGTAGGCATTACGGCTGGCCCTGCGGTTTGGCATGGCGAGCGAGGCCAGGATTCGACGACGTGGGCCAGAGACACCACAAGCCGCAGGCGCCCTCGCCGGGCTCCCGCCCTTAGTAACCGAGGCCGGCGCCTGCGCGCGAAGGCCTGCAGCTCTCGACCAATCAGGGCGCAGTGCGCAGCCGCACTGGCCTTGCTGGGAGAAAAACAGCCTGAGACTGACTCGTGGGGCAGTGGGGGTGGGGTGGAGGGGGAGCGTGGTCACAGGTGCAAAGCATTCTGATTGGCTGGGATGAGGCGTTGGTGGGGGTGCTGTCACGTGGAAGGTTTGGCGCAGTTCCTGTACATTATTGCGCAATATGTATCAAAGCCGGTAGAGAAAAAGAGGACTAGAGAGTGGTTCAAGTTCTTTCATGCTTTGTAACTGTAAAAGGCCAACTCTGTGCCAAGCACTGTAAGGTGTTGGGTGGGGGTCAGAGTGAGGAACGCAACAAACAAGGTCTTTTCCCTTCAGAAGTTTACAATCCAGTAGGGAGAGTTTGAGGGAAAGGTGACAAAACAAGTGCATCAACCAATACGAGTTTTTTTGGTTATTGCTTTTTTGTTTTTTCCCCATTCTTAAGTTACACTTGTTATAGTTGCAAAGAATATTTTTTTAAAAAGCAAAGTTTAATGTGTTAGGAAGAAAATCTACAATAAGAAGCTAGATTTAAAATAATGTCCTTGAATAAAACTTTTTAGGTTTCCTCATAAAGGTTGCATCATTTTTTTGTTAGCTTTATTGCTGGTATATATTTGAAGCTACTATGAAAGCTTTTGTTTCCATTGCATCTTTGTTTTTTTTATTCTTTATTTAAGTGTAATTTAGTTAACATGTACTGTATTATTAGTAGAATTTAGTGATTCATCAGTTGCTTTTAACACCCAGTGCTCATTACATCAAGTGCCCTCCTTGAATGCCCATCATCCAGTTATCCCTGGTCCCCACCCACCTCCCCTCCAGCAACCCTCAGTTTGTTTCCTAGAGTTGAGCTTCTCTTATGGTTTGCCATAAGACAAACCATCTTCTTTTATTTTTCCTTTCCTTCCCCTATGTTCATGTTTTGTTTCTTAAATTCCATATGAGTAAAATCATATGGCATTTATTTATCTCTGATTGACTTATTTCACTTGGTATAATACCCTCTAGTTCCATCCACATCATTGCAAATGGCAAGATTTCATTCTTTTTGATGGCTGAGTAATATTAAATTGTATGTATACCAAACTTCTTCAACCATTCATCAGTTGATGGAAATTTCACTTCTTTCCATAGTTTGGCTATTGTGGACATTGCTGTTATTAACATTGGGGTGCATGTGCCCCTTCAAATCACTATGATTGAATGGGTCAACCAGGAAATTAAAGAAGAATTTTAAAAGTATATAGGAGCAAATGAAAATGAAAACACAAAATTTCAGAATGTTTGGGATGCACCAAAAGTGGTCCTAAGAGAGAAGTATATTCCAATACAAAGCTTTCTCAAGAAACAGGAAAAGTCTTCAATGTACAACCTAACATTACATTGAAAAGAGCTGGAAAAGGAACAGCAAATAAAGCTTAAGTCCAGTAGGAGAAGAGAAATAATAAAGATTAGAGCAGAAATCAATGACATAGAAAAAAAAAATAAAGAACAGAACAGGCCAACAAAACTAGGAACTGGTTCTTTGAAAGAATTAATAAGATAATAAACCCCTAGCCAGACTTATCAAAAAGAAAAGAGAAAAAACCCAAATTAATAAAATCATGAATGAAAGAGGAGAGATCACAACCAACACCAAGAAAATAAAATAATAAGAATACATGAGCAACCAAATGCCAACAAATTAGGCAATCTGGAAGAAATGGATGCATTCCTGGAAACTTATAAAGTACCAAAACTGAAACAGGAAGACATAGAAAACCTGAACAGACCCATAACTAGCAAACGAATTGAAGCAGTCATAAAAAATCTCCCAACAAACAGAAGTCCAGGGCCAGATGGCTTCCCAGGGGAATTCTACCAAACATTTAAAGAAGAACTAATACCTATTCTTCTGAAGCTGTTTCAAAAAATAGAAATGGAAGAAAAACTTCCAAACTCATTTTATGAGGTCAGCATTACCTTAATCCCCAAACCAGACAAAGATCCTACCAAAAAGGAGATTTATAGAGCACGGATGCAAAAATTCTCAACAAGATACTAGCCAGTGGGATCCAACAATATATTAAAACGATTATTCACCACAACCAAGTGGGATGTATTCCTGGGCTACAAGGTTCAACATCTGCAAATCAATCGATGTGATACACTACATTAATAAAAGAAAGGCCAGGAGCCATAATATCCTTTCAATAGATGCAGAAAAGGCATTTGACAAAATACAGCATCCTTTCTTGATTAGATGTCTCCACAGTGTAGGGATAGAGGGAACATACCTCAATACCATAAAAGCCATAAATGAAAAGCCCACAGTGAATTTCATCCTCAGTGGGGAAAAACAGAGCTTTTCTCCCTAGGTCAGGAACACGACAGGGATGTCCATTCTCACCACTGTTGTTCAACATAGTACTAGAAAGTCCTAGCCTCAGCAATCAGACAACAAAAAGAAATAAAAGGCATCCAAATCAGCAAAGAAGTAGTTACAATAACTCTTAATGTCCTTGCCTGTTGAGTCCATCATCTGTGTCATTTCTGGGTCTGGTTCTACTGAGTGATGTTTCTCCTTACTGCTTCTTTGCAAGCTTGGTGATATTTGATTTGATGACAATTGTAAATTTTATGTTTTTGAATGCTGCATATTTTTGTATTCTTATAAATATTCTTGTGCTTTTTCTGGGACAGAGTTATGTTATTTGGAAACAGTTGGAGTATAGTTTTTCCTCCTTTTGAGGCTTCCTTTTATGCTTTGTTATTTGGTATCAGAGCAACCTTTAGGGCTAATTTTTTCCTCTGCTGATATAATATCCTTCTTAGTACTCTGCCTGACAACCCGTGAATTTGGAAGTTTTTCCATTTTGGCTGATGGAAACACAAACTATTTCTAGCCCCGTGTGAATTTCAAGGATTGTTCCTTCTAATCCTTTCAGGTTGTTCTTTCTCTGGCACTGTGTAGTTTCCTCCCACACATGCACAGATCAGTATTCAAAAGGGAGATCCTTAGCACATTTCCAAAGCTCTTTCTTTGTACTGTTCTCTCTTTTCTGTTACTCAGCCCTGCAAATTCTAGTCACTGTGGCCTACCTAGATACCAATTCCACCTCCTCAACCCCAGGGAGACCACAGGGGTCTGCCTAGGTTACCCCTCTTGCTGCATTCTAGATACTCTCCAGGAGGCAACCTGGGGCAATCACATGGCTCACCTTGTTTGTTCCTGTTCTTTCAGAGATTACTCACCTCCGGTCCTTGATGTCCAGTGTTTGAAACATTGCTTTATATATTTGATCAAATTTTTAGTTGTTTAAGATGCTGGATAAAGTCATTCCCTGTTATTCCACCTTGGCCAAGATTGCTTTACCTTATTTTGACATTTTAAAGCAATATGTAGATTTAACTGCTAAGTTTTTAGACATGTAATCAGGACAAATCTCTCTGAGAAGACACCATTTAAAACAAGAAAGGATGCTAAAGAATGGAGCTAATCATGTGAAGAACCAAAAAAAGAGTATTCTAGATGGAGGGAACAGCATCTGTAATGGTCTCAGACAATAAATGGTTTGGTGTAGCATCAGAATAGGCAGAAGATTGGTTGATGTTGCAGTAGCGTGTTCACGCAGGTGGAGAAGGTACATGCTGAGGATGGAGTGATCAGCAGGAATTTGGACATGGCAGTGTCAAGGGTTCAAGTATTACTAAGTATGTGGGTGGTCATTGAAAGATTTTTTTAAAAAGTGTCGTGATATGGTTTACAGCTGAAGAAGATCATTCTTGTTACTATTTGGAGAATAGGTTCAAAGCAACAAGAGTGGGCATGGGGTGTCTATTAGGAGGTACCTTCAGAAGTCCAAGTGAGAGGTGATGGTGACCTAGAACAGAAAAGAAGCAGGAGAAATGAAGGGGTAAGGATGGCTGCAAATTGTACTTTGGGAAAAAAGAACTAACTGATGGATTGGCTATAGAAGTGAAAGAAGGGGAGGAATCCTAGGGTTTTGGCTTGAGTAACCCAGTGGCAAGTCTTGTCTAGCAAGTTGTGTCTGGCAATAGCAAGAACTGGGGGAGGGAGGACAGTGCTGGTACCAAAGAGGGTCCAATGCTCCTTGTAATTTCTATTACCTGCTCCTCTCCTTTGATACAACTAATTTTTTTTACAATCTTACTTAAAGTTCTATGTAAACGGATCAGATTTCCGTCTTTCCACCCAGATTGATCTTATTATTCAGAAATTCTAGAGGATGGTAGGTTTTGGCTGGGATGTGAATGGCAGGGGGATCAAGAATTTAGTTATGTATATGTTAATTTTGAAATGCCTCTTATATATTCAAGCGGAGAAGTCAAGTAGGTAGTTGGCTGTCTACGTCTGGTATTCTGGGCTAGAGACAGAATTTGGAAGCAATTTGGACATAAAGATGATATTTAAATTCATAGAAATGGATTAGATCACCTAGGCTGAGAGTGAAGAGAGAAAAAAAGTTGCTAGGATGGAGTCCTGGAGAACACCAGCATTTGGAAGTCAGAACAGGAAAACCCAGCAAAGATGACTAAAAAGGAATGTCTGAAGAAGCAAGGAGAAAACCAGGGCGACCAAGACAAGAGAGTATTTACAAGAAGAAATGCTTCATTTATTCAATAAATATATATGGAAAGTCTGTGGAGTACCAAGCTTAGTTTTAGGGCCAAGAACACATTAAACATTGCAAAGCTTATAACATAGTGAGGAATGCTAACAATAAAGAAACAAACAATTATGTATATAATAAGATTACTGAATATACTATTGGACAATAAGTCTAGTGAAGAAAAATAATACAGGATAAGGGAATAGGGACTGATTGAAGGTGAAATCGAGGGAGGTCAGAAAAGGCCCTATTTGAGGAAATGAAATTTAAGCAAACAGTGGAAGGAAGTGAGGAAGCAAACCATGAAGATGTTGGGCAGAGAGCATTCCAAGCAGAGGGAATAGCAAGGACAAAGACCCCAAGCTGGGCACGTGTCAAGTACAAGTGAGGAACAGCGAAGCAAGTCTGTGGCTGCTGTGAGGCAAGCAAGTAGGAAAATAAAGAGGGTATTGGAGAGGGAGATTGGGCCGAACCATGCAGCGTTACAAGACCATCGTAAGAAACATAGATTTCACCTAAATGGGGAAGAAGCCGTTGGAGAATTGGAGGGCATCTGCTATTTTGTTTTTAATATGAAGTATGAAGAGATTTTCAATTGAGTGAGTGTTATGAAACCACCAAGAACACATGGTATTTTAGGAAAATATTTTTTCTAATCCTAGTTTTTCTTCTGATGCTGGTTTAAGTTAAGGCTCTGACATTGTTCAGTGTGTATCCTGTGCTAATAATAATAGTAATCCTAGTTACTGTTCACCAAAAGCTACAGTGTCAAACTCTCTGCTAAGCACTGCACAAGGGCCATCTCCTTTCTTCTCCTCACGACAGTCTTGTGAAATAGAATTATCCCCATTTTTCAGAACAGAAAATTGAGGCTTAGAGTAGTAAAGTGACATCCCCATCCCACACAGCCCATGAGTGCCTCTGATCTCTATGAGATTCCTGCTTCCTTAGCGCTCTTACTCCAAGCTGTTCATTATTGATACTCAAGGATGTTTATTGCATAATGCTTTGCCAAAGCAAAAAGAGGGATTTCCAAGTTTGTCATCATCTCCAGATGTTGCCCAAGCGCACAACCATACTCAAGGAACTCTGCCCAAAGCCTAATTGATTCCTCTGCTTTGCTCAGTCAGGCCATGCAGATTCTACCTTGTGTCTCCCTGCCATGTCTCTCCCACTTACTGTTTGTTTCCCATTTCTGCTCTCCTGTAGCCTAGTTTTGGTGCTTGTTCCTTTTTGGGCTCTTGTAATGAGCTCTCACATGGAAGAGGTTGTCTCTCTTCCCATGAATCCATCCTACACCCTGTGGCCAGAATAACTTGGCTGACACACAGGTCTAATCTATCTTGTTCTTCTCTGAGAAATCCTTTTGTGGTCCATAGCATGTGGGATTGAGTTCAGACCTGGTAGCCTGGCTCCCCTTGGTCTGACCTCAGCCTCCCTTTCTGGCCCTATTGCTGACCCAGTCCTTTGCAAAGCCATGTTCCAGGCAGCAGACCCCACTCTGCTCTGTGCCTGTGTTTGTGTCTGTGCAACCTCCTGCTCCATTTCTGCTTTGAGAAATTCTGCCCAGATCATGTTTAAGGCTTAGCTCAGGGATTATCTTTTCTTTTCTTTTCTTTTTTTTAAGATTTTATTTATTTGAGAGAGAGATCACAAGTAGGCAGAGAGGCAGGCAGAGAGAGAGGGGGAAGCAGGCTCCCCACTGAGCAGAGAGCCCGATGCGGGGCTCGATCCCAGGACCTGAGCCGAAGGCAGAGGCTTAACACCCACTGAGCCACCCAGGCACCCTAGGGATTACCTTTTCTTGAAGAGATCTCTGACCAGCACTCCTAGTGAGTAATTGACCCCTCTCTCTTTGTTCCACCACCATACCTGGCATTTGTCCTAAAATAGGTCCTGTCACACCCTCACATTTAAAGACAATACGTCTGTCTCTTCCCCACCCCAACACACACGCATTGCTACATCTCAACTGTAAACTCTTTGACATAAGGGACTGTGACTCATTCGTCTTTAAATTCCTTTCATCTTCAATCTCTAGACAGCATGGTATCTAGAATACAGTAGGTGCTCAATAAATGTGTATGGACTAAATGAATGAATTCAGGGAAGAGAAAAGAAAAGATGAGGAAAAGTGAAGAAGAACCTGAAACAGTTTGTAATTAATTAGACAAAAATCCGCATGGTTCATCTCTGTGTCTAAGGCACCCACTCAGAATTGGGGTGGGAGTATAAAATTAACAATTCTATGAGAGAGCCTCACCACACAATGCCAACACAAAGGTCAAGGCTGCTGTTTTTTAACACTAGCTTTTGAGAGCCCACAAATGACCCCTCTTTTGTTTGAGCTGTTTTCTTTTATGCTCAGTGTTCCAGCTCTCTCATTCTAGCTCCCTTCCCTGCCTATTCTCTGGGGATGAGGTCAACAGATGACATATGTGTTCTGGCTCACTTATCTCTCTTAGGTCCCATCTTTGACCTGTGCCAGGGAAGAAGGGCTCTAGGAGAATGCTTAGGGCTCAGAAGCAATCCTCTGGCTTAATCATCAAGGCCTTGATAAAAATACAGGAAGACAGGCCCTCTTTCATCTTACCCCCTTTGGCCTAAAGGATACTACTCTATCACTGAAAGGTCTCTGCTGCTGATTTGGGGGGCCGTAATGTTGTTCAGGTCTCCAAAGGACACTAATATTGAAACAAAAGAGGGCGCCTGGGTGGTGCAGTTGGTTGAGTCCAACTCTTGGTTTGGGCTCAGGTGGTGACCTTGGGGGCCAGGGATGGGCTCCAAGTCGGGCTCTGTGCTCAGCACGGAGTTTGCTTAAAAAGACTCTCTCTCCCTCTGCCTCTTCCCCCTACTCCCGCATGCTCTCTTGCTCTCTCTTTCTCAAATAAATAAATAAACCATAAAAAAAAAAAAAAAAAAAAGAAACAAAAGCAAAAACCAGAGAAAGGGCTCCTGAAAGAGAAGCAAGCTTCCTTCATCTTTGGCTCTGTAACTCACAAAGAAATGATAGTTGAACTATCAGTTAGGAAGGGCTCCTAGGGCCTCGACTGCTCATAGTTAACTTGATTAACTGCTTAGGATTGAGACAGAATGAGCAGGTGTACATTTGGGGCCTTTGTACCTGGCTAAAGATACAGGCCTGACAAAACACCTGTCACTTCTTTGTGCCTCTCTCCTTCCTCCAGGGATGTCCCTGGAGGTAAATTGTGGCACAGTTGTATCTTTTGTCCAGCAACTTTTTCTATGTTGTATAAACATTAGAGGATCCAGAAAATTAGGGAGAAGATATAAATGAATGACAATCCTACCCAGAGATAACCATTCTTAGCCTTTTGTTGTTTACATTGACTCTTTTAACTGCATTTCCCATATTTTGGACCATGCTGTATTACAGTTTTATGTTCTGCTCTTTTTTCTGTACACTGTCCTTGGAAATTATCCTCTGCAGGGAAATTGTCATTAGAAAGCTAACTCAGGTGGAGGCTGCCCCCTTTTGGTGGGGTCTGGCCTCAGGATGAGGCAGACAGACACCATCTAATTCAGTACCCTACACCAGTCCTTTGCTTTGAAGCTTGAGACAGCAGCCTTTTGGGTTAAATCTGCTTCAAGTACATGGAATTTTCAGCACATTTTCCCAATATTTTACTTATTGTATACTTACCACTGTTCTTGGCAGTACAGCTTTTTAAATTTTTTTGGCATCATGCACTCCACATTTGCATTTCCTTTCTTTAAAGCATTTTCTTAATGAAACAATTTATTCCTCAATCTGAAAGGGCTTCCAGATTGAAAATGTTTCTAGTTTCCAGTATAGGGCACCTAGAATTTCCAATTTTTTTTTCAGTTTCTTGCTTCAATTTAGATTTTTTTTTAAACTTATAATTCACTGAAGGTGGTTTGGAAGATATGGGAGATGGGGGAAGATAGCAAACCTAAAAGGTAGCACAAGGGAAGGAAAGCTGAACAAAACTTAGATAAGAAACATAGTATCTATTTCCAAGTCACACCTCATAGATTCTTCCTGGAAGTCAAGATCAGAGAGAAGTAGAAATGTGGTGTTATCTATGCGCTTTAAAAAGACCTATGTTAAGCAGAATTCACGTACATGCATGCCTGTGTGCCTGCAATGAAATCATGTTTTAAAGAGGATTCAGCTGAATTATATTTATAACCATGGGGTTGCTACCAGCTACCAGCATGTCTCCTTGCGGTGGTTTACTTCTCTTCATGTCCTAATTCTGTTCTAAAGTGTGCAGCTTTGCTGAAGCCGTGGGCTAGTCCACTCCCCTTGTATCCCCGTGACACACGATTCTCGCTATGGCTTCCTTCGAGTCCTGCTCTGGTCCCGTCCAGGCCAATGTTCTGATGAGTATGTCTCCGGTTGCAGCAGGGAGTTTGAAATATTGGGCATTCAGACTCTGCCAAGGCTGGGAAAAGCCAATCTCTGCTGAGGGTCCTGTCCTATCTGGCCAGGAGAAATGGATAATCGAGCATCACCAGATCTGAATCTGAGGCTCATTTGCAAGCAGCAACAACAGCTCCCCAGGGAAACAATAAAAGTAATTAGGTAGTACCCCTTAAACCCTAGAGTGCTTCAGAAATGCTGTTAAGATGGAGATTTTTCAGGCCCCACCCAGAGTTTCTGATCTTAGTTTTTATAAGAACCAGAGAATCTGCATTTTAAGCAAACACTTTAATGTGATTCTGATGCTGAAAGTTCAAAAACCACCCTTGGACGAACACCAGGATTCTGATGTCATTCCCCTCTACCATCAACTATGCAGTAAAATAATACCATTGTTCTGCCTTTTTTCTACTGCCGTCCCTCAGGCTGCATGTTTTAAATCCTTAGGTGTACCCTCAAAGTTTTCTCTTAACCTCCTATCAGCTCGATAATAACGGTGCATTGGGGAGGGACATACACTGTGATTTAATCCGGTTTGGCACCCCCTTAGAGATGGTTGGGAGCCCCAGCCACTCAAAAAGATGCAGGCTAGACCAACTGTTCCTCTCCAGCTGGAAGGTAGACATGCAGAGTGATATACAGAAAACAAATTCCCAGGTTGGTGGACAAGGCCCCCGGGGTTCTATGACTCACTCTAGCACAAGCTCCTCCCCCAGTCTCCTGAAACCCTGCTGACATCCACACAGGCACATACTTAGAGCACACATCCAAAGCTCACTTCTCCAGTGGGCACTCACTTTCCACTTCCTGTGCCCATGCAGGTTCTCTTTGCTCAGTGCCTCTTCTGTTTCCAATTTCTCAACTCTTAAAAGTTGTCCAAGGTTTGCATAAAATACTGTTGTTCTGTATGCTTAGACACTAAACACGGCTCATACTTTTGGGCATTGTGTGCAACTGCCCATGCACACACGGTCACACGCACGCATACAATAAATGGCAGAGCATAATATAAATATGTCGTCCTATCAACTCTCCGATCTAGGCATCCCTTTTATGGTGCAAAGGGCATATGCATTGGCATCAAAAGACCTCGGTTCAAATCCTACCTCTGCTGTTTACTAGCTACCTAATCTTAGAGAAGTTAATTAAGACTTGTAAAACACCTAGGACTGTGCTGAGAACCCAACAGGGAATGTTTGGTACCTCCTTTTCTCTTATTTTCTATTTTTATTTTATTATTTTTCTTTATGAAAGGAAAGAGTCCTCCAAATCTCTCTCACATAGCATATTAGTCAAGGTTCTTAATTGCAAGTATCAGAAATCATCTCTGGCCGAAATACACAGAGAGGGAATTTATGAAAGGATATCGAGTGACTCACAGAAATGCCAGGAAGGCTGGAGAGCCAAGTGCAGAAAAATGGGCTGAAACGCAAAGAGATCTGTACATGCAAGACCACAGCCAAAATCACACCTCAGAACAATCTGGTGGCCTGACCTCTGTCCCAGCTGCTTCCGAACACTGGATGCCCCTGAGCGAGAGGGTCCCTGGCCATGCCTGTGGCCTGGGCCAGTACCCCAGCTGTGGTGGTTGGGGAGGTAGCTCTAGACTCTGTAGCTTCCACAGTTGGAGTTTCTAAAAAATGATGATGTAGCCAGGCTGAGTCTGAGGACCCAGAGGAGGTCCCATAGGACCAGCTAAGAGGGTCCTTGGCTTTGTGCAGGATAGGATAGAAATCAAACATGAGCTGAGAGGAAGTGAGAACAGAGTTTACTGAAGATAGAGTAGATACTGACAGAGCATCTGAGGGACTCGAAAAGGAAAAAGAGAATGAGTCTTGTCTTTGCTTGGGGTCTGAGTATTTTACTGAGGCTTGTGGTCTGGTGTGGATGTCCTCTCATACATCCAGGGACCAGTCAAAACAAGGATGAGTGCTTGGGTGTCCTCCATAAGTTACTTATGCCCTAGAGCATAAGTCTTGGCATCGAGATGTCTGGAGTTAGTGGTCTACATGACAACCTCACCCAGTCACCCCTTAGATATAAAATATGATGTAGGAAGTCTCCAAAGAAGTCATTAACTCCTTGACCTATACAAGGAGGACAGACATTATCTGTACTGTAAGACATGTGTAAGGTGGGGATGCGGGTCCTAGCAAGAATAAAGGCAGGAAAGGGAGCAAAAATGCAGTCCTTCGTGGATCCTTTTAGTTTCCCTGTCTCAATAAGAAGGGAATTCAGATGTCAAGCAGTCATAAAAGATCAGTGTCCAGAGTCTCTTCTCACCATTTCTAATGGTCACATCTCATCTCTGTTTCATATATAAATTCGTTCTCAAGTGTGTAGTTTTTCTTTCCAGGAATTCTCCTCACACCCAAAACTACTCTGTTTCTGAGACAATTCTATACCTTTCTGCCTTGTCTCTTTTCTTTTCTCTGTCCACAATTCCCTATCCTGCCCCCTTTCCACCACCAATCTCTGAACAGTCCAAATCGTCCCCATTCTACAAATGCCAATGAAGATGTTACCATTTCTTTCTTGTGGTGCTGCACCCCCTTTCCTAAATTGCTCCTTCCGTTGTGTTCTGAGGGCACTTCACTATGTCTCGATTATCACCTTTGCTCCATTTTACTACCAATATGTGTTTAACGGCCTAACCTTCCTCCCTCTCCCGGACCCAAGATGAAGCTCTTTAAGGTCAGGAAGTCTGCTTTATTTACATTGTAGCCTTGGTTCTTAGTACCTAGTAGATGCTTAATACATACTTGTTAAGCAAAGCATAAGTTTCTCCTCACTCGTCTCTCAACATATCCATTCAGATTCCTTTCCTACATACATGTGACAGATACGTTTAAAAAATGGAAATAATCCATGTGAATGCACCCTGCAAACTGTAAAGTATTGGACAAATTCATTTGATCTTAGCCAAAAGGCCCATCCGTGATTAAGAGCTGGACACACGTAAATGATAGCCTTGTTTATTTCATTCGAGTTTTACATATTTTCTGTTAAAGAGCGAATTGCCCTTACTATGCCTCGCAGAGTTTTCAGAGAAGGTCACAGCGCGGGCTCCCTCGTACCTCTCCGGATTCCGTGAGCCTCTGGTGTCCTTGCGTTGCCAAGAAGGGAAGCAGACGGAGGGATGGGGGGCCCAGCAGAAGCCAACACCTTTGTCCAGAGGACCTGCTAGGCGAAGTCCCGTGACAAGTTATGCCAAGTCCCCACAGGTCCCTCTCCCGGTTCAGGTTGGCCACAGCCACCTGCGTCCACTGACTCCCGCGCCAGAGCCCCCACTCCCTGGGTTCCCGGACGCTGGCCTCCCTGGGAACAGCCCCGGCTCTCCGCAGCCCGCTCGGCCGCCTCCCCCGCACCCTCTCCCGCGGTGTACTTTGTCACTAGGCGCGACCTCGGGGCCGGCACGTGACCCAGAAACTTCGGAAGCCCCGGGGCGGCGGGGAGGAGGCGGCGGCGGCCGAGCTCCCCCGCGCGGCGGGCTCTGCGGCCGGGAGGCAGGCGCTCGCCCCGCGCCGCGCTCAGCCCGCGCCGCGCTCGCTGCCTGGGCGTGCGGGAGCGCCGCCGGGAGCCGCGCCGAGCCGGGGAGCCGCGCCGAGCCGGGGAGCCGCGCCGAGCCGGGGAGCCCGCGGCAGCGCGCGTTGGGCAGGCGGCGCGGCGGGCCCGGCGGGCGGCGGCGCCCGGGGACGCCGGGGGCCCGCTCGCGCGCGCGGCCGCAACCCCGCCGCTGCCGCTGCCGCCTGGTTACCCCGAGCTGCCGCCGGCCCCCACTTTGCCCACTCCTCCATCTGAATGGGAAGTTGGGGAACATGGACGGGGTCGTGCTGGCGTGGATCGCTCTCTTCTGGCTAACAGGTAGGAGTCATTTCCGACCCAGGCGAATAACTTTGTGTGTATTCCCTCGGGGCTGCTGTTCCCACCCCACCCCACCCCCATTTCCCCCCCTGGCTGGGCTTAAAGCTGCTTAGCAGGTCGGCGGTAAGTGGGGGAAGGGGCCGTGTGCGTGTGTGTGTGTGTGCGTGTGTGTGTGTGTGTGTGTGTGTGCGCGTGTGTTAGAATGATGGAGGAGGCGGGGGAGAATCCCATCACAAGTGAGACGGATCGACATGCAGGTGTTTGACTCCTTAGGAGATTGCTTGGGCATTTCCTCTTCCACACAACGGTTCTTCTCGGTCTTACCCTGAGTTTGTGGTGCTATGGGCCCTGGGAAGAGCCTGGTTAGAAGAAAAAAAAAAAAAAGCTCGGAGGAGACATTAATTAAGAGAACTGATTTTCTGGAGTTGAGGGGTGGAGGAGTGTGTCTCTCTAATTCCTTCTCTGGAGAAGCCAGGAGACCCACGGCGTTCTCCCTGTGCCTCCGGGGATGCAGTGGGGTGGGATGAGGCAGGAGATGGAGACGGAGGCTTCATTGCTTGTGGAGTTTAGGGCCCTGCTCTGTCGCTTGGTACCCATTTGAGGAGTAGTCCCATAGCGGAGAAGAACCTTCCTCCCGAAATAAACAGTCTCCCCTCCCCCAATAAGGATAAACTGCAGAGATATTCAGAAAGTAGAGCTTCTCCCCAGCATTAAAGTCACTTCCGCTAGCTGGATACTCCGTGTTTCTCCCTCCCTTTTGGGGAACTTTCTCCCCACCCGCCTGAGGTCTAGAAAGGCTCTTGTTGCCTCACACGAGGGTCCTGCGAGGTTGAGGGGCCCTTGGCCAGGCAGGGTGGCTAGCCCTGAGAAAGTCACAAAGTAGCCGTGCTTGGGTGCTGGTGAGGATGGGTAGGAAGGTTCTGGGAGTTTGGAAGAGACTGAGACAAAGATTCCAAGCAAGGTGGAGACGGAGTGATGGAGGAAAGGAGCAAAGGATCAGAAAGGTTGTGAGGACAGGGTGAGGGCCATGGAAGGCAGGACAGAAAACAGAAAATAGCACCCCAAAAATGAAGTTCTGTCCCCTCTGGGGGCACCAGTCAGAAGATTTGGAAAAATCAAGTCAGTAGGAAGTTTAAAACATCTAAGGCAGTCATTGAAAGAGGGTAAAATGTATTTAAGAAGCAAAGCAAAAACTCTATTTCCCTTAGCTTCAGAATAAGATTATTGATTGCCTCATTTTTTTTTTTTTTTTTTCCTATTCCAAATGAAGGACCCCTAAGACTGGCTCTGCTCTGTGCTGGCTCGAGGTTTGGGGGATGGGGATGGGCAGGTCTTGTCTGCAGAGTTAGCCTCTTCTCTTGGCTGCTCTGAGTGCATCCCTCCCACATTATTCAAATATGAATCATCTCTAATTTCAGGGTTTGGCTGATCCATGTCTCCCCACTCCCCTGGCCTCCCAGTGCCTTCCACTTCCACCCTCACTGATTCTGAATGTCCTTGATTTGCCTCTACTTCTGTGTTGTCATACTAGGAGAGAACTTAGGCCTGAAGCCTGTATCACCACCTCCCTGAGCTCAACTAGGCATCCTGGCTCTAAGTCAGAGATTCTCTTCCAGACACCCCAGAGTGTGCCCAAAAAAAGCACTTGAGGGATTTGCAGGGAGTGGGAGCAGAAGGGGAACACAGAGCCCTGCTAGATGGCTAACAGCTTTTTATGAGATGGAATCATATCACTGTAAGGGGCCACAGGCCACCTAGGCCAGCCATCTCAGTTTATAGAAATGGAGGCCCAGAGAGGTGATAGGCACACAGCAAATGTGCAGTGGGGCAGGGACTTGACCCCAGTTCCCCAAATCCCAGGCCAGTCTTCGAAGCTGCCTCTCTGGGTTTTTTTGTTGTAGGGAGTCCTGTTTTGTGTTTCTTTTGAGGGGAGTTGCTGCTTTGTCCGTGCCTTCTTTGCTCAGTACCTGGAGAGGCTGCCCCCTGCCCGGTGGCAGGCAAAAGGTTCCTTATTAGGGCCATCTCAGCTGTCAGATGCCCGGGCTTCTGTGCTCGGCACGTGAGGCTGGCTCTCAAGATCCCACCGAGCACTGCAGTCATCCTCTGATCCCAGCTTCGGCTTCCCCCTCATCCCATCAGGCTGTCAGTGGTGCTGCTGGCCAAGCCGCCTCTCAGCCTCAGCGAAGTAGAGGAGCTAACAATGGCGGCTGGGGGGTGGGGGAGAGGAGCAGTCAAGGATGAGATGGATTCAGGCTCATCGTTCACAGAAAAACCACAAGAGGAAAAGGTAAGGCATTTCAGTCTGGCCCAATCAATGAATTCTCTCTTGAGGGGGTGGTACAAAGGGAGGGAGAAAGGGAAGGACAGATTAAAAATGAGTCAGGGGTGGGGGCACACATTCATTCTCTTTCTCCCTCCCTTTCTCCTCCTCCACTTTCTCTTTCTCTCCTCCCTCCCCCTCCCCTGTTTGTCTCTTTTAATGCAGGCTGAGCAATTTCTAATCAACACTTTAGTTTTTTTCCCTCAGTCTCAGGCAGCTCCTTCCTTGTCTTTCATTGCGAAAATTCTGCTGTATATTTAGCCTCATGATTTCTTATTGTCATTGTGATGCTGCTTCCTGTACTAAATTGTTGTTTTGAACAAACACAACGCTTCTCAGCTGCTATTTTAGCAACAGGTGCCGTCCAGCAGTAGGACCTGAAGGAGGGTTCAGTCGGTCTTTGTTCCTGAATGCGGATGGCGTCTCCTCCTTTCCTGGCAGCAGAGGCTGTGAGAAATGGGCCAGTGCCATGCTGTGTCCACTCGGGGAACACTCACAGGCGGGGAGCAGGCCCTGCATTCTCCTGGAGACTCTTGGGTCTCTCTGTGATGATGATTGCTTGCTCTGTTAGCATTTCTTTTGGTACCTTTTGGTTTTAGTCATTCATTTATTCATCCATTCCACAGGCACATACTAAATTCCTGTGCTAAGTGTTAGGATAGGTGCTGAGGGTAAAGAGAGAGAAAAGACCCAGGCCTTCCCCTCAGAGAGCTGTCAGTCTAGTCAGTGACTCAAGCGAGTTTTCTGGTGATTTTGATGGTGAAGCAGAAGGTCTTCCGATGAGAGCTGTGAGAGCCACACGGGGGGGGGGCTAGGAGAGCATGGGCACCGCCAAGCCAAGCCTGAAGACGGGATGCAGCCATCTTGAAGGGAACTCCTAGGAGAGGTGGCGGCTGAGGGAAGACACGTGTTCATGCCTCATCACGAGTTACCACTACGTTCAGGCACGGTGCTGGGGTTAATAAGATGAATAAGACACAGCCCTGCCTTCCAGCACTTGCAGTCTGGTGGCAGGACACAGTTATGGAGTAGCTTGTGTCCAGGAAATAATGGAGATATGCGCCAAGTGCGATGGGGTGCTTCACAGTGGCTCCTAACCCAGCCTGTGGGGGGAAGGAGGTATCCGGGGGTGGTTGTCACCTGGTCTGGTTTGCATTCAGGTAGATGCCTGGTGACTATGTGCCGAGAGGCTTGGATGCAGAGAGTTCAAGCATTAATATTAGTCCCAGAGAAGGAAGAGTCGCTTTCAGAGACTGCTGACACCTCAACTTACGTTGTCTCCTCCTTGTCCTGCACACCTTTCAACTTCTCTCCTTCCTCTGTTCTTCTTTCCCTCGCAGAAGAGACCTTGTTGTTACCAGAGCACCTTCTTTCAGCACTTTATCACGGCCCTCCCCTCTCCCCTCTTTCTCTCAGCCAGATGCTTCTCTCTGGACCAGGAGAGGGGGCTTGTTTCAGTATCACTCTTTAGATTTTAGACTCACTTGATTCTGCTGGTTGGCTCATTTCTACAGGCTTGGAATTATTAGTAGTAGCAGTCTTAGGGCAATACAATGCTTATAGTCTTAGTGCAAGTACTTAGTGCTCAGTACAATGTTCATAGTTTAGTACCAGGACTTGGTTGGTAGAAGGAACCCTGACCTGGCAGTTAAGGATTGGGTTCTAGTCCTACCTGCTCCATAGACTGACTATATAACCATGGGATCTGGGTCTCATAATCCGTTGAATGAGATGACTTCTAAGGTCACTTTCAGCTCTAAAGATTCTATGGTTTATAATCTTTTCTCCACTTAATTTTGTTGAGTTGAAAGTCATAACCGAAAAGTGACAGGTCCAGTCTTCCTTTTATAATTCAATCAGTGAAAAGCCCGTTTCTTCAGCCTTTCTCTGATCATTAATGATTGGAATGAAAGACACCAGCTGGGGAGGGAGAGCTCTTGTTAGGATTTTCAGAGGAACAAATGGAATAGCACTCAGTGCTTGGTGCATAGGAGAGGGTCCTCTCTGAACGATTATATGTGGTCATGCTGGGGACTGGTACAGGAAGACGAGCACTTTGGACCAGGTGGGATGAATCCCACTATAGCCAACATGGCCCCAGGATGTCCCTTCCAGTCTCAACTTCTTGTTCCAGGACCCACTCATCTTTTCGCTCCTTCCAGCATTTTAGCTTTTATGTCTCCTTTTTCCCCAATCAAGAATATAAAGAAAGGTATGATGTAGTGGTTGTTCTTCTTTATATGCTATAATGGTTTTCCATATATTAAAGGACTTTTATATACATTATGCCTTTTGATCATTCTAAGCAAGAATGGCTAATATTACCTACTTCTACATAAGAAGACAAAGGCTCAGAGAGACTAAATAACTTATCCAAGTCCATGGTATCTTACTGATTTAAAGAGTAAGAAATAGTGTCACTGACTTAATATGACTTGGTTGTGTCAGGGGCCAGAATCCAAGGAAAACATTCTTTTCTGCTTACAGTGGGTCAAAGTAGAACTCTTGATTGAAGGGAACGTACATGATGTCTGTTATGGGGCACTGGGTAGTGAGGCTCAGAATGCACAGAACTCAGGGAAATGTTGCAGGGGAAAGTGAGAAAGAATAGCATTTAGTTTTTCCGATTAGATTCTTCAGATCTAAAAGCAAGGCGTAAATGAGAAGTGAGGCCAGGAGAGCGGAGGATGTGACCCAGTGACAGCAGACAGTGCTGGCATCTCAGAGCCCATCTGGGACTAGGGGCTGGTGCTATGCACCCAGGAGCCACACAGGATGTAGCTGTGACATATGCATGCTTAACATTTTGGTCTTCAAGATAGCTCTTGGCTCTCTGAAAATGAAAGACGACATTTTGGATGACTAGCGTTCTTTATGGGCCAAGAAGCAAAGAAGAATTGAGAACATGCTGCTTCCCCTGTTCTTCTGCAGTGTCCACACTCCTGCAGGAAGTGGTGCCCTGCCTTAGGAGTCGAACCCTCGCATTCAGCTGGGGTCCTGCACCATCACTCCTCCCATGCCCTTGGCTCTTTGGGAAGCAGACTCAGAGGCCATGCAGGGAGAGGGATTAGATTCAAACTGACCTGGGTTTGAATACTGGCTTAATATTTTACCTTATTTTCTCTGGTTTTAAAAATGGGAAGTTAATTTACCTATCAGGGTTGTTGTGATCATTAAAGTGGAATTATGTAAAATTCCTCGTGCAATGTTTGGCACACAGTAGGCCCTCAGTACTAATTATGAGCCCCAAAGAGGTATCTTAGTCAGCATTTTGATATAGCGATGAGCAACCTCCAAATCTCAATAGCTCCCAAGAGCAAACATTTAGTTCTTGCTCATATTATGTGGGAGCTGAAGTCAGCTGCGAGTCAGCTGTGAATTGGCTAGAATTGGTAGACTTGGCTCAGTTCCAAGTGTTTTCTTATTCTGAGACCGAGGACGAAGGATCAGCCACTGTCTGGGCATGCTTGTGTTGTGGCAGAGGGCTCAAGGGGGCAGGGGGAGGGCCTAGAGTGACCAGAGCCAAAGCAGGCACGTGCCTTTTAAGCTTCTGCTTGGACGTGTCTTATGGCGTGCGTGTCATGCAGAAAAGCCCAGGGTTCTTGGAGTGGTAAGTGCACTCTACCTACAGGGAACAAGGCAAGAGTCCAGAGGGAAAACTAATTGGGAACAAATAATATGATCTATTAACTGGGTTAAATCATTCAACAAATGTGTTGAGTACCTACTATGCAGCAGAGTCTTTAAAAGGCTGCAGGGGAGAGTTTGTTGTTGATGACAGAGACAGATAGGTAGGTAGGAAATTCTCAGGCAAATGTGATGTCATTCTTTGGGCTGCTAGGACTGCAGTAAGAGCAAGAAGAAACTTCTAGAGGAAGTGATAGCTGAGCAAGTTTGGAGGGATACGTAGGAATTAGTAGGGGGAAAGTGGGATGGAAGAAGGGGGATTTACAGAGGGAAGAGCATGTGCAAAAGCCAAGAATCAGGGAGGATGTGATTTCTGAAAATTACAAATATTTTAGTATGGTTGGGGAATTTAGTGCCACAGGAGGAATGAAAGAGAGTGGCCCTCTCTGAAAGGGGGCTGGTTGTCCCTTATGCTCCTGATGTGGCTAGGAGGAGTCTTTAAAAGGGCCAGAGCAAAGGAGTACCATGCTCAGATGTGCATTTTGGAAATATAATTTGCAAACTTGCAGCAGAGACCACCCAGGAGATTCCTGGGGAAAGAGAGACAAAGCATACCGAGAGCCCGAAGTCATGGGGTGCGATGGGGATGGGAGAGGTGGACAGAGTGACTGCAGATGGAGGAGTAGTGGTGACACGGTTGGATGTGCAGGTTGAAGGGGCAGGAGTGTCAGAGATCCTTCAGGTTCGTGGCTTGGGATCACTGGAGACGACATTTGTGGGCATGAACTAATACAGGAGGAGAAACATGTAAGGGAGGGAGATAAAAGTTTGATATTTTGCATTTTACAAAAGTACAGTCTAAGTTGCTTTCGCAAAGAGACTCTAAAATACAGAAACTCACACAAAATAATTTCCTTGTCTCTCCCATAACAATCCAGATGTCCTGGGGGTGGGTCTACCATTCCCAACACTGGTTGGGTGTGTCTACCATTCCCAAGACTGGTCCCGTGACAGCCATTCTCAGCCAACTGGAGCAAGGAAAGCAGAGGCCCAGGGCGTGCAGGTTGTGATGAACCTTTAGGAAGGTGGCCCAGAAGTTGCATGTCACTTCTCCTCATGTACCTTCATCCTGAATATTTGGTTGCAACTAACTACAGAGAAGCTAGGAAATGCAGTATTTAGTTGGGTTGGCTGGCTGGATTAAAACCTGAGAAGTTCCTTTACTAATGGAAGGAGGCAGTTAGTGTCTCCTTCTAGAGTGACAAGTTGGAGGTGCCTATGTCACAGCCACAGGGAGAATGAGGTCATGTATTTGGGTCTGGAGCTCAGGTGGGAGATCTAAACTGGAAATACAGGTAACAAGGTGGTAGAGGTTGGTCAGAATTTTCTTATAGGAGTTTTCTCTGTCCAAAGAGTGGTCCATCCCAGAAAGCTGACCCAACCGATGAACCAGGACAGTTTCCAAAGTACCTCTGCCTTGCAGGATAGGGACTAACCTCTTTTAGTGCAGCTTTGGTCCCACTGGAATGGCAGGTAGGCTAGCTAGACATGACTCAGGAGCTCATTTCAGATCTCTGGAAGACAAGGCAAATCAGACGGAAAAGCAATATGCTTCTGGCTTTTATCTGCACAGTGGCGGCTGAGAATGGAAAGCATGGCTCAGCTGGACACATAGGACATATGCTTAATGAATGGCAAGCACAGTGTGCACGAGTACCAGAGTTATGGGCAGCAAATAATAACTAGGCCATGAGCAAAGCCTACTTGAGCAAGGGCAGCACTGGTGTTTACCATAGCCCCATGGAAGGGAGGGGGTAGCTATTGCTGTCTTTGGGGACTATTGGGGAGAAAACATACAAAAATGCTGTCATATTAAAAAAAAAAAAATCTCCAAATGGTACATTGGTCACCTAACCCTAAAATGGATCGAGCAGTCAGGTGTCATGATAGCAAACAAAAGAAGCTGATCCTGGCCAATTTAGGCAGGAAAGGAATTTGCTGGAAGGCAGGTGATTAACTTATAGAACCAATGGGAAAGCTGGATAATCAGGCTTAGATATTAGGCAAATACCAAGGGAATGTCTACTATTCTTTATAAAGTCTTTCTATTTTATTTTTAATCCAGGTAAATAGGAAGATAAATGGTTCCTCTTTTTTTAGGGGGGAAGAAAAGATTCAATCTACATTCTCTCTACCTTTAAACCTTGAGGCTGCTGGGCAACATTTCAACAAATACTTTGCTCCCATCCTGACAATGCTACTGGGGGATGGACATGCTTTATTTCCTCATCTGGACTATGGACCAAACCCAGAGGAGATGTGTGGATACTTCATATTCATCTCCCACACTTAGAAAACCTGCCCATCGGTTGTCCCTAAGCAGTGTCCTAAGAAACTGGGACAATATGTTAACAGTGTGAAGATGAAAGATAAATGTCTTAAAGAAGATCTAACTTGAAGCCAGGAAAAGGAAGATTTGTATTGTCATACTGAATGAAGAGAAACCTTAGGAGTCTGAAGGCCAACATATGCTGGGAAACATGTGATTCTGAGGTCAAAATCCCACTTCTGGGACTTCAAGACTTGAAAGATGAAGAAGCTATATACAAAATTTCTAAAGATGCCTATCTTTACAATGATGATTTTCCCTGACCTTCAGCAGTAATCTTTGTTTCTACAAAATGGGGCTGTACGGGGCGCCCGGGTGGCTCAGTCAGTTAAGTGTCTGCCTTCGGCTCAGGTCACGATCCCAGGGTCCTGGGATGGAGTCCCACGTTGATCTCCCTGCTTAGCAGGGAGTCTGCTTCTCCCTCTGTCTTTGCCCCTCCCCCTTGCTTGTATGTGTGTTCTCTCTCTCAAATAAATAAATAAAATATTTAAAATAAAATAAAATAAAATGGGGCCGTGCTTCTAGGTCTCCCTCTCAAAGATGCTGGCAGGCAGGAATACCTTGCCAATTAACTAGTGGGGAAAAGGAACTTGCTTTGGGAAAAATGAAATTGCTAAAATAAGAACAGCTTTGCTTTAGATACTGCTTTTGTTATTCTTGCAAGAACACAGTTCCTTGTGTGTAGAATCCTTTTCTTCACATGAGAATTGGGGCAGGACCTTATTTTGCTGCATGAAGGGAAGCGTTGTCTGCACTTGGAGCTGATCTTCCTTGGCCTAGTGACCGGCTGAGTTGGGGGCTGCTCTCTGAGCTGTCAATCATCACTCTACTTTCAGGCAGCTTTTCTAGTTATCCCTCAGAATCCATCCTCTGCACTGGGGGTAACCTGCTAAGAAAGGTCATTCAGACTCAATCCTTCATTTATTCTTTCATTCTTTGATTCATTCCACATTGTGTGAGCTTCGCCCACATTCTATGGCTTTGCTCTGTACTGGGGATCAGAGTCAATCGAATTCTGGTCCCTGTCCTCAGGGACCTTAGAGTTGGAAATTAAGTTTATATTGCATTTCTCAAGATCCGGGACTGGTCTTTCAAATCGATTTTCCCAGAACTTAACATAGTGTTTTAAAATATGTTTGTGATTGAATTTGAATTAGAGAGTCAAGGGCAGTTTCTCTGTGCATCAAGGGCACAGTAAGAGCCACAGGAATGGTCTGGGGGTCTGAGAATGAGGATTCCCTCCCCTGCAAATGCACAAGAGCAAGGAATCTCCAGTCTTCACTTATGACCTTCCCTATGCTGTCTGGGACAGCTTTCAGTCAGGAAGCCTCATTTTTACAGGTGCCTTCTATACGGAATGATCCCTTACCTTGCTTGCTTCACTTCTTTTTCTGTCTTCTTGCTCTCTTCTCTCACCGTTTCTCTCCAGTGTTCTGCAATACTTGCTTTCATTTGTAGGATGAAACAGAGATTCTCTCCTCATCCCTGTAAATCTCTCTGTAAGAGCACGGACACAGATGTCCCTTACGGTGTCACCAGTGCCTGGCCTCAGAGTCCCAGCCTTGCAGGACCAACATGCAGTGCTTCTCTCTCTCTGGGCTGCTGGGCCCTCCTTCAGCTACATGCTCTCGTGTTTTCCCAGGGGAAAGGAATAACAGATTGATAGTTAAAGAATAGAAACTATTTAGTATGTCTGGAGTGTGCTTGGGGTCAAATCACAGGGTAGACCTTATATGCCCTCTCTAGACATTCAGGTCTTATCCTGGAAGCAATGGGGAATCAATGGAGGCCTTAAAGCACGGGATGGACATGACTAGATATGTTTTTTTTTTTTTTAAAAACCACAACTCTAGATAAAAAGGGCGGAGACTATATTGGGCTGGAAGCATGGAGGCCACTTAGGAGGCTATTATAAAACTGAGGAGGTAATGAAGGCCTATGTAAAGTGATGGGTAAGAGCTTTGCAGCCTAGTTTTGTACCTGACCGTCACTTGCTAACCCTGAGATGATAGGGAAGATACATACATTCTCTGAGATTCAGGTTCTTCATCTATACAATGAGTATGATAATAATACGTACTTCATAGAATTTTTTGAAAAAAATTCATTAAGATACTACATGAATAATGCTTAACACAATTCCTGACACATAGTAAGCATTTCATAATTAATATCTAGTAGAAGGAATAGAAACCTAATTTAAGGAGGTGGCGGTGGAAATAAAGAAGGATCAAATTTGAGAGATGTTGATTTAGTGACCAACCAAACGTACTTGGGGACAGAGAGGAGATCACCAAAGCTATGATTTCTATCTGAGGTGATAGGATGAGGGTATACTGACAAAGGAGCTAGAGAGAAAGGGCGGGACCGATTGCTTTCTAAGCAAGGAGTAGCAAGAGAGATCATGACTGGGGTTAGACATGTTGAATTTGAAGTAGCTGTTCAAACACGCAGATGAGGCCTCAAAGAGTTGAGGGTCTGAGACATAATGATAGTTGGAACCATGGGGAGGAATAAGGTTTCTTAGATCAAATGCACAGATGAACACCACGAAGAGGCTGGACATTTTGTTTACCTGGCACACAAAAATATTCTTATTAGCCTATATGGACTCTAGCATAAGAAGTACTAGGTTTTGGTGTCTGACAAGTGGTGAAATAGGAAAAACTCTGTCGGAGGTGGGACCAAAGCTCAGGACACTAACCTCACCCCAGGGCAGATCTCTTGGAAATGTGAAGCAGAGGGGAGTGTTCCCAGGCCAGGTCTCAGTGTGCGTGCGGGCTTGTCCATTTTAGTGTGCACCCCAATTACATGCTATCTCTGAGGGGCCTGATCTGGAGGTAGGAATGGAGGTCCCATGAGAGGTATTTTTTGACGTTGCGTGGTTAGCCATGTCAGTTTCAGATTTGGTTCAGTCGTGTGTAAGGGACATAGGAAACAATACCAAATCCTCCGGAGAAGGGGCTGGTATCATGGCCCGGGCAAGCAGGCTGGAGCTCAGAGTAAGCTATCAGTCCCAGTTGGGCAAATGGTTTGCAAATCAGGAGGAAACAGTCCAAGATAAACACAGGTTAAGCGAAAGAGATGCTACTTAGTGGGTGTAAGGAATCGAAGCCCTCACCTGAAATTCAGGGTTAGGGCTAGAAGAGCAATTCTAGACCCCACCCTCCAGTGGGAATGGGGTTCCTAATAGGCATGACCAGGGCAGGCTCAAGAATTGGGTAGCATTCATCCTAGAGTTTGACGTTTATAGAGCTAAAGCAGAGACTGGCATTTTCAGCTTTCTCTCTAACTCTTCACTTTTATTTTCCTCAAAGGTCCAATAAACTGGCATATCCTTGAAATTTCTAGTCCTGTCCTCTCCAGTTGTCCAGATCTGTCCGTAGCTTAGAGTCCCAGGGTTCCCATTATTCCTGCACATGTACACACATGGTTACCCTCCGTTTTCTGATTTCCGGGAGGTGCATACATGTTTGTGCCGTGATGAGCACACCCAAGGCACCGTCACTGTTGAACTCCTCATTACCTATTCTAGCATTCTTGTGCAGTTTTGCTCATTCTGCACTACACACATCCAGCATCTCCCATCTGGATATCTGTGCTCACCTAGCTCGAGGTTCATAGCTTCACCAGAAGTCAACAGACTATTCTTTTTTTTTTTTTTAAAGATTTTATTTATTTGACAGAGAGAGATCACAAGTAGGCAGAGAGGCAGGCAAGAGAGAGGAGGAAGCAGGCTCCCTGCTGAGCAGAGAGCCCGATGCGGGGCTCGACCCCAAGACCCCGAGATCATGACCTGAGCTGAAGGCAGAGGCTTTAACCCACTGAGCCACCCAGGCACCCCTCAACAGACTATTTTTGACAGCAGCAGCAACAGCTACATATTATCCTAAGTGCTTAGGTTACATTTTTATTTAACCCTCAGTGAGCTCCATAAGGTAGTTATAATTATTATGTACCAGTGAGGAAATAGTCACCAGTGAGAAAACTGAAATTCATGAGTTGAGAAATTTGCCTTTGGTCATGCAGCTAGGAAGCGGTAGAGCTTGGATTCTACTTTAGGGCTAACTCCCAAATCCATGCCTTTAACTCTCATGTTGTAAAGAGGCAGATGTTTCTGACCCTGTATTCCTTATTTTTTGGAGCATGAATTTATATGGTATGTCATGGAATAAGCAGAGAAGCAACTAACTTCTATTAATAATTAGGAGAGTCCAAGGGCGCCTGGGTGGCTCAGTCAGTTAAGTGTCCAGCTCTTGATTTTGGCTCAGATCATGATCTCAGGGTTGTGAGATCCAGCCCCACATTGGGTTCCATGCTGGGTGTGGAGCTTGCTTGAGATTCTCTCTCTCCCTCTCCCTCTGCCCCTCCTCACTCTCTCTCTTAAACTGAGGGAGTCCAATGGATTGGTCAAGTGGCTAATCTCATTAACAGAGAACAGAGCTGGGAAGAAGTTTATTTTTAGTAATCACCTTATGAACAAAACCCCACACTTAACTGTCAAAAAAAGTCCCCCGAATGAAACAAAACAAACAGAAAACCCTCCAGCACTTTTATTTAGCACCTGCCTCCTTTGCTGGTTTTATTTATCCTACAAAGACGAGGAAATGTCATTTTCCAGGTATAGCCTGAAGAGGCGGCAGAGAAGAAAGGTGGTGTGGTTAAGTACAAAGCGTTGTACTGGGAACAATGCCTGTGATTGGCTATCCAGCCTCAACCACTGCTAACTAAAATCCCTTCACCTCTGTCCCATTTTTGTTACCTAGAAAATTGGAGTGTGAATGAGGATTTGGAGAAGAATTACAAAGTTAAGAATTAATGCAATAGAATTTAAGGAGAAACTGTAAAGAAATTTCTTTTCCCAATCCAGCTCTGTGAGTTAGGGAGCAGTGGAATTAGCCACAGCAATATTTGGGGGAAGGGGGTAGAAGGAAACAATGGAGCCTAGAAATGGAGGTTCTTCAGTGAGCTTCCAGGGAGGAATTATTTGCCCTTTGATGTGGCTGATCTACATATTCTGGCTGTAATCAAACCTATTGGTGGTGAATGTTCATGGAGATTCAGGAGCCTCAGTATGGGAGGTGAGAGAAAAGGCAGGAAATGGGAGGGAGGACTAGTGTTTGAGATCTACTGGTACTGGGCGTGGTCTCAGGGCCCTGCTCTAGAGTCTCCTCCCTGCAAGTTGTTTGTTAACAATCCTGTGAGTAAGGATTATGAAGCTCATTAAGGCCTCATCGCTAGTGGATGGCCGGATGGGATTCAAAGCCGTATCTATGTGATTCCAATGCTATTTTACTATACTGTGCTATCTCTGACAGACTTTTCTCTACAAAATCCTAGAAATTCCTATAGTAATAGTCACTCATTTGTGCATGCATTCCTTCATTTATTCTATAGTACTTGGTAAGTTCAAAACACTAAGATTTGGTAAATCTCAAATACTCGCACTTCCTTGTTCCACAGAATACAGAAACTGTTTTCTCCCCAGAATTAGAACCTGGTTTTTCATAATGGAGAGACACTGGTCTGGAAATCAGAAGACATGAGCACAAATGCAGTACTTTACCCTTGTGGAGGGTGCTTCCATAAGAGACATTCATAAATAAACGTATGTTTGAACCATAAGAGTGAGTGTGTTTGCAGGAGGTCATTTTGAACACTGGCAGTAATAAAGGATGGAAGGCACCCCAAGGAAACTAGTCCTTCATTGTGTGGCTCAAGTCCACTCTAATTCTAGGGTGAAACTTCCTGTCTCAAGCTTCCTGAAGCTGACTTGGCAGGCTCCTGGATTTAATTCAGAACCTCTTTACCGTGTATTTCTATCCATATTCCTTTTTTCTGCCTCTCATCATCATTCTCTTTCTGTTTCTAATGTCAGATCAAGCTAGAAACTCTTGACTCTCCCATTCGACTGAGAAAGTCAAGTTCTCTTTGCTTGGAATTTCTAGATCTCACCATTGAGTTAATAGAGACCTTTTGCCTCTCAAACACTCCCCTGGTCTGCCATTCACTGAAATTTCCCTCTTTCTTGGACACCAGGCCTCAGGTTGGATCTTTTCAACATTTAAACTTCTCATCTGCTTTCTAGCGTTTTTTTCCTCACTTTTTTTTTATTACCCTTCAAAGCTTTTGAACTTAGTCTACTGCTTTTGATTGGAAAAATCTTCATTTCTCTTAAAGCTTTCGTTTTCCCTTCATCTCTGTCCCCTTTGCTTAGTTATCAGCTGGAAGGGAAGTCACTTTCTCCCGAAGTCATACTTCTCAGCTTCATGCTCTTTATTTATCAAATATTTGTTGAGTACTTATGGGTTTTGCAAGCTGGGACCGCAAGATAAGACATGTTTCCTACCTGACAAGTCTGTTGGGGGTGACAGGCATGAAAATAAATACTTGCAAAGTAATTATAAGAAATGTCTAGAAGAGGATGCTGAGGTTCTGTTGGCACAAAGGAGGAAGTGACTAACGAATTAAGGGTCAGAGAAGGCCTACAGGAAGCCTTTAACCTGGGCTTTGAACGGTGGAAAAGAGTTTCCCAAGGAAAGAAGTGAGGAAAAGGCATTCCAGAAAGTAGGCGTATCATGTGTTAAAGACCTAAAGGTGTAAGCTAGCAAGTCCCACTTGGGGAAACTTACTTGTTTGGTATTCTTGGTGCTCAAATAGAGGTGCCACTGGAAATGAGGCTGAGGAGGTAAGAGGGATTAGATGATGGAGCACCTTCAATGCCTTTCCAGGAACTCTGGGCTCTGTCCTGAAGGCTATGGAGGTTGAGGGAAGGGTTTTAAGAAGGAGAGCCATAGCAGTCAGATTTAGAAAGATCATCTAAACTATATAGCAAGGATGGGCAACTGTAGGTGGGGAGACCAGACAAGTGATTATTTTAATATAAGCAAGAAATGAAGAGGGCACCAACAAAAGCAATAGCAATGAGGTGAAAGATGAGGGAAGATATTAAAGATGTTAAGAGATCAAGTGGAAGGGCGCCTGGTGGCTCAGTCAGTTAAGTGTCTGACTTTGGCTCAGGTCATGATCTCATGGGATTGAGCCCCAGGTCAGGCTCCCTGTTCAGCGAGGAGTCAGCTTCTCCCTCTCCCTCTGCGCCTTCCCCCACTTGCACTCATGCTCTCTCTTTCTCTCTCTCAAATAAATAAAAACTTAGAGAGACAGATCAAGTGGATATGGCTTAGTGACTGACCGTTACTTACTATAAGGCAGGTGTCCGGACAACGCGAGCAGATGGATACTGATGCCATTAACTGTGGTGGAGAAAGCGGGAAGGTGTGAGAAAGTGGAGAGGTGTGAGTGTGTGGCGTGAGGTGAGGTCCAGAATGTGGATACCATTTGGATATATTCATTCTGTTTTTCAGCCATGGCTGACGGCCTTCAAGTCACGGTGCTTGACAAGAAGAAGGTGGCCATGCTCTTTCAGCCCACTGTGCTTCGCTGCCACTTCTCCACGTCCTCCCATCAGCCCGCAGTCGTGCAGTGGAAGTTCAAATCCTACTGCCAGGATCGCATGGGGGAATCCTTGGGCATGTCCTCTCCCTGGGCCCAGTCTCTCAGCAAAAGAAACCTGGAATGGGACCCCTACTTGGATTGCTTAGACAGCAGGAGGACTGTTCGGGTGGTAGCTTCAAAACAGGGCTCGACCGTCACCCTGGGAGATTTCTACAGGGGCAGAGAGATCACGATTGTGCATGGTAATGATAACCTCTGCTTTGAATCCAGGAGTAGAAGGGACATGAGTCCCGCTGTCCCAAACACAGGCGGATGTCAGCCTCTCCGCCTTGCAACCCCTCAAGATTTCGATTTTATGGGAAATGGAAACATCGAGAAGCCTAGCAAATTACTTAATGGGACAGCAAGGGGGGGAAAGGGGTGAAGGGTGTAATATCTAGAACAGACACTGAGATGAGCTTTGGAAATGGTCTTTCTCAAACCTGACCTCTAGTCTGAGGAGCTCGTTATCAGAACTGAATTGAAAGAGGTTCTAGTCAAAGAATGTTCTCAAATGCACCTTGACATCAGCGTCTATGGCCCTTTCCCAAACTCAGAAAGCAGACTTCCCTAAGAAGTTCCTCTGCCGGGAGAAAGGATGTAAGCATACACAGTACAGAGCCCCGTGGATGCCTCGACCCAAGCCCCATGTGCCCCAAGCCCCTTTCTTGTGCTCCCTGAATTATTGAACGAGAGAGGAGCCTACGAGGCTGACCTGATCTATTTGATCATTTGAGTTTTGAAGAACTCCTGTGAAGCCAGCTCATTTCAAGGAGTCCAGAGTAATTCTGGAAAGAATCTGGCTTTCAAGGGCTTCTGCAGACCTGGTTAGTTGAAAGCAGTCTTCTATTCCCAAAGCTGGACTAGACCAGTTTCTGGGGACGCCCTAAGTCTTTCACCTTAGGGATGTTAGTGTTTGCTATTGGGTTTTTGTTTGTTTGTTTGTTTGTTCATTGGAAATAAAGCAAACATCTTGTCAACCACCATCTAGGTGGCGGAGTAGAACGCGGCAGACATTCCTTCTGGAAGGGCCCCCTCTCACCCTGCATCGTCCAGTGCTTTCCCTTCAGGCAGACGTTTTAGGAATTGGCCCTTCTCTTTATGATAACAGATGCAGATCTTCAAATTGGAAAACTCATGTGGGGAGACAGCGGACTCTATTACTGTATTATCACTACCCCTGATGACCTGGAGGGCAAAAACGAGGACTTGGCGGAACTGCTGGTGTTGGGTAAGTGAAAACCATCAGCAGCATTTCTATCCTAGACAGCCTGTGCTATTCCCTCTGCTCACTTTTCCCTGCGTGGTCCAGCAGCTTGCATACAGAGAGCTGTATTTCTTGTGCACAAACTGGTTTTAGAATATGCTCTTTATGAGCAAGAGCCATATTTATTGCATCTTGTTTCTTGGAGGCCCTTTTTGGCACAGTCCTGATGTCTCTTCTGCTTTCTCAGAGTTGTTTTTTTTCCCCTCCTTTCCACTTGTGTCCCCTTAACCCTGATTTCTCTCTGCTCTTAGGCTTTACTTCTCTTTTTGTGTGCTAAGTGTTGAAGAAAATGCCAGAGGCCTTTGAAAGAGAGTAGAGACAACTGAGAGATAAGAATTCATTGCTGAGTGAGGAATCTCCCAAGATGTCGGGAATCTTTTTCCATTCGGTTACCTACACTTAAGACAGTCATGAGGAACAGTGGCTGTAAACTGGAGGGTTTAATGATAAAACATGCCTGATGGAAAGAGCTATTGGAGAGTCAGCGAGGGTTTAATTCGAAGGCAAATGCCTTGAAACCTAAAAGCGTCTGAGTCATTCTCAAAGCAAATAGATCTAATCCTTATTAATATTAATTTATTCATGAGGGAAAATTCATTATTTTTGGCTATGTGTCCTCTTGCGGATTGGAGGAATGTCAGTGGGAAATGACCTCCTTGTAAGAAACTGAAAATTGAGCACATATTTCATGTTCTATAAATGTTGGTTGTACAAGAAAATTAGAATAAGATATACAGAAATTAAGAAAAGAAACTGCATTAATTGTAGGAGAAAAGGTAAACACTTGAGGCCATTTTTTAGATGAAATGACATTTTTTTTTGTAGTTTCCAAGAAGCCAGGTGATAACAGTTTGGAGGAATGTTGAACGGTGCCTTCTTTTAAAGGCAAGTGAGGTTGAAGTTTAATTTTACCTTATGTGGGAAACTCAGGGCCCAGGGAGGAAGTGGAATTTGCTATTTAGGATTTTTAGTTTTACTCTATTATGACTGTGTACCTTTGGCAAATCAACTGTTCTGCTGCCTACTTTTATGTTTTATAAAATGGATTAAGCTAATTATTTATTAATAATTAACCCTTTAAGTAATAATAACTAGCCCTTATTAGAGGGCTGACTTAATTCAAATACATATTCCTTGGGTCTAATATGTAAAGCTTAGCTGCTGTGATCTGTACAAGAATGGGAAGTAGGACAGACAAAAAGGAGGTAAAAAAGTAAAAAGGCTTATACTGACATTGTGAAAGAATGCAGAGAAATCAGATTTGGGATCTGCAGTGACTCTATAAATCAGAAGGGAGTAAAAAGATAAATTTCTGCCCAATCACACAACTCTCATGGCCAAGTCTGAAGGAACAAGTGGCTCATTGAGCCTGCAATTAGCTAATTGTGGACACAATTAGTCAGTGGCCAGTGCAACCATTTGCAGAGAAGTAATTGCCTGTGCAGGAAAGGAGGCCAGGTAAAAACCACTTTAAATAATTTGTTCCCAATTCTGCAAATGCAGGAAAACGAATAGAGGGAAAGCCTTGGCATCTGAGGATGTGCTGACATAGGCCATTCCCCTGGATCAAAACATATAGTCATTTGGGCGAAAATACCATCCTTAAGGCAAAGAGAGGTGGGTGAAACAAAGGCTCAGATGAAAATGGTCACCAACGATGGGAGAAAAGATGAACAGAAACCAGTGTCACTCTAAAAAGAATGGTAAAGGAAAACTGGGGAGGCTGCAAATCAACTCACACAGAAGAGGCATATCTGTGAGATGAGCAGATACATGCTAGAGATCTTGGGGAGGAGGAACATATCATTCCGCTGTGTTCCACATTAATTAGAAATGTTCAGAGTGTGATATATTTGCCATATGAACTTTTTAGGGCAACACTAGTTGCGTTATTTATTTAAATAAGTGAATTTGAAATCAACGAGAATTTTCAGGACACAGGAAGTACTGTATTTACTTCCCAGATGCAAAATTCTGAGTCTCTTTTGTCTTGACACCCTTCATGGAATGTTTCAAAATATTGTCACAGTTTTTGAAATTCTAACTATTTGGTTGTTATATCCTACAGGCCTAATGGTTAGGTATTCCTTTTATGTGAGGCCAAGAGAGCAACCTGATGTCTGAGGTCAACCTCAAGGAGATGAAGACCTCAGGGGTATATAACTGGGCCCACAGTTTGCTAATTGCAACCTCCATGAGCTACTGACTCAGTCATCGAATATTATATTAGGAATGCTTAGAGGAGCTGGGAAGATTTGATCTAGGGAAGGAGGGCTTGGGAAAGGGAGCATGGGAAGTGTCTCCAGTTGAAATTGTACAGAAGAGGGACTGGAAACTTACTCTGCCTGTGTGGCTGGTAGAACTAGAACCAGGAGTAAAGGTTACATGGGGCAGGAGTCCATCTCAATATGAAGAAATAACTGTTAACAATCGGAGCCATCTAAAGATGGAATAAGCATTCTCAGGGGTAGTGATTTCTTTGTCCCAGGAGGGTGGAAAAATCTTAGGAGTTGTTATAAATGAGACATTTATGCATAGGAAAAGGTGTTTAGGTTACTTTTGAGCTTCACTTCAATTTTAAAATTTTGGAATTGAAATGTAGAGGAACATGAGGGATGTGACTACCTTGACAAACAAGAAAACGACCTCCTAAGACTTTAGTCCGAGTGACGAGATAGAAGGGGTTGCAGGTTAGATACAAGAATGTACAGGGTGATGTTCATTCACAAGGAAGCCCGAGAGAACAGACTATGGTCTTTTGCTGTAGGTCAGAGTTAAAAGGACTAATCCCACAAGAATGGAAAGAAACTGTTGATGGTGGCTGGAAGGAGTTGAGTGTAGCTCTTCTTGGAGATGATCATGAAGTGGGGAGCAGAAAACTGGTTGGAATTTCAGCTGGCCAATTAGTAAGGAAAGGTGAGTTAAAGGGACAAATTAGAGGCAAAGTTAAGAATTTATTTTTTTTTCCATCATACTCACAAAGGTGAAGATGGAAAATGTTGACAGAACAAGATGGTGAAGTATCTTATATGTCAGATTAAGAAATTTGGACTTTGTCCTGAAGACTTTGGGGAGCCAGTAAAGAAATACTAACAGGGGAATGAAGTGCGATCTCAGGGTCAAAACAATAATTAGCAGCAGGGTAGACAATGCAAAAGGAATGCTAGAACAGAGGCCTGGGCTATGGGCCTGCTGCAGCAACGTGCGTGAAAGCCTATGAGATTCTGAACCAGAGCAGTGGCTTGAGAAGCGACAACACAGAAACATTTCAGAGATGGAAGTGATGGATCTTGGTGACTAATGTAAAAAAAGAAATGAGAGAGAGGGATGAGTCAAAAGGACACCATGATTTCTAGCTAGCTGGGTAGCCAGCTCTTCCATCAACTAAGAGGGGATACAGGTTGGAAAGCAGGTTGGGGAGGCAGGAGAATGATTTTAGTTCTTGACATGTTGAACATGGGAGGCCTGTGGGAACCCAAGGTAGGGATGTCCTGCTGACAACTGGAAATGTAGGTCTGGAACCCAGTGGAGAAGCAACGATCAGACATAATAGATTTGAGACTCCTGAGTGGTAGAGCCATGAAAGAATAGAGGAGTCACCCAGGAAGAGTGTATAAAGTGGAAAGGGCCAAGGCCAGAACCTATCAGTCTTATATCCTAGCTTACTCCGTGGGAGTGGTAACGCTGGTAACTGCATAGGTACTTGTCTTGATTTCTCCCCCAACGTTGGAGGCTTCTCCATAGCACTGGACCATGTGCTCTTCAGAGTAAAGGACTAATGTTCATTTGTCTTTGTATCTGTAGTGCCTAGCAGAGTGTCTAGTATGAAGAGGCTGGTGTGAATGTGTTTTTTTTAATGATAAAGGGGTAGCAACTATAACTAATATTTTATGCCTCTTAAATGTTAGTCAGTGCTAAGTATGTATTTGTTGACTTATAAAGGGTCAGTACCATAGATGTCTACAGTCTCAAGTGAGATAACGTGGTTTAATCTCACTGGTCATAATCCTTTGGCCATTTAAATTATTGCTGGTGATAGGTCCATCCAGGACCGTGGTTGGAAGCAACAGAATTGGACTCTGGCTAACTTCAGCAGGAAAATAATTTGTTGGAAGGGTAACATAATCGAAAGGAAGGCTGGAAAATCAGTCTCTGAAAAGGATAGTATGCTAGGTAACACTTGTTAGCTTCTGTAAAAACACCCCCCAAGTCTCGGTGACTTACTACAGTAGAAATCTATTACTTCCTCTCGTCCCAGTCAGATATGGGCCAGGAGACTCACCTGGGTAGTTCCCTTCCAGGTGGTGGAGGAGGGCTCTAAGCTTCTCCATTGTTTGGCTCAGCCGTACCAGAGATATTTGCTTCCACCTGCTCAGAAAGAGAGAGTGAGAAAGGTCATGTGGGACTTTTTAGGGGCCAGGTCTGGCAGTGACTTGGGTCACGTCTGCTGTTATTTTCTATTTCCCCAGGAAAAAAGTAAAGATGTTCTGATGAACACAGCACAGTCCTTGCCGTGTCAGAGATGCTCTAGGGTCTATGTAGCAAGAACTAATAGACAATATCTTTAGGACTCCATAGCCAGAAAAAAATCAATTTAACTGTTTTTTGTTTTTCATTTTTCCACTCAAGAATCAGTCTCAGGCGAGAAAGACTATTGGCCCAGTTTGGACAAGTGTCCACTGCTTAGCCTTGGAAGATCAAAGGCTCTTGGTGGCTAGTCCAAGATATGGAGAAGAGTCATTCCCCCAAAGTAAATTGGGGCACTGTTACAAAAAAAAAGGAAGAATGGATGTGAGAGGCAAAAACAACAACAAAAAAAAAAAGCAGTAAATGTCCACCAAAGTGATACCATTACTATGTCTGCTATTCATGTTAATGTACACTGATAATAAGTTGTGGCTCACAAATCTTTTTCTGTAAGAACCATGTAAGGTAGGAGAGCAGGCATTATTTTCCTCATCTTCCAAATGAAGAAACTAATATTCAAGCTTTATAACAGTTATCCCTGTAAAAAAAAGTGACGATGATCAAACCCAAATGTCTCGATTCCTAGCCTCATCTCTTTCCGCGATACCACATGACCTGTCTACATTAAGAAGCTGTAGAATGCTCCTTTGCAGAAGCTTATTTATTTATTTAGAGTGCGAGCACAAGTGGAGAGGGGGTGGGGAGAAGGGGCAGAGGGAAAGGGAGAGAGAGAATCTTGAGCAGGCTCCTTGCTCAGAGCAGAACCTGATGCAGGGCTTGATCTCACGACCCTGAGATCATGACCTAAGTCAAAATCAAGAGTCGAAGGTTTAACCTCCTGAGCCACCCAGGCGCCCCATAAGCCATGTTTTAAAAATTGTGGTTGCTGCTTGAGGTCATGGGTAATAATTTTTACTTGTCCCAGATTTGCTTTAGTATGTTCACTTTATTTCTTAGGGAGACTGCCTATAACCATTGGCCTAGGCCCTTACTTCAGAGGCAGAGTCGTTTTTGCCTGGATTGCATGCCACCCGCACTGAGCATGACCCCAGACATCTGAACCATCTACAAATCACTATGGGTGCTCCTTTCAGAGAGTTCAGAAATATCCGAAGACAAGCGATTCAGAGAAATGGGAGGGCAAGTGCTGATTCAACATTAAACATTCTTTAACCTCTTTTTTGATGATTCAGAAGGTAAAGTTGTACCGAAGTTAGAAATACACTTGGTGTTTTGGGTACTTTGAGATGATGGTGACAGGTACCTTAGAAACATTGAGACATGTGGGATCATAGAGCCATACCATCAGACAGAAGAAGGGAGTGTCCAGAAATCTGCCACCCTGAGATTAGAGGTTGGTCTAAGATCTGTGGCAAGGGCAGGATGTTTATAACCTGGAAACATGCCACTGTTTGGATAGGAGGAAAGTTCCCTTGGGCAGCTCCAGCTGGCAGGAAGAGGACTTCACCATTCAGGAAGGCTCAAGCAGAGAAGTTATTATTTTAAAATCTAAAAGCAGCTCGCCTTGTTCTTACTTCTTTCCATGTGCAATATGAGGGCCTGACCTGTTCTTTCTGATGTCCCCTATGGGAGCTTGTTTTTTAAGGGCCTTCAAGTAGAAAACTGAGGGAAAGGGCCCAAGTGGAAACATGGCTGGGTGAACACTCCCGATCCGGACTGAGAATAGAGTAAGAGGACATAACCCAAGGGGTGTTTAAAGCTAAGGAAGGCTTTCCTAGTGGTAAATAACACTTTTTAGAAATTATGGTTGGTGGGGGGAGTTCTAGAAACTTCCTCTCTGATGAGCTTTCAACACGGAACAGGTTCTCTTGTCTAAGATACTAGGATAAACAAGATAGCTTTCAGAGTCCTTTCTATGATTTTGACTTTAGAAGGCCCCCAGATTGCAGAATTAATTCTCTATATAGGGTGATGCCTAAAATATTGCTGTTTTGTTTTGTTTTCATATTGTTTGTTTTAGAAAAAAATGATGCATGTGTATTGTCAACATTTCAAGCAGAACAGAAATGTACAAAAGAAGAAAATATCTCCTAAAATCTCACCATCCAGAGCCAATGACTGTATTCTTCAGAACTCTTCCGGTTGCGAGGGCTAGACACTCAACCTGACTTAGGGAAATGTTTTGGCTTAGGTAACTGATAAGTCCAGGTTCAAGCATGCCTGAGTCCCAGGGTTCAGATTATATTTTAAAGAATCTGTCTCCTCTGTGTTAGCTTAATTCTCAGTCAGGCTCCCCATTTGGGGCAAAGATAGCCCCCAGCAGTTCTAGACTTCCATGGTCTCTAATGCCTTCCATCTCAGGAGGATGAAGTGCCTTTCTCCGTAGTGTCAGCAAAAGTCCAGTTGTTGGGGTCGGCCGTGCTCTGGGAAAGGAGTGTAGGTGTACCAACAGCCCCACCTGAACCGTATGAATTGAAGGGAAAAAGGAAAAGGAGTAGCTTCCTAAAGGGAAATTGGGCAGTTGTTTCCAAATGAAGAAGGCAGGCAAAAACAAACACTGTTAATACTTTGTGGAACTCATCCGTTTGTGTTTCTTTATAGGCCAAATGCAATGCTATTCCAGGAAGCCAGAAATAGGTTTGCTCCCAGCAGGTCCTTGTGAGTAGGCGCTAAGTTGGGATTGATTCTTCCCTGTGACAGTGATGCCACAGAGATACCTTTGTTTTCCTGTCGTGCTTCTATTTTCCCTTCCATCTCCTCCTGTGATTTACCCAGAAGTACCTAGGCACGGGGTGGAGGAACAGACATACATGGATTTTTATAAAATCAAGTTATTCGTAACACCGTGCCTGAAATTGCTACTATGGTCAAAAACACACCGTTCAGCCTGTTAGTACTAAGAAGCCATTAAGAACACAATCAGAAATCAGGGAATTCTTGGGAGGGGATATCTCAGAACTTTCGGGATTTTTGACAGGTCCGTGTTTCGGAGGCTGAGCAGAAATGCTCTAGCACTCACCCCTTGTTAGTGCCGCCTCAGTCTGAATCCCATTGCACTCCCACTCCCCCCATGACCTAAGTTCTGGCTGTTAAGAAAGGCTACTTGTTGCCAAGGCTCCTCCTCCTCCTTCTCTTCGTCTTCACCAGCCCCAGCCCCGTGCTGCTAACCAAGGAGATTTGCCGATTAAAAGGGCTTCAGCTCCAAGAGTTCCCATGGCAACAGCCTCCTTGGAGGTCTTTGTTGCTTGCTAAAACTTTGATCTCTCAGAGTGGCTGCTGCTGTTTCTCTTCAAGATTTACAAACAGAAGAAGAGGGAAAAAGAATTGGGGGAGAAGAAAGAAGTTTACTCCCGGCAGAAAGGAGAGAAGGAATTAATTACAGAGCCACACTCTAGCCATAAATCTGGGGTTTACTCCTTTGGAACATCTTTGGATTTGGGCTCTGCCCATATTTTCATTTGTAGGCTCAATTATACCTCAGAGATCTTGGCCCCATGTGAAAGACCTTAACTAGACTTGATTCCACTAGGAGGGCGGAACCATCCTATCTTCAGCTGACACCTGTGCCTTCAGATTTCCAGAAAAGCCAAGATAACCATGCTGGCTCCCATGCAGGGAGAGAGAGGGAACTAATTAGGAGTGAGCTCTTCAGGCTTCAGCACCATCATCTTTTCTCCCAGTCCTCTCTCCTCGTCCTGGCCTGCTCTGTCCTGAGCTTACGTAGATGCCTCTGTTGGAAGAACTAGAAAGCCAGCCAGGCATCAACTAGAATGTGATTCTGGTTAATGACTGTCAGTGACAACCATTCTACCATGCGAGCAGTGGAGTGGGGGTTGTGATTGCTCCCAAAACTTGGGATCAGGCCTTTTAGTCTTTGCAAGAAGTCTCCTGTGGCCTTCAGACCTCTCTACTGCATAACTGCAACCTCGCTCTTTAATGGGCACCATGATAGAGTCAGTTTTGCTTCACATGTGATTTACATTTAAATTATGATTTACATTTAACTCGTCCTTTTTGTATACTATGTCCCCAGCACAGTGAAGATACAAAATAAATAAATGACATCGTCTTGTCTTATAAAAATTACTGTCTTTTGGTAAAGATAAAAATTATATTTCTGAAACAATTAGAGAATACAAGAAAAGATTAAGACTGTATTTGATATTAAATATCTAGGCTATTGGTTCTCAAGAGGGGGCTATTTTGGCCCCCCCCAGGAGACATTTGGCAATGACTAGAAACATTTTTGGTCGTCACAACTTGTGGGGTGCTATAGGGACAAGGAAACTGCTAAACTTTCTACAGTGCACAGGACAGCCCTCCTACACCCAACAAAGAATTATCTGGCCCCAAATGTCAATAGTGCCAGCGTTGCAAAACCCTGATCGTGACCAAAGGTCCATGTGGACACTGGACAAGGAATTTTGTGAAGAGCATGGGCTTTGGGGTCAGATATCCCTGGACTCAGGGCAGCGATATAACCTAGGGTGAGTCGATGTTGATGAGCCTCAGTTTCATTATCTGTAAAAGTGGGGCAGGGGTCATAAAGGTTCCATGGAAGACAGATTGCGAGCATGAAATAGCACATCATAAGAACACCCACCAGTTCCCATCCCCCACATTTCATTGCTAGTGTGTCATCCTTAATCTGAGGGAACCCTCTTCAGGGAATTCTGGGTTCTGGAACTCGTGCTAGCGAGCCGATTTCCCCTTCAGCCTGTTCCATAGGCAGAGGCTTTAATGAGCCATCTGTGAATTGGCAATCCTATTACTAATAGATTCACGTTTTCTCAATGACATCTGTGCGGTGCCTTGCCAGTGGTGACCCTAATCAGCCCTGTGGGACTCTTCCTACTCGTGAATTTCAGGACATTCTGTCCCAGCATGCTATGTGTTGGTTACTATATTTTGGTTACTGTTGGAAGTCCCCATTTCTCAGTGGATGGCCCGTAGTTAATTACAGGGTGGTTAGGGCCTAAATACAGGGATTACATCACCCAGGCCATTTGATGAAGTTTGGAGGGGCTTGGGGAACACCTGACTTGGATTAGGATCTGGATGGCCCCGGAAAGACTTTAGCTAGGGTGACTTTCTGATTTACTATCCAAACCAGGATACTCCAGGGTGAAAAGGGAAAACTTTTAATAATTTATGTCAAGACAACAGGCATAAACTTGTACTGTCCAGTCAAACTGGTGTGACGGTCAGCCCATCAACATGACCACCTTGAAGGTTCTCCTTTGGTTTGAAGAGAGCAGAACATCCAGAGAGGCTGGGGGCAAATGAGTGTCAGCTCATTCCATCACCGGCTGAACTCCTGCGGCTAGCAGCTATTTTTATTCGTGGAGACCTAGGGATGTGCACATCTCCATTCATTTACTGGAAACAAGCAGAGGGGCCCAGCAAAGAGATGGTGGTTTGCCTTAATAATTGTTCGCTGAAAGATTTTGCGCCAAGATGCCCGGAGGGCAGAGGATGGCCATTTAGCTCTTCACGCCCCTGGGTCGTTAAGAGGACAAAGGAGGTCTTGAAGGCGCTCTTCGCCTTCCCTAATCCCCAGCCACCCAGTCCCGCGCCGCCCCCTGCTCCCTCGCAGCCTTTATCCCGCCTCACTATTTTTGCTTCACTTGTTGCTCATCTCTGTGGGAGGAAACTCGGCCTTCAATTAGCGCGCATTCCTGAAGCCTGCGGTTGCCGTGGTTACGCGGGCGCGAGCGGGAGCAGCTGGGTCAGCCCGCCAGCTTCATTGTAGTCTCTGGGCCTGGGCGCGGGAAGGGGGTTGGGGGGACGGGACCGCAGAGGGGGAGGCCCCAGGGGCCGCGGGAGAGTGGGTGTCACGGAGAAATCGGCTCAGCTCTGGGAAGAAAGAACTGCGGCCCCTGAAAGCCGGTCAGGAAACAGTCATTCCATTTTCCTCCAAAGCCAGCTGCCGCCATTCAAGGGTGCACGTTCGCGTTCACACGGGGGCGGTGCCCCCGACTGCGGTCTGGGAAATGCCTCCAGGTGGAAGCCCCGCACACGGAGAGGGGCTGGCCAGGGAGGAAAGGGCCGGGACTCTTGACAATCCAAGACCTACAAGCAGTGTCCCCCTCCGTGTCTGCTTCCTGCCACCAGGGATTTTTGGGTTAAGTAGCCATTCTTAGTATCTTAGTATTGGAAGTTGCCAGTGCCAATCTGTTGGATGGAGCACAGTGAGCTCAAGAAATCACCCTGGGTACCCAGAAAGTCCATTTCCTCCTTCCATTAAATCCCACCTTCCTCCATGTCATTTTGGAGTCAACTCTAGCCGTCTTCTGCATTTTATCTCAGGCCAAGTTGTACATGTTCTATGACTAATAAGACTTGGCATCTCTTCTCTCTCTGGGGGCAGGGAGTTGGTTCACTATAGCACTTTGCAAAGGCAGAGTACTTTGCAATCATTTCCATTATTGTTTATTAGTTTGTAGCAGCATGGTGAATGTCTTTTAATTAGCTCATACTGTGTTATGATGTATTCAGTAATCATTTGCTGGTCACAACTTTAAAAGCTGCTGAAAACTTCAACCATCTCTAACATTTCATACATCCAAAAATTATACTTTAATTATATAAGTAGAGCAATAATGCCGCAAACATAAATTTCAGAGTTGCTCTCTGCAAATATTAGGAAACTAGAAAGCTATTGCTGCACATTTCTAAATTAAGGATAAGCAAAGCTTGAGGGGGAATGAGATGTTGGGAAAGAAAAAATACTGGAATGGAGTTGAGTAGACCCAGGTTTTGCTTCTGGTTTGAGTATGAGCTATGTGACTTTGAGTAAGATCCTTAATCTCTCTGAGCTTCAGATTCTGGAAAACATGGAGTGGGTTAAGGATTAGATGACCTCTGAGATTCTTCCTAGCTATAAAATCTAATTCTGAAATTCTATGTGAATAGAAGTCAGTGTCGGGGTGCCTGGGGGCTCAGTTGGTTAAGTGTCCAACTCTTGATCTCAGCTCAGGTCTTGATCTCAGGGTCATGAGTTCAAGCCCTGTGCTAGGCTTCATGCTGGGTATGGAGCCTACTTAAAAAAAATAATAATAATTAAAAAAAAAAAGTCCATGCCTTAGGCCAAGCATATAATCACTGCCAAAAAGCCTGAAGCATTTATTAATAGTTAATTGCAGATGGTCCAATACTAGTCATTTTGTGGAGAGAATTCACTGTCGGGATTATTCACTATAATTTAAAGTGACCTAAAATGTAAAAGATATAAAAAGAAAAAAGTACACGCATGAAATGTTTAAATACGCTTTATATGTAAAAGAAAGGGAAGCTATATCCACATTTGTGATGGATAATCATAAATTATATTTACTGAATGCATGGTTGCTATGGGAATATAGAATAAAAACAGGGATGTGTGTGCACTTGGGAAATTTCCAGTCTATTTGGGATTCCAGATAGCCATAGAAACAACTTTACACTCAAGGGGGCCAGAGAAAACCATCTGCTCTCCTAAAAGACTTAGGAGAGAAACATTTTGGATGGTTAGGAGCTGAGAGACCAGGGGGTGGGTACAGTACATCCCGGAAAATGGATCTAGGGCATGTTAGGAAAGCTTGGAAGTGGGATGAAGCCCAGATGTGCATTAAACAGAAGGAAAAAGAGGGGAATTGCAAGGAACGGGGGAAGAAAACCATTCTGAACATCTGATCATCCTGAACAGAAAGGTCATTAGTATGAATATTGGCAAACCTGAGGAGGACTCCAAGGTCATTCAAAGACATGAATGAAGATAACAATGCTATCCGTGGTGGTGACATCATAAGTATGAAGGAAGTGTTGTTTTTTTCTCCTTTTTGTGAGTTCCAATGCCTTAAATAATTTAGTGTCTGTTGTCAGCAAATAAGTGACTAGCAGATCTGGGATCTGAAAACGAATTTGTCCTAAATCTAGAATTTCTGTACCTTCCATTGCACTTTGAAGGTTTGGACTAGTAATCAGAGCCTTAAGTTTTAAGAGTAGAGATGAAAACAACTTTTTTGATTCAATGTTGTATGCATATTGTATCTCTCCGTAATGTCTGCCTTAAAAAACAGCATAGCCTGGTAGTTTGCAACTTGTGGGGAGTGGGGTGGGGTGGTGCCTCAATCCCCCTAGATAGCAAGATGGCATTTGGGGGTGTTGCAAGGACTAGAGGATGCTTCTGGCATTGAGGCCTGAGTCCAGGGGGGCTAAACGTTCTCCAGTACATAGAGCAGCGCTTAATGAATGAATGAATGTCTCCTTCATATTCTTACTAAGAGTTTGTTTCCATCTGGGATAAAAAGTACTCTCGTGAACAATGAACCAGAAGTCCAGCCAGAAGTTCAGCACACCGGCCAGTGGGGACTTGCTACTGGAAACCCTTCAAGGTCCCGTTGGGTGAGGCGGGCTGCTGGGGATGCCGAGCACGGCTCACAGCCCCTTCCCTGGAGGGCTTTCCATCCTGCCAGCAGAGGTCCATGTAAAGCGGTCATGGCAGCGGAGAGATAAGCGCCCTCACGAAGGTGTGTGCGGGGTCCTCCGGAGCACGGAGGAGGGAGCACCCTCCTTCCAGGGCTCTGCCAGAATGGACTTCAGAGTGCGCGTGGTAAGGATTTTAACAAAGCAGGAGATTGAGAAGTGTATTAGCTGGTTTTGTTAGTAAAGAAGGTAAGTAATTCCTGCCTTGAGGAGCCTGGCCTACGAAGACAAGAGCATCCGAACCTTGGAGAAATGTCACCAGGACGTGACTTGTTGTGAAATGTGCAAAGATAAGGCCACGAGGAGAAGAGAAGTGGGAGACCAGTCTCTGGGGAAAGGCCTCTTGACCAGGTGGAACCGGATATCAAAAAAAGAAAAGAAAAGAAAAAAAAGCTGATGATAATTGGATTTGGCAGGAGGAAAGTCCTTTGACCTTAGTAAGTTTGTGAAAAAGCAGCAGGTAACTAACTACAACTCTCAGACCGACGTTGTTGGACAAGCTGCACGGGCTAAACAGTGAGCCTCTCAAGCATGGGGTTCACCCCTTATTCCTCTGTGTCTCCACCTGGCACAGTCTGCCTTTCTTTGTGGACTGAATGATGAATGAATGAATTGGAGACATTCCGGAAGTGAGCTGGTTTTCCGCAATATGTACAAAGAGTTCAGCTGGGGATAACGTCAGTGTGTCAGTGGTAGGAACCAGCTGAAATAGGGACTTATATAGTTAAGATACGGGGTCGCTTGATTCACAATGCATGTTTCTGCCCTGATCATTCAACCCGAAGTATGAGAATGTTTTTGGCTGCAAAGTTTGTGATGGTAATTGTAGGAAGCGGGCACTTGTGTGTGTGTGTGTGCATGTGCAAACTATTAGTATGCCTAATTTGTTTGGTCTATTCATGTGGAAATTTCTTGAAAGTAATAGATTCTGCAAGGTTTGGGGAAAACTGTTTGAGTGCTTACATAAAAACGGTATTTTCTACTGATAGTTTGAGCTGTGGTTTGAAAAGCAGAGATGTGGCCTTCTATTTGCAGGGTCTGTTTTCTATCCTTTCCTCAGACATTAAAGTGACTTGTAATTGCCCCTCTTAAACTGAATCCTGGAAGAATAGCAATGATTCACAAGTGTTGGTAAAGTGCTACTGAAATCTGGAAAGTATTTACTGAAATTGTTTGGACTTTCTAAGATCAGACCTTCATTGGATGTGATAGAATAAGAATAAAAGATAGAGTATTTCTAGCTGGCAACAGCATTTCTTAGGAATTGTTAGTCAAGAAGCTGGAAGCAAAATGATTTTCAGAAATATATGGTTCCAGCATAAGTCTACTTTTATAAATGTCTTTAGTCCCAGTAAAATATAAATTGTGTTATAAAAGCCAGAGAGATTTGCACTCTCTCTGCTCCTAACGTGATATAGTCATATTGTCTGCTATCCCCAAACTCCTACAGTGTCCTGAATTCTGAAGACATTACATTTCACCCACTGTATGGCAAGATTCTGTCACCCATCCTGGGGCCAGCACTACACAGGTGCATTATGGGAAAACTTCATCTTTCCCTGAAGCATCAGCTACTGGCTATTCTTCGAGGGAGAACGAGAAGTTTGATATATGTCTCTCTGTTGGACTGACAAGCTTAGTGAATCTCCTGTCCATATTTTTGATACCACCCTATCCTTAAGTTTTTAAATTACAAATGTAAAAATATAATCTAGAAATCAAAATCCCTTCATGGTTCTTCCATGATGCCCATTCCAGTTCCCCGGAAATAAGAAGGGCCAACAATTCGGTGTGTAATTCTCTTGCTTTCAGATTTTAATTTGAACATAGGTTCTTAGAGCTCATATTCACTGAGGTTCTGTGTGTAGAAACAACGTCAGAAGACCAACAAGGTGACCTAAACAGCCTGTGGGGAAATCCAGCTTTTGTGTTTTACATGCTCATAAATATCTTGGTCTGTATATACCCATCAGTGGTTCCAAGTATGTGATCTCCAGGCCCTATACAGCCCCCAAATATATTTTGTATGGCTTGTCCAGTGTCTTGGACAAAAATCTGTGAATCAGTTGCCAACATTTGAAAATCAAATGTCTGCGGTCTGGCTAATCTTGAGAAATAGGAAGACCTGCAACTATGAAGACTATGCATTCCTGTGGGGCAGCAATTGGCTGGAGGTGAATAGTAGCAGCCCCTATAGACACATAATCTGCCATTTGCTTCACCCCTAAATGCTCCCGGTTGTATTACACTCGGCTAGCTGCACTTACTTGCATTACCTTCTCTCCCTGTAAACAGACAGAGCTGAGTTTGCAACTCTAATCATTAAGTACCAGATTAGAGAGCCAAAAATATTATAGATAGGGTGACCATATAATTAATTGTACAAAATAGAACACCTTGAGAGTAAAAAGTAGTGCTATTAATATTTACACCAGGACAGCAGGCACACACCAGGGCATGTGATCTCCCTCTTTACAGATCACTTTATTCAGTCTCTTCACTTGACTAATGAGAAAATTGAGACCTAGGAAGAGCATTGCCTATGGTAGTCACCAAGCAAACTAAGGGCAAAGTTGACTCCCAGTACCCTACCTCCCAATCCACTGCTTTCTCCAGTATAATGTCATCTATATAATATGTATGAGCTCCATATTTTCCTTGAATATATGGATTTCTTTTTTTTTTTTTTAGGATTTTATTTATTTATTTGACAAAGAGAGCGAGAGAGCAAAGCAGGGGGAGCAGGAGAGGGAGAGGGAGAAGCAGGCTCCCCGCTGAGCAGGGAGCCTGATGTGGGGCTCGATCCCAGGACCCTGGGATCATGACCTGAGCCAAAGGCAGATGTTCAACCATCTGAACCACCCAGGCACCCAAATATATGGATTTTTTTTATAGTTAATAATTATCATATGGCTAATTACCTGTGAGGGTGTACAAATCTGTAGTTTATATCATCAATAATATTTCTATTATGAATGTATTTAATTATGGGCTATCACATATCTAGAGATGTTTAAAACATTGGAAGGTTTGAGAGCTCAAGGGTAGATGCAAGAAAAGCTTTTTCATTTTACTAGCTACAATAAGAGATATATTCAGAAGTGCTAATTGTCTGGATTTTTTTTTTAAGATTTTATTTATTTATTTGACAGAGAGAGAGAGATCACAAGTAGGCAGAGAGAGAGGGGGAAGCAGGCTCCCCGCTGAGCAGAGAGCCCGATGCGGGGCTCGATCTCAGGACTCTGAGATCATGACCTGAGCCGAAGGCAGAGGCTTTAACCCACTGAGCCACCCAGGCACCCCTGGATTTTTTTAAATCACCATTAAGTAACTATCTGATAACTAGGTTGCTGAAACAAGAGAAGTCATTGACTATTGGCTGGTAGTTAATATTAATTATGTCTTTAAGAGATGGCCAACATCGCCAACTCCCCAATCCTTGACCAGTTGTTTCCTTGTAGTTTCCAAGAGGTATCTGTACACAGAACACTCCAGAGGAGACCAATGCCTGGGCTTAATCACTCGCTCAGACTCGGGTCCCAAATCCCTGTCTGGTATTCCATCCTAGGAACAAGATTAGGCCACATGTGAGTCTCAGAGGCACCTCAAGAAGGCTTAGGCTAAAGGCTAGCCTGAGAATTCTCCTCCAGGATGTCTTTTTCCAATGTTCCACTTGGCTCCTAGGTGTTCTTCCAAGAGACCTTGCCAACAGCAGACTATCCTTAGCATGTTACCTGCACAAGACAGAAGACAGACAGAAAGAAGCCCTTCTTGCCGAAACCTGGAAGAGAGTGAGCCTAAGTCACCCATTCTATACTTCCCTGCCCTTGGAATGTATTGCGGTCCCAATTAATTTTTCAAATTAGGGACCATGACCCACGCAGGACATACAAGCAGGATACATTTTACCACATTAGCCTTGTCTAGTTAGGGAGAGCCAAGAAAAAGTAAATGTCCCAGAGGAGCTGCTTTTTCTTTGACTTTTATCAGTGCTTCTTTTCAATGGAGTGGTTTGAGAGAGGAGGGGACCAGTGAGCAATCATGACCCACCTTTATTTTTTTTTTT
>CM052893.1:7601649-7715047 GCA_028534135.1 Potos flavus | reverse complement strand
CCAGTGGCTTTTTGACATCAGAAGTCTGAAAGGAGGGCAATTTGCTAGTTGCTTCATAGGGCACCTTGTTTATTAGCAAGGCTTCAGTGTGGTAGGAACATCTGGGACAGGTATAAAAGCCATATCAGGGGCTTTACGTTTAGGTTGCTATGAGAACATGGCGAAAGCATTCAGTGCTTCTTTCTATAAATCAGGCTAGTGGTTAAAAGGACTAACCTCCGGATCCCCCACGTCTTCCCCAGTCTTGGTTCCTGTGTAGCTCCTTGCCTTCCAGAGCTCTGTTCTGACACCAGTCCTTCAGCTCACCTGCTGTCTCATGCAGAAGGCACTTGGGTTCATACAATGCCAGCTGCGGGTCCCATATGGAAAAGCCAGACCATATACATATGTATAGAGTATTTCTGAAACCAGAAGGAGTGTAGAAGAGCGTGCAAGTCATCTAGCTTTATCTTTTCCTTGCTTTGAAAATTTTAATCACTGACGCATCTTAAGGCTATAAATAGAATCACGTAGTGAGACCATTCCGGGTTAAAACCAAATATGTACTTGTGTTTTGATATGGACATAGGACTGTGTATGGATGTATGAAAATGTAGGTTGCACGTTTAGATACAGATGGGTTTGACTTTCTGATAAAATGTGTGGAGAAGAATGTATAAATGAATGGGGATGGTGTATGTCAGTCTGCTCGAGCAGGGCTTTTCATACTGGAAGCAGAGATTTCCTCCTTCTATAAATAGTTGGAGAGAAAGTTCTGTTTCTGCTTCCATCTGGTTTAGGTGCAAAGTTCACTTAGATGGCTGCCAAAGAGGGATGGAGAAAGTTTTTCTCTTGACTGAGCTCAGCCTCTGGGACTTGTGTCTCCTGCCACAAAGAGCCTGGGTCCACAGCCCTGTGGAGGGGCGGTGCCAACAGTCGCCAGCTTCAAGCTGTGTTTTCCTTTGGAGTAACCTCTTTCCTTCTTCTTTTCCTTCCACCTCTTCTAGGCAGGACAGGGCTGCTTGCTGATCTCTTGCCCAGTTTTGCTGTGGAGATTATGCCAGGTATTCAGTCATTTAACTCTTTATTTGCTTAATTTGCTGTCACTTCATCTGTCTTGCTTCTGCATTAGTCACTAATTGCTCCTTTAATTTATTTGCACATTTGTCTGTATGTTTCTGTGGTCTTTTCCAGGATGAACTAAGCCCAGTGGAAAAGACTTTAGATTGTATTTCTTCTGTTATCAGGCCCTAAAAGAATCATGATAATTAAAATAGGCTGCAATGGGGATCTGGTACTTCAATGTCAGGCCTTGCAGGCTCTTCGGCAATCTCCATAACCATTCCGTATCGACTGTACCTAGACAGCTATAAGTATCCCTAACAGAGTTATTATTTATCCGCATTTCCTTATTCCCTAAATTCTATGTTTACCCATTCTGGTGTACAATTGTGTTACTCTGAATTGCCTTTTATAACTTGATCAAAACATTTTTCCAAGCCTTATGAAAGTAATGCACCCCACCTCCCTTGAAAAGTACACATTTAAAGACCTACATTGCTTTGTATGCAATTTCAGGAGCTTCTTAGCCCCCCTAAGTCCCTGGGATCCACAGACCATATGTCAAGGAAACCCCAAATGCACACCTCTGTCATTTTATGTAGCTTCAGTTGAATGCACGAGCCTAGACAAGCCAACCTCAGCTCAGTTCAGCCCCAGAGGCCAAAGGACGTTCAGAGAGAAACAAGAATAAACTATTGGAAAGGACATATGCAAACTCGGGGAATAGGAAAGACTATGATTCAGTCTTGTTTTAGAGGGCTTCTGCCAAAGGGTTAAGAGCTGCATAATAGCTGGGAGCAACAGAGAGATACAAAATATTCCTGGCCATTGGTTTTGACCTTATTCAGTTTTTAAAACATCCGAAGTCTTTATAGTTGAGTTTCACTAATTATTCCTCTATGAATTCTCCTGTTTTGCCATTAGCTGGCCATCCTAAATATGGACATTCTTCATATTAATGCTGATCCCAAGGACACAAATGGATACTTTTTTGTGATTCCCCCTTATCCAGAGTTCTGTCCGTTTGTACCCATTTGTTCATCACACACACAAACAACGTTACAAAGCATTACTTCAAACTAGGTATTATATCTCCCAGGCCCAAGAAAGAGTTACTGTGTTTTTCATATCTGGTCCTTGTCCCTTGAATATCCCTCCCTTTTGACTCCCAAGAATCCTTTCATGGAGAGCATTCTTTTGTTCCTGCGAGATAAACTGCCAGTCTTTATCCTTGACTGCCTGAGCCACACCACCGTTGTGTTCCTCGGGGCTCAAATCTGTCTAGGCTACATGATGTTACCGCGTTGTGGCTGAGGACTGGGACGAAGCCCTCAACTATCTATTGTCCTCGGCAGGAATGCTCTCCAGACCATTCTCACCAGACGCGAGGCCTTCTCATTTCCACACTGAAGAGACGGTGACCTGGTTAATTTGAGTGTATTTCAGAGGGATGAGTGAGGACGGGCATTCAGGAAACATCGGTTGCTTGTTTTCGTCCTGAGGAAATGATGCTCTAAACAAAGATAATTTTAGCATTAACACGAAACCCTTTATATAACAAAAATATCCTATTTTCAAGCTCCAACTGAATGTCCATTTAATTGAAGGAATATTTAACAACCAAAATTCAAGAAAAACAATATGTACTTCAAGTGCATTGTAAAGGGACTTCTGGTAGGTGGCTTTCCATCAAAATTAATCACTTTAATCTTTGGACTTTTAAAGGAAATCCTGGCTCTCTCCAGTCGGTCCCAGGCCTCCAGTGGGAAGCTGGGTCCTATAACCAAGTCCCGAAAGCATGACATAAAGTCAGTGGAGGGTTACAGCCATTTTTATGCAAGCCAGATGGAATTTATTTCCTTTCTCGAGTCTTGTGGATGAGCAAATGAGCTAGAATTTGTGTTCGGCCCCTGGTAGAGGTGTGAAAATAGCAGAAGTTAACAAACAGCTAGGATAGTCGGCAGAGCCCCGAGCCATTTTGGCCGTGGGCCTGCTGGCTGTTTAGCGCGAACAAACCAAGCCACTCCTGGGGCGTGGGGACAGCATACTCTCTCCCCGAGTCTTTGTCTCCAGTTTTCTCTTGCCCTGGTTTGTTCCACAGACAGAAGCAAAAGGCTTTGATCTCAGCCTTGATGCTGAGGACAGGAAAGGGGTTATGGGGGCGGTCAGCAGGGAGAGACCCAGACCACCTAACTATCTTCTGATCGAGACCATGTGACACAGAGAACTTTGTCTCAGGACTCATATTTTTATAGGTAAGAATAACTTGCCCACAAAAGGGACATAGTCACAGAACCCACCACTTCCTAGCTCAGCCAGCAAGATTCCTCTTCTCCCCAGCCAGGAGGCTTTCTGCTCTTGTCCCATCCTTGTTCGGATGCTACAGTGGATACGGTAAACCCTTTGCCCAGGAGGGGGCCCTGAAACTCCGCCACCACTCTGTGCTGGTCATTACATGTGGTCAATAGGACCCTAGGTACCCTTCTTCCCTCTTCTCCATACCCCCGCCGTGTCAGGTCTACACCTCTCACTCTCAGAGTTCCCCCTGAGCTGGGGGGCTCTGTGCCCTGTCATGAGATGCTTACTTCCCCAGGATCCCAATCCCCCCACTACCCACTCCTCTGACAGGACACAGCGATGAGAGTGCGCCTGTCCCGGCGGCAGGCCACCTCATGAGTGGGTTTCTCTGTGCGTCCTTCCAGAGTGGGTGTTTGTTGGCCTGGTGATCCTGGGAGTCTTCCTCTTCTTCGTCCTGGTGGGGATCTGCTGGTGCCAGTGCTGCCCTCACAGCTGCTGTTGCTACATCCGCTGCCCATGTTGTCCAGAGTCCTGCTGCTGCCCTCAGGCCTGTGAGTAAAGTGACCAGTGGGGAGACACAGAGCGGCCGGAGGAGATGTCACCTCTTCATCAGAGAGCTGTGTGCCCTGAGTTTCTTCTCTCCACCTCCTTTCCTTCCACCTCCAAAGTTGGTTGTTTCAGGCTCACTCCTCTGCTGGGAGCCTCTGGCTCCCCGAGATGACCGTCCTTGTTTGCCTTCTCACCTGCATGCACTTCTCCGTACTTTTTATCCACACCCCTCACCCCTGCATTTCCATTTCTCATTGGCACAGCCGATGAAAGGAAGGGCAGGTTCCAGATGGTCAGGTTGTGGGTAAGGCTTCTGCCCTCTCTTCAGGCATTCAAGCTAGAGGAAAGCTTCTCTGGTCATGCCTCTCATAGGCAGAGAACTCCTCTTTCTACAAGCAGAGCGTGCAGACGGCAGCCTCGGCATACCACCCGGCCATGGATGAGTTTTATTTATTCCCAAGACAAAATGGCCCACCAAGGGACTAGTCCTCATCTGGGGATCCACAGTTGTACCGTAATGGCTGAGCCCGTGCGGCCACTAAGCTGGGCAGCCCATGCCAGAAACCAAACACATCCCGAAGGAGAAAGACACACATGTATCTTTAGTGTCCTTAGGCATAAAGCAGCTTCCGGGAGGAGTCAGGTGATTTGCTCTGCCTTTGAGATCACAGAGCAGAGCCACGTGCAAGCTCATTGCCTGCCCGGCCTCTCTAGAAGAGGTTTAGGATCCTCCGGGAAGTAGCCGCGGCTGGCCTGGTGCCAGGCTTCCTCCAGAGGGCCTGAGGCAGCCTACAGACAGCGCGGCTAAGGGTGGGCTGCTGCTGGCACTAGGGACGCTGCCATGACAGCTCCTCGTACCGCTTAATGACTCCGCTGACGGCTACTGAACACTGTAATTCCTTATGTCATTGCCTTTTGGTGGAGCTGGAGGAGTCCAAGGGAGTGGGAGAGAGGTTCTGATGAATCAGTTCAGGCCTAGGAGCGCGCCCGCGCATGCGCGCGCGCGCGCGCGCGCGCACACACACACACACACACACACGTGCACGCGAGCGCACGGGCACACGTCCAGGTCCAGGAACTCCCTTAAGCGCATCCTCTGGCAGTTTGGGTGCGAGGGTTGTGGAGGGTGGGACGATAATATAATCTCTTTTGCTCTTCATCTCCCTCCACAGTGTATGAAGCAGGGAAGGCAGCAAAGGCCGGGTACCCTCCCTCTGTCTCCGGTGTCCCCGGCCCTTACTCCATCCCCTCTGTCCCCCTGGGAGGAGCCCCCTCAACTGGCATGCTGATGGACAAGCCGCACCCACCTCCCCTGGCACCAAGTGACTCCACAGGAGGAAGCCACAGTGGTAAATGTAGTTCCAGACCGCCCTGCCCCATGCTCCCCGCTGGCTCCCGCTCCGGTTCCTTACTGATGGGAACCATCAGCTCGGTGATGCTTCTTTGGAAAATGAGGGTCTCCACTCCAGAAATGGGATCCCTCCAGCTGTATCAGGTATTGTCTGGAGTGCATGTCAGGCTTTCCAAGGACCGCAGGATGTCGCCGTCCCTGCTTCCTTCCCAGGCTCCCCGATAACTGAAGTGATGAGGAAAAGAGGCAAGGTACCCCTTGAATGTTGACCATCCAGTTAATAAAGAGTTATCTCGTCCCTATCTAGTCTTCAGGACTGTCAAAGGCACTGTGAGGAACACTAAGAAGTATAGGACACGGTTTGTGTAGGAAGCGGTATGGCCCAGCCAGGGAGAGAGAATGGCTTTTTATTAGGACGATTAGATACTGCAAAGAGTATGGTGCTGGGAGTTCAAAGGAGAACGAGCTGGAGCGGTTACAGCAGGCTCAGGGAACAGGTGGATTTGAGCTGGGCCTCGAGGAACACAAAGGAATAGGAGACCAGAGAGGGAGGTGCTGAGCACCCCCCAGGAGGGACACGTGGTGGGAGCCTGGAGCTGGAAGAAAAGGGTGGGTGTTGGACAGTCTCCAACTTGGCTGACTGGAAGAAAGTGAAGGGCTTTGGTGGAGCCTTGGCCAGATTAGGGAAGGCCTTGAAACCCGTCCAGGAGAGCCTGGGGCTTGGTACCGTGAGTGGGAGCCACTGCAGGAAGGTTCCTGAGTTCTTAGGTGACATGCCGATGAGGTGAGAGGCAGTGGAAGAGAGTGGGATCAGAGATCCCCAGCTGAGGTGAGAATGAAGCCATTCAGGGGCTATGAGAGCAGCTGGGCCATGATAGAGGCCACGGGAATTGAAATGAGTAGGTCTGTGTGATATACTTCAAAATATGACTTTGGGAATGAAGGAAAGGGAGGCTTCAGGATGAGCCCAAGTTGTCCAGTGATGCGCGTCATAGAGAGAATTATTTAATGGGTAAAGAGAGCTTATTGGGATGGAGATTCGCCATGTTATTTTAGGGCATGGTGAATTCATTGTTATTGGCAAAGGCAGAAGGGTAGAGGGCCGGGGGACATTCAAACGGACCTTTCACAGAGACATTTGAACAGGATTACAGAGTAGTAAAGGTTAGACGTGTGTGAAGTATCTTTAGGAGGTGATTTTTAAATTCCTAGGTGTGGACGAGCCAGAAGGGCTGGTAAAACAGACAATTGTCCCCCGGAGTTATCTGGACTTCTTTTGGTGGGAGCAGGGAAGTGTATCTTACCCATTGTATGAACTGTCAGTGCTTGACCATGGAAGGAGGGGATATCATCAGTGAGTAATTGGTATTTGTGTTTTTTTCTCTCCCTGGAACTATTAGTAGAATTCTGACGTCTGAGCCTGGGAATGAGTCACAGACTGAGAAGTAAAAGTTAATGATCAAGGACACACAGGGAATTAGAGAGAGAAAGACAATATAGTTCATTTCCCCAAGGATGGAGTGGGCCAGGGGATATTAATGGAACTTGTCTCATATTTTATTTGCAGCTTCCCCTTTTTCCAGTCTTTTTATCCTTCCTTCCTTCCTTCCTACCAGAACTCATTCCTTCTTTTTTTTTTAAAACAGATTCTCATAATGAAATGATTCTTATTCATAGGATGACAAATACTTCCTCTCTCCTGATTTCAACCTTTTTCTAGTTCCTGCTTGTTGCTCTTCAATCATTTTGGCCCCATCCTGCCATACTAATCAACTGCAATTAGAAGTGGCTTGGGGGTGCCTGGGTGACTCCGTCGGTTGAGCATCCAACTCTTGATTTTGGCTCAGGGTGGTGAGATTGAGCCCCATGCCGGGCTCCATGCTCAGCAGGGTTGGGGGAGTCTGCTTGAGATTCTCTCTCTCTCCATCTACTTCTGCCCCTTCCCCCTGCATGCTCTCTCTCTAAAAATAAATAAATCTTAAAAAAAAAAAAGAGGTGGCTTGAAAAATAGGAACTTTTCTTATTTCACATAGCAAGAAATCCCAAGGAAAGATGGCTCTGGGTTTGGTTAATTGATCAGTTCATGTGGCAACACTGAAGGACCTAGTTCTTTCCATCTTTTGTTCTGTCCTTCTGGGCTGGCTCCCCTTGTGATCCTATGATGACTGCTGTAGTTCCAGGTACTAAATGCATTCAGAGATGGAAAAACATATCCTTCTTCCTCGTGCTGCTTTTCTCAAGAGTGAGGAAACCTCTTCCAGAAGCCCCTCCCCTTCTAACAGACTTCTCCTAGCAATTTTATTGGCAAGAATTGTGTCTTGTGCCCATTTCTATACCAGATTGGCTTGAACTAATCAAGACTCATCTCTTAGGCCGGAACACTATTCATCTTGGAAATGAACAAAATCAGGGCTCCGTTAGCAGGGCAAAAGGGAAGATGCACAGCTGATGTCGGCCACAGCTAGTCTGGCGCAGTGTGTCATTATCTGGTTCATCGAGTCAGGAATTCTTCATGATCCCCCAATGGACACATATCTGTACTCATGGCCCCATGGCCAGACTTACTAATGGCATTTGGCTATTTGTCCTTTAAGAAAAAGGTAGCTTAAGCCAATGTTTCATGTAGTTTATTTTTGAAAGAATGTTAGAGATGTTAGGAAATGCTGATTTAAAAGATGTAAATTTAGCCTATTTTATATTTATATGCTATTTTAATTTTAGGGATTTTAGAGTAATCATCTAGCAACAGTGATTTTTTTTTTCAGATTACATTTGTATACAATACCCCTTTGAGCCCTCTCGGTAGTTGAAAAGGCAAGGTTACCAAATGGGAGCGACAAGAGTCACCTTGATTCCTTCCCCCATTCTTCATTTGAGATCTCTGTTCCAATAGAAGAAGACTGTCTCCTCCTGTCCTTCTCTGGATGCAGCAGCCTCTTTCTCTTTGTCAAGGTTCTGTCTTTATTGAGTAGCTGCACTCCATCCAATCGGAAGATTGGCTCTCATCACCAGCCTTTCCTTCTCTATGACTCCTTCTTAGCAGCATTCAAACCATGCTTAAATCTCTCCCGTTAAAATATAACAATTTGCGGGGCGCCTGGGTGGCTCAGTGGGTTAAAGCCTCTGCCTTCGGCTCAGGTCATGATCTCAGGGTCCTGGGATCGAGCCCCGCATCGGGCTCTCTGCTCAGCAGGGAGCCTGCTCCCCCCTCTCTCTGCCTGCCTCTCTGCCTACTTGTGATCTCTCTCTCTGTCAAATAAATAAAATCTTAAAAAAAAAAATTAGGCTTTACTGCTCTGGTAAGCAGAGATGAAAGCATGTAATTAGCTAAATAAAAATAATAATAATAACAATTTGCAAAACCTGCATAGTCCTCTGATGTCACTTCCTGTCCCTTTTCTCCTCTTCATAGCCAAACTCCTTCAATGTTTTGAATAGTTCATGTCTCCATTTCCTCTGCTTTTCACCAACTTCTCAGCTAACTTCCATCTTGCTATCACTTTCCCTACTCCAAGAACCAGTGCTTGTGACGACTGCCCTATTGCTAAATCGAATGGACGCTTCTCAATTCTTACATCCCTTGACTTCCTGAAAGCATTTACCACCTATGCCCCGCTCATCTTTCTTTGCCTTCCTCAACACTTTACTTAGTCATTTTCCCTACCTGTTTTGCTATTTGCTGACTCTCCTTCCTCTGCCCACACCCCAAATGTTGGTGTTCCTGTTTTGTCCAAGGTCCTCTCCCTGGGAAATATTACTTACTCCCATGGCTCAGTCATCTTCTCCATGCTCATGACTCCCAGTCACTATCTCCAGCCCCTCCTCTCCTCCTCAGTCCCATATATCAAATTGCATTCTGGATATCTCACAGGCATTTCAAACTTAAAGTCTAGGAAATTGAATTAATCTGCTGTTTTTCGACTTCAAACGAACTCCCACATTTCTTATAGCAGTGGATGGCACTGTTGTCCACCTAGTAGCCCAAACTAGAAGGAGGGACCTCATCCTTATCTCTTCCTCACTTTCCTCATCTGGTTTGTCACCAAGTCCTTCAGATTGTACCTCAAAATAACCTTGAATCGGTTTACTTTCCTCCATCTCTATTATACTATCCTAGTCCTTTCCACCATCATCTCCCTCCTTGATTAATGTAACTCTCTCCCGCCTCAGCTTTCCACAGCTTTCTCTTGCCTGGCTCTAATTCATTTTCCCATCTACCTGGCCCCCACTCATCCTTCTTACAAAAGAATTGAGTAGGCAAGTAGGGTTTTGAAATGTCATTTTCAAAACCAATAAGGATGTGTGTCTATATATATGCCTACTGTATGTATACAGAGAATATGCAAATTTTAAGCATCACTTCTCCCACAACTGAGCTGCTCTCACCCTGGGGGTGGAATCTGGCAGCTGTTCCATCATCCATAAACAGCCTGACTTAGCTCATTAAGATAGGACAGGAAAAACAAGGCTATATCCATGGGTATCTGCCTTAGAGCCTTTTTTTTTTTTTTTGCAAGTTTTATAAGTTAGATTTGGCTGTAAAGGAGAAATTAGCTGAAAAATAGTTAATTTCAGTTAACTGGGTCAAAAGTATCTGCTCAACTACTTCAACAATACAATTTTTGAAGTTACAGTTTGGCATCAAAATGAATATCCCAGTATTCCCTCTCCACTAAAATCAAAGGTGCCAAGGCTAATAAGTTAGAGGAGCCACACCAACCAAAGGACTTGGACTAGACAGAACTTGAAAAAGATAAATCATCCATCCACCCTAAACTAAAACATCCCTGGTGGGGGGAGGGGGGAGTCATTTTCCAAAAAGTGCTGGGCTTCGGCCAGTAGTCTAGGACATGTCTTATTAAAATATCACCATACATCAGAGTTCTCTGACCTTCAGACAAATTACAGATTTAAAACAAACAAACAAACAAACAAACAAACAAACAAAAAACCAACAGCTTTTACTGGGAGAATTGCCTAGCTTTTAAGCTACTGAAACCAAATGATGATACCTCTAAATATCAATACTTTGCCTCTGTCTTTCTTGGCCAATTAGAGGGATTTAGATTGCTGAAGACATTAGCTGGTGGGACTGAGAAGTAAAGGCTGAAAATATCTATTCTGGTGGAGTCTCTGTATAATGCCAGTGTTGAAAGGTGAACTTACCATCTTCATTTGAGGCTGTCAATAGTTATTGCAACTTTTCAGGGACATGATAACCTGTGCATACATAATCAAATCTGTCTCATAATGAGGACTATAATTTGTTATAATGACACAGAAAACAATGTAAGCCCTAGTCCAAGTTGCAGTTAACTGAGAGGTTTCTAGCTGTTTCTGAGTGGCCGCTGTCTCTCACCACCAGGGGACAGCTGGTACATTGTTCCATAAAGCGACAACCCCCCACCTCCACTCTATCTCAGTGTGACTGAATGTTTACCTTAGTAGTGCTTCACATATTAAAAACACCTACATAAAGCCATAGCTCAGGTAGAGTAGGCCCATTCGCTAATGCCTATCAAATACTAGTTTTCTCCTTTAAAAAATAACCATCAATAACAACAAAATGTGCCTACGCCTTGCTGCTCCCTCAAGCTACCATTCAAGTCCTCTCCTTCCTGGTCAAAACCCTCCAGTAAACCAACCACATGGCTGCTTCTGTCTTACTTTGTAATCCCTTATAATTGTAGTTTCTATTCCTGATTTCTGTTCATCCATCCATCCATCCATCCAAACACATGTGTTGAGTGTCTACAGTGTGCCAGGTTCTGTGCTAAGTGCTGGGGATGCAGAGATAAACAGAGAGAACTGGTCCTTATCCTCAGGGAGTTTATAGTCTAGAGAGGGAAACTCTACTAAAAATACTATTTCCAAAGGAATCATGAACTTCACCACCATCCCCAGACTGGCCCAGTTCAGCTCAAACAGACATTAAGTGCCTACTCAGCAGTGTCCTGGGCTTTACACTGAACTAGAATAAGAATTCTTTTTCTTCAAGAATCTTTGGGAAGATTAGACATTTATACAAATAATTTGGGACAAACTAGAATATATTGAGGGTCATAATGAAAGTTCGAAGTAAATGATTTATAAGAGAGAACTGAGATGGAGAGAGAGAGAGAGAAGAAATAGAACTTTCTAGCTATGAGAATCAGAGAAAGCTTTTTGGATGTGGTGCCATTTGAGCTGCCCCTAATAATTATAAAGAACTCTACTAATTTGGTCTTTGTTGTCTTTTTTTTTTTTCTGTATTTGTCTTCTTTATGAAGAGAAAGGTTGGGAAGTATTAGTTGCATTTTATAGACATGAAAACTGGGTCCTTGATAGGTCATCATTTATTTGAGGTCCCTCAATAAACCAGCGACATGCTCACGAACGCCTGGCTCCCTACCTTCTGAGACCTGTGTTTCATCCATCAGACATAACTGCCTCAGAACAGACATAGCACTTCCGTGGGATAATTGCATTTTAATTGAACTGTCTGTACAACGCTGTAAACGCCTCTGCAGAGATGGAAGAGTGTGTGGCTTGATAAATAAAATCATTCCTACTAATAATTGCTTTGGCATAAGGATTATGGCTCTAAGCTCCAGGAGAAGGTGCTCCTGAAAGGCGTGTGCTGAGATTCACTAATTTTTTTTTAAAGAAATTCCATAATTGGAGGTGAATGTGAACGGCCCAGAATGTTCTCATATAGAAAATCAGTGCACCTGCAAATGGGCGTGGGGGCGTTCGGTCTTCAAAGCCAGGGCTGTGATGAGCGTGCTGAGCAGTACGGTATTTTAATCCTCTGTGTGCGACATTAATGCTCATGCGGGACTTTGTCCACAGCCAGGGTCACGTGACCGGAGAGCAGCAAGCAGTCTCTTCTGGAGGCACACATGGCCATATGGTTTCTTTACAGTATTTGCCCTACTTTGGGAACAGAGAGCATTGGGAGTTGGGTTACTTGCTTCCATCCCGTTGCATAGACCTGACTGGCCAGAAGATAGGACTGATAGGACTGTGCCTCGGGTCATACCGCTCATGACACACCTATGACCATTTCCTACTCTGGGCTTTCTTGTCTTCCTCTTTGCTCGCTCCCTACTGCGCCTCCTTCTGGGCTCCAGAGTTTCGGTCACATTACGTAGGTCTAGCCCCAGTGCTGCCTGTTATTCTCGAGCAGGGTATGAAACCTCTCTGAGCCAAAGTTTTCTCGACCGTAAATTGAGGCTCGTTAGGGGTTGTGAGGAACAAATGTCCGTGTAAAGCATTAGGACAGTACCTAGCACACTGAGAGTGCACGATGCGTGTTGTCTCTTACCCTTGTTCTGTCCCCATTCCATTGGGTCCTTCTCTCTCTCGTTTCTCGTATTTGTGAAGATTCCACTTGCTATGTCTGATCACCCTTGGGGCTGGTATTGGACTTGACTGATGCTAAGTGATGTGGGGCTTAAACAGCCTTTGTTCCTGACAGTATGAGTGATGGGAACGTAGGAGATGGTATTCTCTCTCATGCTTTTGTTTTGTTTTTTATTGAGCCCCCCAAAATAACACCTGCTTCTAACCACATAGCAGCAGGTGGAATTAATCATGTCTAGAACATGGTATTCCCTCTCCCACAAGGAAAATGTCAAAGAAATAAAATGGAACCAGAATTAGCAGTCCATGTATTTTTGCCACTCATTTTGCACTAATACTTCTTATGGTCTATCATCCTGGCTCGTACACGCCACCCTGTTAGGGAATTTTTGCATCATCTCCCATGAAACTAGAGGCTTTCAGGCCATCCTCATCAAGGTCCCTGATGTTTGGGTGTCTGTTTTATTTACATGTTCTCCCACCAAGTGAAGATGTGACCCTCCGATGGTATAGCGTGATCTGTGTCCTCCGTCCAGAAAATTGTCTTTTTTTTTTTTTTTTCCCTGAGCTTTAAGTGGAGCTAAGGAGGTCAGAAAGTAGAAAGTAGAAGTTAACAAATGACTCAAAATCTACCGTAACAGAACTTTGTTGTTCACCTACTGTTCCTCCATTCCAGGGCCACCATCTGATAGAAGGGATCTCAGGTACGGTTCCATAAGTATAAATATAGATGATTATTTCTGGCGATTTCAAAAAGAGTTGTCATAAGCAGGAACTAAGGGTTTTACCTGGTAAAATAAAGGGAGGCCACCTCCTGCTTTTCTCAGCTCCCCTTCCTGTCCTTTTCTCCACAGTTCGCAAAGGTTACCGGATTCAAGCTGACAAAGAGAGAGACTCCATGAAGGTCCTGTACTACGTCGAGAAGGAGCTGGCTCAGTTTGATCCAGCCAGAAGGATGAGAGGCAGATGTGAGCATCTGTTAGTGCCATGTGATCTGTGCCTCATGGCTAAGGGGGATTTCTTGGGCAGGCCTGAGCTCTCGGGGCTCAGAACTAGCAGGGGTGCTGGTGATGTCCTGAAGAGAGTAGCTCTGAGGGCACAGAAGGGAGAAAAAGGGCTCCTGGTGTGAAGCGTAGAGCAGCTGTGTACCACCTTGCTTTATGTTGTTTCTCTCCGTGGGGCAGTCGGCATTGATGGGCCCAGGCAGTGCTGGGGTTGGAAATGTTTTCTCCCAAGAGTCATTCCCTTCTATTCAAAATACTGACTAAAGATGTGAGTTTTTTCCCCTAACATGAAATCCCCGACCATTGAACAACAGTCCAGCTGCCGACTTGCTACATGGAGGCCTTAGGGAAGCGGAAGGACAAGTCTACCAAAGGAATCTACAGAAAAAGAGGCCTATGTTCCTCTGAGATGCCCAACCGCAGAGACTGAGGGGGTCTAGCAAAGAGGCTGCCCCTCTTGTCAAAAGAACTTTTCAGTTTCTGAGCTTGTAGGTGGCAGGGCCCTAGCCTTCACTCACAGCCCTTGGACACTCTGCAGCGGACACAGCGGAGTACTTGGGGTGGATTCCGGATTACCACCGATGACGAGAGACCGCTCAGGGCAGGTCTGACGTGGATGGGCTGATTACTGGAGGGTGCTGGCCGGCATGGCAGTGAGGTCACTACCTCTATCTCTCTCTTTGAACCCTCCTCGCCTTGGAAGCGAGGAGAGACTTGATGGAACTGTTGGGGAAACAGTCCCAGACTAGAGGCGCTTTATTCAGATTAAGGACAACATATTCCTCCCAGTTTGCAATGCTAAATTCATCCTGTCTGAGCTGCGTTCCTTGCTGCATCCTCCCACCGCCCAGACTATAAAAAGACCATCTCCAGATTGGAATGTCAGGAATGCAGATGTCACTGCACTTGACAACTTAGTTGTAATGTGTTGTCATGGAGCCCTGGGAGGGGACAGAGATAGCGATCCAGGAGAAGGAGGCTGGGGAGGAAATCTGTGAATCTCTCAGCTAGGAGAAAGAGTTAAAAACTGAAGTCGAAACTAAAGGATGGATCCTGATTTAGGTGATGTCACCAGTCTACCTGGATTAAAATGGTCTCCAGGGACTGGCTGGTCAGAAGGTAATGGCATCTGAGCACCCAAGGGGACCTTAGAGGTGGCCGAGGTCAGTCTGCAGTGTACAGATGAGGAAAGAGAAACCCAGAGGGTTGAAGTAACCAGACCGGGATTAGAACCCAGCTCTTCTGATTCCCAGTCCTGTGCTCTTTACACAAGACATTTTTGAGCCAACTGGATGGCTCCGTGGCTGTAGCAGCTGTTTCTGTTCAGAGATCACAGCCTTCCACCTCCTAGGACTTTTTAGTATGTTGGAACAGAAGAGACTGAGATGGTTGCATCCGCCTCCCTCATTTTACAGAGGAGGAAAGGAAGCAGGGAGGGAAAGGACCCAGTGTTGGCACCTCGGTACCAGTGCCACAACTGGAACCAAGATCTGGAACCTGCAGGCTGACATTCCAATAACTGCATAGAGATAAAGTGGGAATACAGTTCACTTGACTTTGCAAGGCTTTCTTTCTGAAGAGCAGAGTGAACCCTGGGGTGGATCACGGACATGGGACAGTCTTGAAGATCTCATTGTAAAACAGATTTCATGGTTTCAGGTTGTGACGAGATTCTGTAAGAACTGGGAATCTCAGGTTCAGGAATTTGCTAGCCAGTAAGATCCTCACTTTCCTTGCCCCTGGTAAGTAGGGGGTTGCACTTGGGATATTTTTAGTCCAGAATCCCAGTGCAGTGATCTTGCAGACTGCAGCTCCCAGGGCAAATAGGTTCCACCTCCTGTTTTTGGAAATAGTTTTATTGGAACAGAGCCAGGCCAGTCCCCTTAGATGTTGTCTATGACTGCTTTCACACTGCAATGGCAGAATCGAATAATTGTAACAGTGTGGCTTGCAAAGCCTAAAATATTTACTGTCTGGTCCTATACAGAAAAAGTTTGCCTATCCTGTTCTAGAGTTACATTATTAGATGTTTGTGAAGCAGGGATGTTGATGTTTACATTCAATGTGGCAGAAATGTTAGCGCGGCATACAACCTAGATAGTCTGTCACTACGAATGGTGAAACGGAGATAGCCCTCACTATGTGGAGATATGGAAAAGATCCATTATTCCCTGAAGTTTAAGGAAAGTTCAGAGCCAACAATGGGATGTTTCAATAGTTTCACTTGAGGCATTTTAAAGTTCTCTTCTGTACTGTTCCCAGGAGAGTAGAATTCACTGGGATCATGAGAAAAGGAAGGTTCTAGATTTTATTAATCAGTAGCATCTGAGCTCTTTTCCTTTCAAATGGGCACTAACTAGTCCATTCTCCTTAGGAGGAGGAAAAGGTTTAAAAGTTATAATTCAAAACCAACTGATTGCATGACCAAAATGAATGGCATTCGCAGTAAGCCCAGACCCTGATAAAACAGGAGGCTGTGTTTATGCAACAGGGGGAGGGAGGGGAGGCCCTTCCTTTCCTCTGTGGGTGGGAGTGCTCCTCCAAGAACTCTTGGGGCTAGGGAAGAGAAGTAGAGGGGAACCTGAGACACAGATTTGTGCTGCCCACATCCTATCTTGGCTTACCTTTTACTCGAGAGCCAAGCCTTATACCTTGTAAATGTTGATTTTGATAATATTTTGAAGTTCTAACCAAAGGATTTTAGAAAACAAACGGATCCAGTTGCATTACAAATATTCATTAGGTGTGTTTTTTAAGTAAAATGATATTCAATCCATTTCAAAGTTCTGTAAACAAATGGTTGGTTTTTTGTTGGTTTTTTCCCTCCCTTTCTTTCTAGACTTTGATTCTTGTCTTGTTCACAAGTTCTTTTGCAAAATGCTACTTAGGCCACTTTAGAAAACGAGAAAACTGTGACCATCCCCCCCTTCTTTGTAGGAAGAGCACAAGTGGAGGCCAACAGGCCATAAGTGCAGCCCACCCCTCTTTTCTTCCCCTACCTCTACATGGCTGTCCTAGCCACCCATGGCCACATTCACCTGGAATATTCTTTAGGGAGGCAAAGAAGTCTTTGTGGGCCCTAGAAATGGCCTTGGTACCAATTGGGAAGGATAGTCCACGTTCTCAGATGAGCGTCCAGACAGGGGATGATTGGATACTAGGTGTGCAGTCCCTGTGAGCTGTGGTCTGTGGTGAAGTGCGTAGCTGAAGGAGGCTGGAATGGGGCTCCTCTAAAGCATGGGGCTGCACTGGTTCTGAAGGCCCATCCTGGGACGTGGCCACCAGTGAGGAAGATTTTGTGAACCGTGGCTTCTCTCTCGTTTTGCCCCTTTTGGCTCAACATGCCTGGGATCATCAGAGCTTTCGCGGAATTCTGTAAGAAGAAAAACACTGGAACAAGGATGATGATGCCCTAGGATGAAACCAGCTGCAAAGAGCCCAAGTTCTGGGAAACACGCCTTAGGTGGAACAGTAACAATTGTTTTCCTAGTCTAAGAACAGAGCCTGTATAGGAAGCCTTCTTCTCTATAAGCAAGTGGGCTTCTGGACGGAGCCGGTTCCTGCTGAGCTAAGAACACAGACACCGTTAGTTCAGGTCTACAACCAGACCCAACAGGATTGAAGCCTTCGGGAGGGGGTTTCCCCAGAGCCATTAACAGAGCTCCCATCCTAATACGCAGAAGGCTTTCTCATGCCTGGTTTTGTCCCCGCAGATAACAACACCATCTCCGAACTCAGCTCCCTGCATGAGGATGACAGCAATTTCCGCCAGGCCTACCACCAGATGAGAAGCAAGCAGTTCCCTGTGTCCGGGGACTTGGAGAGCAATCCTGACTACTGGTCAGGGGTCATGGGAGGCAGCAGCGGGGCCAGCCGGGGGCCCTCGGCCATGGAGTATAACAAGGAGGATCGGGAGAGCTTCAGGTACAGGTGAAGATGGCCGCACCAGGCCACAGCTGCGGGCACGGAGCGTGAAGGGGCTGGAGCTGGAAGGCAGGGTAGCTCTGAGGCGGTTGTTTCCCGAGAACATCTCCATCTCCCATTCTAGGTCATCCTGCCACAGCTCTCTTTGGGCTACTGAACATCCCCTTCTCATATTTAGTAAGCAAAGGAACACCTGTGACACCATGTGTAGTCATAGTCAAGTCCTTTTGAAATGGGTACTCTGTGCTCCTTAATGAACCTTATTAACATTTCCTTGCCCTTCTCATATTTTATTCTATATCCTCTAAAAATTCCCATCCATCATTTCCCTCATTTTTTAAAAAGATTTATTTGAGAGAGAAAGAGAGCGAGCACACGTGGGGGGAAGGGGCAGAAGGAGAGGATCTTCAAGCAGACTCCCAGCATCAGCTGGATCTCACAACCCATGAGATCCTGACCTGAGCCAAAACCAAGAGGCAGATGCTTTACGGATTAAGCTACCCAGGCGCCCCTCCACCATTTTTGATCATTGTTACATGAAAGGTGAACTACCAAACGTTATAATGTTGTATTGGATTCTCCTAACTCTAAAAGGTAGGTACTGTTCACATCCCCATTTTAAGTTGGGGAAACTGAAATGTACAGATGTTAGCTAGAGTCATCTGGCCGGTGGGAGGCCAAGATGTGCACCCTGTTTCGTATTGCTGCTTCCCACTGAATACCATGGTCGCCATTCACCTGTCCTTTATCTTGAAGGACAGTAGACACTGCCTTTCTCTTAGACTTACCAACTGCAGGTAACTCGCAGAGATAACTTGGCCGTGGGGCCCTGAGGGAAGAAAAGGCTTCTCTGTGTATCACCAAATATTACAGGGTATCCTTGGACCACACCTGTTTGTATCACTGACCACACCAGCCACGCCACCCACGCTGGCTTCGAGGCCGGGAGAAGTGAGACCTGTGCTTGTCAACCAGAAGTCAGAGAATCATGATAACCAGGCCCCACGGTGTGTTTCAACACCGTATAAATCACAAAGTATTTTTATCCACACAATTCCGTTTTGATCCTCAGCACGAGTTCCAGAGAGAGCCCCGGTCGTCCTCCCTTTACTGTCTGAGATTCGCAGGCGCCCGCGGTGCCCAACCAAGACCGTGCAGCCAGCCGGGAGCACGGGGGCGCCCCAGCATCGCGCTGGGGCTCCCTGCCTGGTCCCGGGCCCGGTCCGGCCCAGGGGGCCGACCTTGGTGGCTAACCGCCGTCCCCTCTGCCCTCTGCCCGCAGCCAGCAGCGCTCCAAGTCAGAGATGCTGTCCCGGAAAAACTTCGCCGCGGGAGTGCCGGCGGTCTCCATGGACGAGCTGGCCGCCTTCGCCGACTCGTACGGGGCGCGCTCCCGCCGGGCGGACGGCGACAGCCACGAGGCGCGGGGCGGGGGCCGCTTCGAGCGCTCCGAGGCGCGCGCCCTCGGCGGCTTCTACCAGGACGGCTCGCCGGACGAGTACTATGGCCCGCGGAGCCGCAGCCGGGAGCCCCTGGGCGACGCGGGCCGAGCCTGGGCCCCCAGCCCCCCGCGCCGGCGGCCCGACGACGCGCCCCTGCCGCGCCTGGTGAGCCGCACGCCGGGCACGGCGCCCAAGTACGAGCACGGGCCCCGCGCCGGCGGTCTGGAGCGCCAGGCGCGGCCCGAGGGCGCCAGCCGCGGCGGCAGCCTCGAGACGCCGTCCCGGCTGAGCGCGCAGCTCGGCCGCCGCAGCGCCTCCTACTACGCCTGGTCGCCGCCCTCCACCTACAAGGCAGCGGCGCCGCAGGACGACGAGGACGACTCCGCCGACGACGACGACCCGCTGCCGCCCTACAGCGAGCGCGAGCTGAGCCGGGGCCCGTCCTACCGCGGCCGCGACCTGCCCTACCACAGCAACTCGGAGAAGAAGCGGAAGAAGGAGCCCCCCAAGAAGACGGTGGGGCCCAGCCTGGTGCCCCCCGCGTAGGGGGCCCGTCCGGGGTGGCGAGGGCCGGGAGGACGAGGAGGGGGAACGCAGCGGCTTGGCTGATGGGGGCCGGCCTCGCCCGGCCCGGCACCAGCTGGAGTCTGAGCCTGAGGCCCTGGCGAGGGGCTAAAAGCAGAAACAGCAGGTGTTAGATGGAGAGTCTCCCATCCTCAAGACCAGCTTTGAGAAGCAGGTAGCATCAGGGATTCGAGGCATCATCACCACCACAGACATTTAGGTGGACCTCTGAGATCTGTGTGCAGAATGTTCTAGGCATGCCTATATGCGCCTTTCTCCCCATCTCCAACCCCTTGAGGGGAGGGTTTATAACTTGCATAAAATTCCCCAGAGCGTTCACATCCCAGAGAAGGTTAGTGGCTACTGCTGTTTTTGAAGGACAGCTCACTTCTTTCCTCCCCTGACATTGTGTTGAAGGTAAACTAAAAATTGTGCTCCGTGTTTGTGAGGGAAACCTTTTGGTCCCTGCCCAGTTGTCTCTTTTGTAATGGCCTTATGAAGATTTTATTGCTGACTCTGTAAATGCCAAGAGCAGCCCAGTCCATCCCTCAGCCCCCAGATGTGAGCTCCGGACCTCAGAGAAACACTGGGGACAGTCACAGGTGTCCACTCTCAGCTGCCAAAGTGCCTCTGCCCCCTGTGCCCTGGAGGCCGCTCTGTGAGCCCAAGTGCTTATGCTCCCTCTTGCCTCTTTCACCATTTTGTTTTTCATAATTCAAGGTGGACGTTTTCTTCAGCGTGTAGTATGGGGAGAGAATATGAATGGAAAAAAGTTATTAACCCCTCTAAAACAATTAAAATATCTTTTGTTGTTCTTTGAAGAGAACAATGAGATGACCTATGAAGTACCATGAACAGGCAGTGAACTTTCAGGTCATGTCGGGTTCACGTGCTCCAACCACACTAGCTCTTGTGCAGCTGTGAACGTTGTAGTTAGCCCTAGAGGGCCGGGAAGTTGTTCTCTGGCCATGGAACTAAGTTCTATCCGATGTATGTTGGCTTCAGCACCAGCTGAGGCTACGGAATGGTAACCACAAGCCTAATAAGATGCCCTGAGTCAGGGTGTGCCAGACTCTGGACTGCGTGTGGACTCTGCCCAGGGAACCATCTGTTATGTTGTGTTGGGTTTCTTTAACTGTCGTGTGGTTTAATGTTGTGCTCTTTCTCCTCTTTTCCAGAGTGACTTTCCAACCAGGATGTCCCTTGTGGTCTGATGTTTGTTTTGAAGACACTTCTCTGGGTGACTAGAAATCAGAAGCAGACCACTGGGACAAGACACAAACCCAAGAGCCAGCAGGCCCGGGACCTTCTCTGGCCACCACTTCGGAAGATTTGCTGATCTTTGCTTTGGCAAGGGATGGGGGGGCAGCCTTTAAGGGAGGCTGATTCCAAACCTCAGCGTACATCTAACTAGTATGCAAAACTTAAGAAGATGACTGCGTGTGAGAACATTCCCACACATGGAGTGTCTCACCCACTGAGTTCATCCTGCCTGATATTCTTCCGTAGCTGAACCAGGATTCCTTTTCCAGTTCTGAAAGGGAGTTAGCTCTGGACTGCTAATCTCTAGAAAATGCCTCTGCCTCCAGTATGTTCTTCTATACCTCCCATGCTGTGCTTAGAGACAGAAAAACTAATTACTACTATTAGAAGAAGGCCTTGTACTGACAATGGAAGATAGCTTTAGGCAAAATATACCTTTTATCCCATCTCCTCCCAGTCATGAGGCAATGACTATTGTCACACTAAAATCAGAGGGCCTTTGGTGAGCTCAGTGACAGTGACCTGCAGGACAATCACAGAAATGACTTCAATTTGCCGTTTTGAATGACAGCTCTTGAGTGGCTGGAACAAGACAAAAGAGAGTATCCCTTTTTGAAAAGCAGTGTAAGTGGTATTTATTTTTCCATTCTGAGAAATTAAACTGCTTTTTCTCTTTCCGCTGTGCACAGTGACATCCGAGTCTTGGACATTAAGGGCTCTCCTCATCCTCCCTTCTCCTGGACTTTCCACAGGTTGGTGCCACCCACAGAGCCCCACTTCCCTCTGCACTCTGATTAAATTGTCATCAGGTGCCTTTCGAGAAATGCTTAAAATACACACATGAAAGAGAAGAGGAAGGAAAAAAAAAGGAGAAAGCAGTTATGCAAAATAGAGAAGAATGAAAAAAAGAATTTAAGAGGAAAAGAATCTGTGATCTCACTATATTTTGAACGTGGGCCATTTTCCCCACAAACTCCACTCAGTCTTCTCTGGTTTCGTACTTCATTTGCCATGAGTTGTTCCTGCCATCCCAGCTCTGTTATTCCAGGGCCCCAGGGATGGGTGGAGCGTGCCTCTCTCCGACTCACCAGGCTGCTGCTCTAGATGCTTTGGGAAATGAGTGATACTGCTCTCTCAGGAAGGACCACTTCCTAGTCCCACCCTTGCCTAAATCCCAAAGCTAGATATCTCCGGATTTTGCAGTTTGTACAGATTGCAAGAAATGGCCACACTTTCTTCCCTGCTCATCAAGAGGTGCAGTCTGTTTCTCCACCCCTCGAATCTGGGATGGGCCATGTGATTTAATTTGGCCAGTGGCCCAAAACAAATGTAACACAAGCAGAGACTTGAAAAATTCTTGTGCATGGGGCCTGTCTTCTCTTGCCGTTCTTGGGAACCTTGCCATCGCCACGAGGTGAACAAGCCTGGGCTGTCCCACTGCAGGATGAGAATAGGCCCAGTACCCCGTCCATCCTATCTGACAGCCTGTCAAGTCTCAGCTGATTGCAAACAGCTGTGTGAGCAGCCAAGCCTGACAGGAGAACTGCCTAGCTGAGCCCAGCCCAAATTTGTTCCGACCCAAGGCATGAGAAGTGGGTGCACTCTTTAAATGTTCATTTCTCTTCAAGGAAAGCTGACTGTTTCTCCTGGTCTGGATGTTCAGCCCTTAATCCCGGACTCCATCTAACCTTAGGTGTCTCACAATCTCCACTTTCTTTGGCAAACGTCTGCCAAAGCTTTTCACCCCGCACCATTATGGTAAGACACGTGGTTGGATCAAAAATCACTGGAAGACAATGATGCTTGGCCTCCCAGCAGTGGTCAACTTTCTGTCTTCAAGTCCATGGGCAACCTCTGAAGGTTTCTTCAACATCTTCTTGATCTTGTCCAGAGCCACCTGACTGGAGCTGGGCCCTAGTCTCAGAGCACCATTCCACTGGTATCTTTACTTTGCGGCCTGTTCAAAACAGTCCTACATGTACAAGGAAATAAAGAAGTGGCTGGTGAAGGTCAGAAGGATGAGTTGATGTCATTGCCTGGAGGAGACCTGGCCTACTAAAGGACTTTGCAGTGGCTTTGGCCTGTCTGAGAGGAACCAGGGACAGTTCAGCCCAGTGCTGGCACTTCCAAGGGCAGGAAGACACAAGCCATAACCTGGTGCTGAGTTTTAGACTTGCTGGTGTCCCTGGCCTCTGAGAGCCTAGGTCTAGTCTATTTGGGCCCCAAATCAGATGGGAAGGATGATTAAACATCATCATTTCTTAGTCACCAGCTTTGGATTTCAACTTGCTCAGGCAATCCTGGAGAATATTGGGTAGCTGCAGAAGCTATTATCTCTTCACACTGAGCACTGTGTCAGGCTTCTCTCCACCAAAGAGCCCCATAGCACCACCTGCAGAGACCAGACATTCTGCTTTTGTTAGCCGAGGGCATGTAGGATTTTGGAGATGGTTAGGGGAGTCATAGGGAAGGAATTACTACAATTGGAAACCTGCAATTCCAAAGACAACAAAACTATAGATAGACCATACAATAAGAAAACACGAAGACAATAGGCTCCTGAAATAACCTGGGGAGATGGGACCAGGTTGTCCCCTGTAGGGCTGCATAAATCACTGAAACTTCCAGAGAGAGAGAACACTGTTGTTTCTGGGTATGTGGATAGAGACAAGAACTGGCTAGACAAGTAGAGGCAAAACTGGCCATCCTCGGCACCCTGGCTTTTCCCAGTGGGTCCTTTTGTTTCTTCCCTGAATAGTGTTTCCCACAGAGGAAGGGCTTATACATATTAGCTTCCTTCCTAGCCTTTATTGGGGTACAGAATGTCTTGCATAAGACATGATGTCTGTCCATTGGGACCCTGCAGTTGAATAGGGGAAATAAGACATGCCCAAGAAAGAAGTAGGAGATTTTATGCATATAATGTGAAATATTGCTATGGATGAATTACAACAAACCCAGAGAATTAAAGTTTTTAAATTTAAATGGGTATATTTTGATATTTAAATGTTTTGTGTGTTTGTCCATCCATTGTGTTTAAAGATAAGCTCAGTGTTCTGAAAAGCCAGTCTTAAAAAAAAAATCCGATTGGAAGAGATGAATTAGGATGGGGAGCAGTATGAGGCAGAGGGCCCAGAGGGATGATGCCGGAGCTGCTTTGTGCCTACGAGTCACAGCTGAGTCAGGGATGTGTTGGATAAGGGGGTGTAGATGCAGGTGGCAAGAGGTGTCCCCTAGAACAGCTTCTTTAGGCCATGCATAGATTCACTAGGAAGCTGGGGACATTTGCCCCAGACCTGAGGGTATGCGTCAGCCATTCCCCCCAGGCACGCCTACAGGGGAGCTCGGCATCTGCCTGTCCGGGGGCTCAGTTCTGCAGCTGTGAGTGCTGCTGGTCACCCTCCCCAACACAGAGAAAGTCTGGCAGAGACAATGGGCCTCTCATCTCCCTTCATACAATCCTCACTCTGCACCTGGCACAGGACAGCATAGAGTACCTCTAGCCTGACGTACTCCATGCGGAAAACACCTAGCCACGTCTGTATTTCTAAATACTCTGAAAGACAGCACATAGATAATCCGGTTAGATTCCTGATTACCTTCAGAGGCTGAAGTTGCAGATACCATCGTAATCTATCCCTTCTCTTTACAGACTGAGAAATAAACCATCATTGCCATTAGTGAAGTTACAAATCTCATTAGGCCTTTAGATTCCAAGCCTATAAATCTTTTCTGCTGGATCAGTGTTTCCCCCAAATTGCCTAATCATACAAATTCCGCGACTGCTGTTAAAAATATATTGTTGGGTCCCACCTTGGAGATTGAGCAGATGGGTCTCGAGTGAGTATGGGTTCTTTTAACGTATATTTCAGAGGAGTCCTGTGATCAGCTGCATTTGGGAAGTGCCGCACTAGATCATACCTGTGGTGTACCCCAAGCAGCTGGTCCTGAGGCTTCCTTGGGCTTTGGGGATGTCTGCAGAAATCCTCTTGCTCCCTTGGGGGTGGCAGTGGTGCAGCGCCCAGCAGTCTGCCTGCCACGGTGGTTGACTGGCTCGCCAGGGTCCAGAGGTAGGAGAACTGTGTGAGGCAGAGAGAAAGGAAAGCTAGGAACGCTCCCCAAGAGCTGGTTCTAGATGTTTCTAATCCTAGAATAATGATCGATTGTGACAATCTCAGATCTGACAAGAGGAATTACAGGTAATTTTCTCATTCCCTTGATGTCATTCTGAGCAAAACTTAGATCACGAATAGAAAGAAAAGAGACCGCTAGGGAAATGGCGAATCATTTTTTGAAGCGTTCAAGTGATCAGCCGGGCTGGTCACCTCCCACTTCCACCTTAAAGACCCAAAGTGGGGTGGGCAAGAATAATAAAATCTACATTATATACCCTTCCAACATCAGATTTAGATGCTGCCAGAATCTTGCTAGAGTTTAAAATTGATTTATAGGATGTGGAGATCCAAATTCACCAAAATAGGGTCCCAGGTACTTTAAAGTCCTAGAGGAAAAAAGTGCCTAGTTGTTGTTTTGTTTTGTTTTGTTTTCTGCTAGGATCCTACCTCCTAGTCACCTGGGAAGCTGATCTATGGAACTTTAAGTGAGGGGCTTTTACTATCAGAGTGGAAGAGAGATAATGTTGAGCTGCTTAAAGCAGCATCCTGAGTTTTGTCCCTGCCTGAGGGTGATAAGTTTAATACTAACAGCATTTGTGTTATTTTTATGGTGTATTACTGTTTACAGAGCACTTTCACAGGCATTATATCCTTTGATCCTCACAACGCCCTCCTGCGACCAAGGCAAGGGGGATGCTGTGGCTTCCTTGTCAAACAGCATGTCAAGCTGAGCCTGAGAAAAGTGATTTGCTGATAGTCTGAAGGTTTTTAAAGTTGTAGAGCCAGGCCCTCTGTCTGTCTAGGGTTCTTCCCCCACAATTCCTACCACACCCACAGGACTGGCACCCGGCTGATTCGCCCCTGGTGCAGAGAGCCGTGAACCCCGTGCTCAGCCACAGGCCACCGGCGGCACGAGGCGGTGAAGTTGGACGTTTTCTCTTTCCCTAGCTGTGCTGCGACGGGAAAAGGCTTCGACAACAAGATGCTTCAGGTCCCTTCCTGAGGAGGCATTTCTGAGCCAAACTACAAATTCATCTAGACTCAGAATGCCGGGGTTCAGGGCCAACCTGCTCAGAAGTGAACCATTCGGCACCTCCACTGCATTTAGGGATTTTAGGTGGAACTACGAAGGACTGGATGTAGAAGGAAGCGGCACAGCTGCATAGTTAGAAGTTTGGTGGGAGTTTCTTGCTGGGGCTGGACCCAAGCCCATGGGATGGGGCTTGACCATCTCTTCTGGGGAAGCAGAGAGATACAGATAACTTCACTCTTACCTGGGCTTTAAGGAAAAGCCACTTTATTAACAAAGGTATTAGACACGCTCCAATGAGAATTTTCCCTTTGGGAATACACAAGAGGGGAAGAGAAGGAGCAACAAGACAAAGGGGTCAGAAATCTGTGTCATGAGAGTCACCTACCTTGTCTTTGGCATCAAAACTAAAATGTTGTATCACTCTTGCCCATGATTTTTTTCAGTGTCTAACAGATAAAGTGAATTTGCTTGTCATGTTTTAATCTAAATAAAGTATTTCACCTACATCTGTTATCAAGAACTCATAATTAACACAACGATGTTTAATCGTGATCTGATACTAAATGACCTCAGCGGGAAAAAAAAAATCACACAGGACTGCCTCCGATTGTTTTAAGTACTGTAACAGAGGGTTAAATACCGTGGGATTGTAGGGGAAGCAAGAGTGAACAGAGCCTAAGTAGGTTTTCACAGACTTTCATAAGCTATGGCCTAGATAGATTTTTGTTGCCACACTCATTGCTCTCCACACACTAACATTCAGGAGAACATGAGGAGTAGGAAAGATGGTGGACAATGTAATGGTACCTAGCTCATTTTCAAGAAGGGCACAAGTATTTGCTTGCTAGAAATAGCACTTGGGGAAGGGGGGAAGGAAGCTATTTGTGGGAGGATATTTTAAGTTCTGAAGAGATCTGAAAAATTCTACAGCATCATAATTCAGAGAAGGCCACTTAAAACCTTTGTTAGCAAAAGAAGGGATAAGCAACTTCAGGGACGTAGTAATCCTTTCTTATTAGCCAGGCCCTATCAAGGGAGTCTTAGATTTTAGAGTCCCAGTTGAATACAAAGCCTGTCCACTTGCTTGAAGCATCTGGACTCAATTCTCTTAGTAGTTAACTTAAAATGTTCACGTGTAGATTTAACTTAAAGACAGACCCCACAACAGTTTAACTGTGATTACTTCCTCTGGACTTTCTGATATTTCGTCCATTGTTTTGATTTTATCTTGCTTATAAAATATTGTGGTCAGAAAAATAAAATATCAGTTTATAAAGTGTTTAGAATCACCTACATGTTTCTTCTACACATCTTTCCTTTTTGCATTTCAGGTCTTCTTTTGAAATCTTTTCCCCTCTTCCTGAAGGAAGCCTTCTCTAGTAGTGGTCTTTTGGTAGGATACTCTACCCGTTTTTGTTCATCTAAAACAAAGTCTTTATATCATTCTTGTTCTTGAAAGATAATTTCACTGAGTAGACAATTTTAAACTAGTAGTTATTTTCCCTTGGCATGCTGAAGATATTAGTGTATTCTCTTCTGGCTTTTATTTTTGCTTGTAAGTCAGTTACCAATCTAATTATCCTTCCTTTGTAAGTAATCTATCTTGTCTCTCTGGCTGTTTTTAAGATTTTCTTTTTGTCTCTAGTGTTCTTTGATTTAATTAACATGGTGTGGATTTCTTTTTTACTTATCCAGATTGGGATTTGTTGTGCTTCCTGAATCTATGGATTGGATTTTCCATTAATGATGGAAAACTCTTATTTTTTTATTTTATTTTTTTAAGAAGCAAGTAGATTTATTTTGTATGCAGGGCCAGGCCCATTGGCCACACGACTCGTTGTTTGGACCTAGGGCTTGGCTGTGTGAAAACTCTTAGTTATTAACATGTCAAATATGTCTTCTCCTTAAGCTTTCTTTTGAGAATTCCTATTAAATGTATGTTAGGCTTTTCCATCTCATCCTCATATTGCTTAAGCTATCTTTTGTATTTTTCATCTCTTTGTCTTTTTGTGCTGTATTCTGGGTAATTTCTTCAAGTTTATCTTCCAGTTCACTATTTTTCTCTTCAATTGGCTCCAATCTCCTTCGTTGAGTTTTAATTTCAATTAATAAATTTTTTTATTTCTAAAAGCTCAGTTTAGTTCTTTTTCAGATTTGCATGGTCATTGTTGATACCGTCCTGCTCCTTATTCTTGTAGATAATTCCTTCTTATTTTCTTGACTACATTAATTGCACTAATTTTATACTTTATACCCAGTAACTCTATCTGCAGTCTTCATAGGTTTTTGAAGTTTGTTACTTCTGCTAACTCTGACTCATGGTTTCTTATTTCCTTATTATGTTTTGTAGCTTTTTTGATTATGGACTCATGTTTGGTAGAATGCCATATTGCATTGATGCCAGTCAAGAAAGACCTTTGTTGCCCCTTACCTGTCCTCCTTCTCTCCATAATGACTCCACATATACACAGTAACTCTGGAAGACCCAAGAGAAATGAGTAATTTGAGTGAAGAGGGAATGGACGTGCTAAGTGGGATAAATCTAGGAAGTACATGCATTTCTCTCTAATGCAAGCTTCTAGACTAAAATGAGCCTAAGATAAAAGAGAACAAGAAGCTTTAACTTTACGTATTGTTCATATTTTGATCATTATAAAAGAGTCCCTATTTTAATTCTAGAAATAAGACTATTTGAGGGTGAAAAGTGAACAGGAGTCCCTATATTAGTCGAATGACCAAAGAAATTATGGATCCAGTTTTATTCAAGAAGCAAAGAAGTACGAGACCCATAGGATGGATTATAATTAGGCACTTGTGGGGGAAAATATGTTATCTTATGTTTGCACCCTATCAATTCCCATTTGTTTAATGTAAAAGTCAAATTTTTATAGACACTCAATTCATGAAATAAAGAACTAGGCTTAACTAGGTTTCAGAAAGGTTCTGAAAAATCTTGACAGATACATCCTAATAATACTTATCACACCATTTAAGTGAAAGATTTTCTGAATTTGGTTTTAAGCATTTTCTGAAAGCTTGTCAGGTGGTCTGAGATGACTCACAAAATATGGCAGGAGGGAAAGCGGTAGCTAGCAAGCCCAATCCAGAGAAGGGCAGTGAGTTAGCCTGACACACCATCTCGTGGCCCACATCCAAGGGGATACCTCTGGTACCAAATTTCCAGGATTCAAGGTATTGGGATAGAGGTATTCCTCACATTGTTCATGAGGTGTCTTCTTAAAAAGCCATGTATGAATTCACTTTCGGCAAATCAAAGTGCCTTAGGAGATCTTTATTTAGAAGCAATGAGTTTTCCTGTATGTTTTACAAATGTAGACCTTGCCATATTACATTTTCAGGGCAGACTTCTGTGGATACCATGTGAGGAAAATCTCAGGTTTCTTCTGTAGGACCAAGTGAAAATGAGGCACATGCCTCCTTTGATTTAAAGCTATTTTAAAGTGTGCTTCTGATCGCCATTTAGTTACAAGTCTTTTCTGAAGTTAGGTCAGACTTTGATACTACAGAGTTACAGTGAAGCCATTTTCTCATTAACAAGCAAAAATTATGTCATTGTAATGTGCAACCAAATAGTCCATTCCCTGGCCTTTGGCTATAAAAAGATGACTCTCTCTCTCTCTCTCTCTCTCTCTCTTTCTCTCTCTCTCTTCCCCCCTCTTTCCCTCCCCATCCTCTCTTTAAAAAGAAAAAAAAACAAGCAGAGAAGACTTTATAGTCTCTTCTGTTAAAACACTTTTTAAATACAACCCTTGCTCTCAGAAGATGTATTCTTATATTTTGTTTATATATCTTGCAACAGCCCAGCAACAATGTATTCTTCCTGGTCATTTTGTTTTTTCTGGAGCTGTTCAGTCTCCAGCGGAGCAAAGCCAAAGAGATATATATGCTGACTTCTGTTTACCACTGTTCATATAAAAGATCTTTGTTTAACTCAATGGAATTCATTTATAATAGATATACCAGCATCCCTCCTCCCCCATAGCCTCTTGGTGTTGCTGCTGTGGTCCTGGAAACTGGCTTTTCTTATTCCTTCATGACAGGGAGACATGAAGGCCCAGCTGAAGTTTTTCCTTTGGCAGGGATATTAGTCAAAAATCTTTTGGTTGCAAATGACAGAAAGCCAACTCTGACTAGCTGAAAAAAAAAAAAAAAAAGGAGGGGATGGAGGTAGTTTATTAGAAAGATCCTGGGGTAGCTCATAAGATGGTAGAAGAGCTGTAGGAACTGAGGGAAAATCTGGGTTTAATGTAGTCAGATTCTCCCTATGTCCATCACTCACATCTACTTATTTTTTTACATGTATATTTTTCTCCCAGTGAGGACAGACTGTCTCTACGAGGCAGGAATAAAGAGATTAGCAGTCCAGGAGTCTCACAATTTTCCAGCTTATGTGAAAAGACAGGTGAAAGGACTTACTCATGAGAAAAATGAGGAAAGGCTGTGATTGACCCACAGTGAGTCATGTGCCCATCTTTGACTGAGTCACTGTGGCCAGGAAGATGGCAAGTCCACTTATAACCAGGAAGATGAGATTCTCTGAAGGACTGGAGAGTGGGAGGAGAACATTTCTCCAAAGGAGAGAGGGGGCTATTAATAGAAGTGGGATATGCGATGCCATGCAGACAAAACACAGTAACAACAACAGGTATCCACTAATAAATCAAAAAAGATTCTTTTCTTCTACTTAAATTAAATTCAGTTAACAGTGTATTGTTAGTTTCAGGAGTAGAATTTAGCGATTCATCAATTGTATATAAAACCCAGTGCTCATCACATCAAGTGCCCTCCTTAATGCCCATCACCCGATTACCCTATCCCTCCACCCAGCTCCCCTCCAGCAACCCTCAGTTTGTGCCCTAAGAATTTCTTATCTCCCTCTCATTTTTCATCTTATTTTACTTTTCTTTTCCTTCCCCATGGTCATCTGTTTGGTTTCTTAAATTCCACAGATGAGTGAAATCATATATTTGTCTTTCTCTGATTGACTTATTTCTCTTAGCATAATACCCTCTAGTTCCATCCGTGTCATTGCAAATGGCAAGATTTTATTCTTTTTGATGGCTGAGTAATCTTCCAAAACATCTTCTTTATCCATTCATCTGTTGATGGATATATGGACATCTGGGCTCTTTCCATGGTTTGGCTATTGTGGAGATTGCTGCTACAAACATTGGGATGCAGGTACCCCTTTGAATCTCTGTTTGTATCTTTGGGGTAAATACCCAGTAGTGCAATTGCTGGGTCATAGGATAGCTCTATTTATAACTTTCTGAGGAACCTCCACACTGTTTTCCAGAGTGGCTGCACCAGCTCGCATTCCCACAGCAGAGCTCGAGGGTTCCATTTTCTTTACATCCTTGCCAACACTTGTTATTTCTTGTGTTTTTGATACTGGCCATTCTGACTGGTGTAATCTGTTATCTCACTGTGGTTTTCATTTGAATTTACCTGATGCCGAGTGATGTTGAGCATCTTTTCATGTGTCTCTGGTCAGATGTGTCTCAGCAGATTCTGGAGGGGAAATATCTATTTATTAAGAGTTCTTCCCTCAACAGAAGTGAGCACCGTGTACAAGGTGTTCCTCATGAGAACTTGGGGACTGCTCATTTTCCCAAGGAGACTTTTCAGATTTAAATAATTCTATTAAATGAAGGTGGATTTTTATAAGGATCCAAACCCTGGTCACTCAGAACAGTTCATGGGAAATTTTGAAAAGGAAACTTCTTCTCCAGCCATTTGAGGGCTTTTGTGTCCACTTTCATTGCTTCAGAGAGAAAACTCTTTAAGAATTGGCAAACAACTCTTTTTATCACAGCAAACGTATCTCTCATTCCAAGAAACTTATCAGCACATTTTCATCTCCCAGAGAAATTCAGGACTAAATAAAATGTTTTAAATTCTTGACTTTAGGAGACCAGAATTTTTTATAAAGCTGCCTAATGATCCTCACAGTTTGAGAAAGCAAAAATAAAAATCTACCTAAAGACTCTCAGTGTAAGAACTGTAAGGCATAAAAGGGAGCTTCTCAATTCTGCCTTGCAATAGAAGGTGCCTGGCACACGAAGAATGGGGCCCTGGGCTGTGTGCCACAAACGGATGGGTTCCCGGGTCCCTGGATCCAGGCAAAACAAAACAAAACACAACAAAAACAAAACTAGCAGCACACAGTTCATTCAAGAAGGCAAGCGCACAAGCCACATCACATCTTGATAATGACCCTCAATTATGAAATTCCATACGTGCAAATGTTTCCTAAGCAGAAAACTCAAATAACAGAGTTCATTCAAAATTAAGATACGTGGCAAGATGAAAGTCTGACCTTGTCCCTCATTGCTTAAAACTTTTCTGGCTCCCTACGGTCTTTGGGACACAAAACCAAGGGCCTTAGAATCTCTACAAGGTTCTCTGTGGTCTTCCCTCCTCCCTTCCTGCTGTTGCAGCTTGAGTGTTGGTTTCTGCTTCTACTGATGCAAAACCATTTGTAGCATTTGAATACACTGTGTGGTTTTGCACCTTTGTGCCTTTATGGCAGAAGGCCTTCTTCTCTCTGTGCATTTTCTTATGCACACTTTAGGGTTCAGTTTGAGTGTCATGCCCTCTAGGAAGCCCTGCTCTCACAAGGCTAAGAGCTCCCGTCTCATTCTCCCCAGCGCTGTTCAACCTGTCACTGCATTCAACACAGTATTCCAATATGATCTTCTTTTGTGTCTGTCCACCCACGGCAATGCAAGTGCTTCACAAGCATTCTTTCTGTATCCTTCAGCTCACTGTGGTGTATGGCACACCACAGGTTCTCCACTGTGAGCTCCGCTAAACCAGAGCAAGATCATTTCTGACGTTCTGAAAGCTCTGACCTCGGGAGGGCTAGAGGCCAGTCACTGCCATGTGGCTGAATGTGCCCAAGCCCATCATTTGTCCTGGCTGAGAGGTGACCTGGACAAATGATCTCAGTCACTTTAGGGCTTTCGTCTTTGCTACGTGCTAGCAGAGCTTGGAAAACCTTTGAAAGGGATTTGCCAAAAAACTGCTCTCTTTCACAATGACGTATAAGCCTGGAGGCGTTTGGAGGGCAGGAGATGGGGATTGTTTTCACTTATAAGCCGTGGGTGAGAGGCCAAAGATTTTGGAGGTAGAAGCACCTGAGGCGCCCTGCTCTGGCCGCTAACCTCAGGCACTCACTTCAACTGAGGATTATATCCATAGAGGTTATTGAAGAGGCCGCGGGTGAGACACGAAGGAGGCAACCGGTCCATAGATCAGCTGTTTGCAGGCATTGTGGCCAATACCTAGACTAGGGATTACTATCCCCAAGCTCAAGAGAACCACACAAGAGTAAAAGCTCTGTATACAAAATAGGGACATGAGGATTAGACAACTGGGGGGCTTGGAGGACACCCTACCCAGGTCATGGGGAGGATGAAGCATGAGCAACTAAAAATATGCTCAGACTCTGTGCTCCGTGTCTGCTCCCTTCCTCTCCACTGGGTCCGGGTCTCAGTTTATTTTAGTCTAAAAGGCAACAGATCAGTATAATAGGTAGAAAACAGCCATGTTACGAGCACTCCTCAACCTCGTCCTCGTGCAGCGTATGCCAGTTTGTCAGCAGCCAGCCCAGTGTCCAGTATCAAACAAGGTAATGAGTGAGGGAAGAATGCGGGGGACCCAGGCCTGGCCTCACTGATTCACATGGAAGGATCAGAGTGTCGGAGAGAAGAGCACAAGGATGATGGTCAAGATGAGCTCAAGGATTTGGAGAGTTAAACACATGCAGATTTGGGGTATAATCGTCATTTATTTGAGCTCTTGAGGAATATATGAAAAGAAGATTCTAAGGATTTGCTGTTGTTGTTGGTATGAGTGCAATCCTCTTTGGCAATTTTGGAGAAACTTCAACATGCACAGTGATAAGGCCCTGGGGTACACTGCCTCCCTTTTTATCAAGGCCATCCTTTTGTCATCTTGCTCAAACGGATTTTTTTTCGATGTCTTCTCTGAGTGGGTGTCTCCATGCTTGACATGAAGACAGGAGGGAAAAGGCCAAGACACCCCACTGCGTACAGCGAATGGGATGGGGGGCTGGTGATTTTGGAGATGAGCTCCCCAACAGTCTCCCACATTGCACAGTGTCTCCCTGATTCCTGTCATCTGGCCTTGGCCATCCTGGAGTACTGCCTTCCATTTCAATAGATTTTGGATCATTCCATGGCATGTTTATATACGTTGTTACCTGATCCTTGTAACAGTTCTGTGAGGAAAGCAGAGAAGGCGTTTTTCCCCTCTATCTTACATATGGGAAAATCAAGACCACAAGAAGGGGAATGACTTTCATGAAGTGGCACTGGAGCTGGCAGCCAAATCTCCCGAATCTTGGTTCATTACCCCCAAGACACACAATCCCTGCTTGTAAATAAGAGTAGAGATTGTGGGAACACATATTCAAAAGGGAGATGAAATGAAAAGGAAACATAAAGACCCCGGGAATGGTGAGTGCCCATTAACACGGTGCAAGAGGCCGACTGCCATCTTGCTCCGAGGATCTGCAGGTCCTGATCCTAGGCCAGGTAGTAGGCAGGTCCAGGATCAAATCCCAAGAGGGATCTATAGATCCAGGCAGTGGGCCAAATCTGACAAAATAAAATTAGAAGGGAAAAATGCAAAGTCTTAAATGTTGATCTGAAAGATAATTGCACAGAGTAGAGATGGGGAGATATTGCTTAGAATCTTTTTATTCAATCTATTTTTTTAAAAAAGATCTTATTTATTTGAGAGAGTGAGAAAGAGTACGCTTGAGAGAGCACCAGTGATGGGGGGAGGGGCAGAGGGAGAGGGAGAAGCAGTCTCTCTGCTGAGCAGGGAGCCCAATGTGGGACCCTGGGACCACGACCTGAGACAAAGGCAGACACTTACCCGACTGAGCCACCCAGGCGCCCCTCAAGTTACTTTTAAAAGGATTGTTTGGGCATGTCCATACCGTGTCCATACAATATTCTTGGCACTGAGGTTTAACCTCAGTAAACAAGAACAAGAGAAAAAAAGCCCCTAACTTCGTGGAACTCAGAGTCCAGTGAGGGAGACAGCCAATATAAAAACAAATAAATGATCTCATGTGTTATGAAGAAAATGAAGCAGAGTTATAGCCATTGACAGCTAAGAGGTGGGACAGTTTGGGAAGGGAGGTTAGAGAAGGTCTCTCAAAGGAAGAGACTCTTCACATTGCTACCTGGGGATTAAGAAGGAGCCCAGCTGTGAGGATCATTGGGCGGTGTTCCAGGCAGGGGAGAGCGAATACAAAGGGTTTAAGGTAGGAATGACTTCAGGATGTTGAGGAGTAGAAAGGAAGCCACCACAGCTCATGATGAGTGAACTAGGAAAGATGTAGGAGAGTCATTGCAGGAGCTGCAGGGACCAGGTCATCCAAGACTTGAAGGCCACACTAATTACAGCACGCTGCTAGTCATCCTCCCCAAATCTATTTTCCTTTTCTTCCTTGGTAAAAGAGTGTTACGTGGGCACTCAGCCAGACACTAAGCTTCCCAGGCTTCTTTGTTGTGAGGTGTAGCCATACCACCAAAGTTAGTGCCAACGGAATACGAACAAAGAATATGTGCACAACACCCGCCTCACTTGGTCGAAGGGAAAATGCTTGTCTTTAACTTCCTCTCTTTCCCCTTCCCTTGAGGGACCAACCTTGCGAATAAAGACAATATGCAGGCCAATGGACAGGTGGAGTGAGAAGATGGAAGGGAACTGGGTCTCTGAATAGCCTCACAGGGCAGAATTGTCTGCTTTGTGAAAAAGAAATAAACTTCTATTTGAGATCTTTATTAGAGTGATGTCATCTTTCCTATAATTATGAGATATTTGGATTTTTTTCTAAGTGAGAAAGCACTAGAAAGCTTTCAACAGATGAATAACACGACCTATGCTTTAAGAAGATCATTCTGAGTTCTGTCTGGATAACGGATTATAGGAAGGCCAGCAAGCGAGAAGGGAAACCGGTTAGAAGCCTATTGCAGATTTTACGTGAGAGGCAATGGAATAAGATGTTGGCATTGGAGAGGGAGGTAGAGAATGGACGATGAAGACATTTGGAGGTTAGAATTAATAGGCTTGCCGATTGATTAAGTTCTGGAGCTGATGCAGGAGAAGTAAAAACAGATCTGAGTCCCAGGTCTCTGACTTGAATAACTGAGGAGACAGTGGGAGATTTCCTGAGGTGGACAAGACTTAAGTACAGGGTGGAGTGGGACCTTCTGACAAGGAAACAAACAAACCCCAAACCAACAGAACAACAACAACAAAACCAGAAATCCTGACACACACTGGTAAAAACAAGCATGTTTACTAGTCAACAAAATGTAGAATAGGTCACAATAATTGGTTGTTTCAATGGCTGAAATTTATGTTATCAATGATCTCTTTCTAACTCTGCTCTTTTCCATCCAAGTTGAACCTTCATCCTAAAGCTGATTCCTTTTGTGGTCACTAACTGGGACAATGGATTTTTCTGCTCACACCCCACAGGAAATTAAGAGAAGCTATTCCTTTTAGGATTTAATATAAGCCCTTTCTGCTCACCTGAATTGTCTTCTTAGGTCTGCCATGTTCTAATTGGCTCAAATGAAAAAGTGCTAGAGTTGGGAGTCACTGTCCTCTGAGTCATGACTGCTGCAGGGAGGGTAGTGGATGACACAGTGAGGGGGCTGGCAGGGATCAAGTTCTCTTGGGAAGGACAGGAGGAAGGACTGATTAAGTTTATATTCATGCACTTCAGCTTTCTCCTGATCTGTGAAGTGGGGGAAAGATATTTGTTCAGCCCTAGCATAGAGGATTTTTGCAAAGAGATTTCTGCATCCATCAGAAGAAAGAAAACTAGAGCTGAAGTCTCTCTGGCACCAAGAGGAAAATCCCCTTCTAATATCAAAAGGACCCATAGGACAACACTGCCATATGAATGATGTCATATGAATATCAGTGACTTTATTATCGTGACACAAATGTGGTGTCTGGGAATGATGGGTCCATGTTGCCCTGTAAGGGAGCCGGGAAGAAAGCAGCAAAATAAAAACCCTTTTGGTCCTGGTTTCTGGGTCATAGAAAGCCAGTCTTTTGGTCTGGAGAATGATCACAAAGGATTCTAAAACTGTCTTTCTTTCGTAAGTCAGGCCTGTAACATTTTCAGAAACGAGGCCTTGAATATAAAAAACAAATCGGGATCGTGCCATAGAGGTCAAAAGGAGCCTCAGTCCAGAACGAGGGAGGTGTGAGGAGAGAACTGGCAAGAGGAAGGCAGTTTTATAAGCCATACCAGCTCCCCAGGGAGGCCCAACCTGGGTGGGCTGCTTTCTTGGTTATCATTCTATGAATGAGAACCTTGTCCAAGAGCTGTTCACAGTTGACTATGGAGAAGGACTGTCAGGAGTAGGTCTTAGCTAACCTTTGTGATAACCCTGGGGCACCAGTGATTGTCGTATTGATATTGGGGGGGGGGGTCAGCCATTTCTCCCCAAGAGGAGGAAAGCAGGGTTTATTCCCTATCATCATGGGTACTATTGCCAAGGACCTAACAAACTCAGGAGACGTGAGGCATTTGGGCACCCCCCAATTAGTCTGCATCACACACACAGTCTGAACCCTCTTTAGCCCCAGAGTGTACCCCAAGCCATGAACTCCAATTGCTAGGGATGGAAGTAGCCAAAGAAACCAGGCAAAGCTATGAAGCTACGAGAGCTTCAATTCTGATTTTGAATCTTCTGTGGTATGCCCCATCTATCATTTTGTATTTCTTCAGGAAGATTTTGGCATATTGAATTCTAAAAATGAGAGTTAACAGTTGAGCAAAGAAGGAAGGGAAATAGAAAACAAGCAACTTTTATACTTAACCTTAGGAATAAACTGGGAGTTTTAACACGGAGTAACAGTAACTTAGCATTACACACGCTGCTCCCAAAGCCAAAGTCCTTCCACCTCTTTTTCCTGGCTGTTTGATGACCTCACCAATCCAGTTAGTTCACCTGAGCCCACAGTCACACTTCTGTTCAAATCCCATCTTTGCCACTTTATAGCTCTGTGAATTTAGAGAGGGTCTACGGCCTTTCTGAGCCTTGGTTTCCCCATTTTTAAATGAGAATTAGAAAACTATCTGCTTCACAGAGAAGCACAGGGCATGGCACATAGTAAGAATGAAATAAATGTCAGAGAATGTTACGACTAGCCTACTGAGTCCTGTCAATTTTACTTCATACATATCTCACACATTTACCCTCCACAGCCATCTTAAAGGATGTGCAGTGAGACGAGAGGCTCCATTTGTACTGAGCAGGCTACTTGTTGCGGGAGGAGAAATCAGAGGGAAATACACTCACCAGCGGGCAGTGGGGAAGGGGCAGCCATGGACGGCTCAGGCTTTTTGAAGGGGGTCCTTGTGCAGCAGCACTGGGGTGGAGGGTTTGAAAGGACAGCAACAAGGAGAAGAGAAGCTGAGGCTGGCAGGGGTGTGGAACTTTGCTGCAAGAGATGAGAATTTTTAAGAATTTTTCTTTCTGCTAATTTTTCTTTTTTTTTTTTTAAAGATTTTATTTATTTCAACAGAGAGAGAGCGAGGTCACAAGCAGGCAGAGAGGCAGGCAGAGAGAGAGAGAGGGGGAAGCAAGCTCCCCCATGAGCAGAGAGCCCAATGTGGGGCTCGATCCAAGGACCCTGAGACCATGACCCGAGACAAAGGCAGAGGCTTTAACCCACTGAGCCACCCAGGCGCCCCTCTTTCTGGTAATTTTTCATATAAACATCTGTATTGTGACTTCCAGAAAACCTAGAGTGAAGATCTACATTTTTTTTCCTCCGACAATTTTTAAATTAAACTTAATTTACATTCAATTAATTGACATGTAGTGTATTATTAGCTTCAGAGGTAGAGTTCAGTGATCGATCAGTTGCATATAACACCGAGTGTTCATTATTTTTAAAGTGATTTGGAGCAGTGTTTGGATTTCTTTGACATATGGCATAGTCCAAGATGGTTTTTAATGGACCTATTTTACTTGGACCATATGCAGTGCCCAGACTGGAACACAGCACTCTGGGGAGTTTCTCAGCAGCACAAGACAAGGGAAGACCATCATCTTCCCTGAGCCAGAGACCAGACTTCCTGGTCAGCCTATATGGTATCTCTCTCCATCACCCTATTTCCTTTATGGTATTTGGTGCTATCTCATTAGCTTGAGTATTTATTTGTTACTTCTTTATCGCCTCTCTTCTCCAGTAGCATAAAATATGAGCTTACATAGAATATAAGCTCCATGAAGGCAGGAATCCTACTATTTTGTTCATCACTGCATTCCAACACTTTGCTGAGAATTGTGTCCCGGTCAAATATTTGCTTAATTAATCAATGTAAAAACAGAAAACCATAAGGATTAAAAGATTTTAAAAGACAAACTTTAAAAAATAGACGTACTTGAGAACGTTTTCTTCATTTGTCCTATTCTGCGTAGGGATAGAACTCTCAAGTAAGAGACTCTCGGAGTCACAAAATATTAGCACTATAGTTAAAGAGATCTCATAGATGAGAAACCTGAGGCTTAGGGGTCCTGTCGAGAGCCACACAGCTTGCTAGGGTCTGTAGTTTATTGATGGATGGCTCCCCCCAGAATCTGTCTACGTCCTAACCACAAGAATCTGTGAATGTAACTTTATTTGGGGAAAAAAATCTTGAAGCCATAATGAAGTTAAAGATCTTAAGATGAGATCATCCTGGACTATCTGGGTGGACCCTAAATCCAATGACAAATGTCCTTAAAAGAGATAGAAGAGAAGACACAGAGAGACAGAGAAGGCCACCTGAAGACAAGAGACAGAGACTGGAGTTATGTAATCTTTAGATTACAAGGAACACCGAGAGCCACCAGAAATGGAAGCGTCAAGAACGGGTTCTTCCCTAGAACTTTCAGAGTGAGCACATCCTGGGGACAGATTGATTTCCAACTTCTGTCCTCTGGAACTGTGAGAGAACAAATTTCTGTTGTTTTAAGTCTTCAAATTGTGGCGATGTATTATTAGTGCAGCCACAAGAAATTAATACAGGGACACAGCAAGGAACTATAACCCACATTTCTTAATCAGCACACTTTCCATGAGCTCCTGGTTCCCCAGAGTGACAGAATAATTACAATATAATCAAGTTCCAAGTAGCAAACCAAACTGTTAACACCCAAGTCTGGAGGCACTTAATTTGAAAGAAGGTACACATCTAAATCCCAGGCAAAACCATTAAGAGCTGAAACCCAAAGAAAGAAAATCTGAATTCTGAATCCAGGGAAAGTTGCTTTCTTAAGCCACCAAAAGAGGGAATGCATTGGGCTCTAGAACAGTCCTGACATTCAGGTAGTGATGGGTGGATCTTGTTGCTCATGGGACCACATTTCTTCCCCAAACTCCATTCCAAGAAATTGAAGAAACTGGGTTCAGTTTGCTCGGGCCACCCTGAATGCACAGCCTATCTTTGTACCATTGTGCCCATGAGCAAAGGTCCCTCTCTCAAGATTCTTCTCTATTTCTGAGGTGGGAGAATGTGCTTGAGCCAGAGGTAGACTCTTCTCTCTACCAGCTCATTAAAAATGCTCACCATGACATGGAGAGTCTTTACTAAGCAGCCAGTGTTTACAATGTGATTGAACTTTAATTTCCCCAGCATAATAACAGCATATCATGAAACTCCACATGAAATTCTCTGAACAGTGCTTCTCAAACTTTACTGTACATTTGAATCACCTAGTGATCTTGTTAAAAATTCAGATTCTGGGGATGCCTGTGACTCTTGATTTCAGGGTTATAAGTTCGAGTCCCATGTTGGGTGTAGAGAATACTTAAAAATAAAATCTTAAAAAAAAAAAGTTCAGATTCTGATTCAGTAGATCTTGGTAGGGCCCGAGACCCAAGACTCTGCATTTCTAACAAAGCTCCAGGTAATGTTAATCCTGCTGGGTTTTGAACAGTCCAAAGCAGCAAGAGAACAGAGCTGATTCTGGCATCATCCTTTGACCTAAGTGATGATCTTTGAAACTCCTATAGATATAATTTGCATTATGCTTTCATGGAGTTTGTCCCAGAATAACTCTTTTTCTTTCCCTAGATCACTTGTCCATATTCACAGTGCTAGAGCAAGGAGAAAGGGGGTTGGGTATGGAAAAGCTCATGTAGATAGGTGGTAGAGATAGATAGATAGATAATAGATAGATAGATAGATGGGACATAAAATGCTAAACAAACAAACAAAAGAAAAACTGGTGTCAATTGAAAATTGAAAATTGGTATCAACTGAAAAACCAAAAATGAAGAAATATTTAATTTTCTGAAATCCAGTTACCATGGACAAATGCTTGAGATGAGAGCAGAAAAGGTCCATGGCTCGTCTTGAATATATTAACCCCTGTCAGCTTATAAAATGGATTTATATTATATAACTTCCTCAAAAATAATTTATATATAATCACATGATCAAAAGGCTTTGGTTTGCATGTGTTTGAATTCCCTCAGACTACATATAAACTCCTTGAACACAGCAACCATGTCTTTTCATCTTTATATCTTAACACTAAGCACATACTAGGTGCTCAAATATTTGGAAAAAAAATATGAATGCCTTTGGCATTTAAAATAATGAACTATCTCACCATGTTATATAATGTACAAGTGATAAGACAAACTCCATCTTGCAAAGATTCCAAGTTGTGCCCTCCCCATCCAGGGGAAGGGGTGAAAAGGGCAAGAGTCACGGAGCAGATTATCAGATGAAAATCGGGGAGAGCATGCAGGGTGTGGAGAGGTGCTTTGAGCCATCTGGTTATCTACCCTCACCAGATTATTGGCTTAATACTTGGGCAGAAAGGCAGTTTTAGGGATCACCTCAGGCCAGAGTGGGAAGAGTGTGAAGAGGAAGAAGTACCTTGGGTGGAGTTTTGGTAGAAAAGGCAAAGGCACAGGAAGATCTGTCTAGCTGGAGGGCAGTGGATGGAAGGAGCAAGGGCTTTAGAGGACACAAAGGCAGAAAAATTCCTATTTCAACATCCTGTATATGGGACACTCCTGAATCTTCTTCTGTGGCCCAGATTCTCTCCTGAACTCCAACAGTGTAGCTTCCTAGACATCTCAACCCTGAAGACAATGGACTCCTCAAAGTTGACAGGAATAGCCCTCAATCCATCCTCCCCTGCTCTGACTCAGACCTGCATCTTCTATTGAGTTCCCTTTATGTTTAATTTAGAAACTGTGCAGTCATCCTCAACCTGTCCTCTTTCACCTTGCAATGCAACCCTGACACTAGCTAGACAGAATTCGGTTAAATCACAGGTTAAGGGCCCATCCTCCCATATGACTGCTCTTACTTTAGATGCCAATCACAACCGGCTAAAAATTGAGGGGTTTTCCATAACCCCTTCAGGTTGGATAATTCACTAGAATGACTCACAGAACTCAGCAAAGTGTTATACTTCTGATTATAGTTTATGATATAGGATACAAATTAGGACAAGTCCCCCAAAGAGACCATAGTACAAGGTCTGGGAGGGTCCCAAATGTGAAGTTTCTGTGTCCTCAGGACACAACACCCTTCTAGCCCGTCCGTGTGCAGGAAGGTCCCTCAAGCCTCAGTGTCCAGAGTTTTTATTAGGGCTTTATTGTACAGGCATGATTGCTTGAATCACTAGCCATGTGATTGACATCTATCTCTAACCCCTCCATTCCTCCCTGAGGTTGGGAGGTCTGGCTGATATCACTTAGCTCAAAGCCCCAAACCCCCAATCATATGGTTGGTCTTTCTGGCATGGCCAGCCCCCATCCTGAAACTACCTAGGGGCCCACCATGAGTTACCTCATTAGCATAACTCAGGTATGGTCCAAGGGGCCACCGTGAATAACAAAGATACTCCTATCATTAGGAAGATTCCCAGAGTTTTGAGGTTATCTCCCAGGAACCAGGAATAAAAGTTAAATTCTTTATTATACAACACACCCTTAGAGCCATTACTAAGCCATGCCAATTTCCCTTCCTAAATATATTTTCAATATAGCCCCCCACTTCCATCCCTATTATCTCATTTAGGTATAGGAACTATAGCAAGGACCTCATTTAGGTCCAACTAAGTGAACTATAGCAATAGCCTTCTAATTGGTTAGTCGCCTTACTCCTGGGTGCACTCTCCCACCAAGCCATCCTTCACTCCCCTTGTAATCATAAAACCCCAACTCGATCACATTCTTTTCTCTCTCAAAAACTCTCAATGGTTCCCAACTGTCTATAGCAACACTGTCCAAAATAAATATTACATGAGCTGAATATGTAATTTTAAAGGTTCTAGTAGCCTCGTTTTTTAAAAAGATTTATTTATTTATTTGAGACACAGTTGGGGAAAAGAGGGGAGGGCCAGAGGGAGAGGCAGAGAAAGTCCTAAGCAGACACTGTGCTGAGAAAGGAGCCTGACTCAGGGCTTGATCTCGTGATAACTGAGATCGTGACCTGAGCCAAAATCATGAGTTAGAGGCTCAACCGACTGAGCTACTCAGGCACCCATAGCCTCATTTTAAAAAGTAAAATGAAACAGGTGAAATTAATTTTAATAATGTATTTTATTTAAACCAGCATATCTAAAATATTATCAACATGTGATCTACCTCTATTTATTTTAGGCTATTTTCATTTTAAAATTTAAAAAATTCTGACCCTCAGTTGCTCTAGCCACATTTCATATACTCAAGAGCCATGTATGGTCAGTGGTTATCCTACTAGACAGCACAGGACTGTACAAGGTCAATTTCCTGCCCATGATGTGAAAGTCCTTCACATGCCACCCCCTTTAATCCTTTCTCCTACCACCCCCGCCCCCGCCACCAGCCAACGCTTTTTCCTCCTGCTACCCTGAGCCACTTGGTTCTTTCTCCGAGCAGATCATACTCTTTCCCACTTCCACACCTTTGCACACACACAGCTGTCTGCTTTAAAAGCTCTGCCTCTCCCTGTGCTAGGAAAAGTCACATACATGGTGGTGTATTTTGCCTCCCGTGTGAAGACTTCTCAGACCCTCCAGGTCTCAGAGCCTCATATTCACCACTGAGCTTTTTTTTTTTTTTTTAATATTTTATTTATTTATTCATGGGAGAGAGAGAGAGAGAGGCAGAGGCAGAGGCAGAGGGAGAAGCAAGCTCCCCACAGAGCAGGGAGCCCGACATGGGACTCAATGCCAGGACCCTGGGATCACAATCGGAGCCAAAGGCAGACACCTAACCAACTGAGCCACCCAGGTGCCCCGCCACTGAACTTTTGTGGGGTTTTTACTCCTCTGTTAGCACGAACCATATATTTTCTGTTCAAAGATGGCCACGCATGATTTGACACTTCAACTGACAACTAGGCAGACTCTCTGAAAATCAACGATAAATGGTTTTTTGCAATTATAGTACTTACCATCTTATATCGAAGTTGTTTGCACATGCCTGGGTGGTGAGCTCCACAAGGACACAAACTGCTCCTCCTCACGGCCGTATCCCCCATTGCAGGCCTGTGCGTGCTGACTGTGAGCTCCTTCCCTACTTATTAGATAGGACAGCTGTCTCTCCCTGGATACAGCAAACACTCCTAGGAGAGGAAGGATATGGACCAGTTATAGACACTGTTCTTCTTCCCCTTAACCTCCACTCCATTTTGCTTTATCAAAACACTTCCAGAATGTTTATTCCTATCCAAGGTACATCTAATTGATGACAATGAAAATTGTTACCAGTCATATAGGGGTTTGCATTTTGACAGAGTTCCAAGTCTCAAACTAAGAAGATGAAACATAAGGGCAGAGGGGGAGACATCGGTTAAGAGAGAAAATACTGGTCAAGCGGGAAAGTTTCCTGGAGTCTCTGAGAGCATACCTCATATAGGTACCACTCAGGGTGAGACTAAGTCATTTCAAAAGAAACACCGTACTATGCCACTTTTGAAGTTTGGTGGCTTCTTACAAAACTAAACATAATCTTACCATATAACCCAACAATTGTACTCCTTGGTATTTACCCGAAGGAGTTGAAAACTTATGTTCACACAAAAATCTCCACATGCATATTTCCAGCAGCTTTATTCATGATTGTCGAAACTTGGACACAACCAAGATGTACTTTGGTAGGGGAATGGATAAATAAACACATCCAATAGAATAGAATAGAAGGCAATAGAATATCATTCAGCGCTAAAAAGAAATGAGCTATCAAGCCATGGGAAGACATTTAGGGAACTTGAATGCATATTTCTAAATGAAGGAAGCCAATCTAAAAAGGCTACATACTGTCTATCTCAATTATGTGACACTGTGGAAAAGGCAAAACTATGAAGACAATAAAAAGATCAGGGATTGCCGTGTATTAGGAGGTAGGGAGGGGATGAACAGGCAGCACACAGAGGACTTTTAAGGCAGTGAATCTATTCTGTATAGTATCATAACAATGGATACAAGTGATTATACATTTCCCTTGACTGATGAGGGCAAGTACACTGATTGTTAAACGTACCTCTCTAATGCAGTGATGGGGGACATTTTGTACATATGGGGGCAAGGGGTATTTGGAAACAGTATATTCTGCTCAGTTTTGCTGTGAACCTAAGTCCACTATAATAAAGAAAGTCTACTTAAACACACACACACACACACACACACACACACAGAGTAGATTGAAGACATTTCTGTCCATGCGTTTCCATGGTGGTTGAGGAGAACACAGACTTCTACACTCTCCCAGGCTCGGAAGTCCCCTGAATACCAAGGTGGGTGAGGTAGGTCCTCATTGCACTGATCGCCCTGACAGCAGGCATTTACTCATTCATCTCCTCTGGGACTGTGTTTGATTCAATGTTGCCTCCTCATTTGCCCGGCAGAGGGCTGGTATGTGTTTAATGCACAGGTGCTCAATCAGTGAATCAGAGGGTGTAGGCAGCTACTTAGCTACGAAATTTTATGCAGTATGCCTTTACATGGAAGGATGTGAATGACACATAAATTAAGAAAAGCAAACTGCAGAACTATATAGATCCCATTTTGGTAAGAACAAAACTCTGTAATTGTGCATATGCAAAAATGTGTATTTGTATCTTTCTTGTCTACATAGAGAAAAAAAACGGAATGTAAAAAGTATCTCCAGGTATTGCAGTTGAAGTAGAGAAAAGGAAACTCCTGCTGTCAGTTTCTTAAATGTCATATATGAAACATGTACAAGACAGAATATTTATCAGGTAAAAGACATAAAATGAAAGTGAAAGTTTCTTTCCTTTTCTTCACACCAGCTCACATCCCACTGATAACCATTTCCTGTAATTTATTGCCAAAAACATTTCAATGCACATATTCATGTCATATATATATATGTCTACTTTTGTAAAAATGTTACACACTGTCCTGTTTTGATTCTTGAGGATATAGAACTATTTTATGCTTTTCTTAGGGCCATTCTTATTCATCATATGGATTTACTGTAAGTTGTTGACTTGACCCCTGTTTTTGAATACTGAATGTTTCCAATCTTTTGCTGCCTCAAAACAATGTAGCAATAAACATTCTAGTACACACATTTTGCTAAACATTTGCAACTATATATATCGGATAGATTTAAGGCAGAAGGATTAATGGTAAAAGGAGATGGGCATTTTTAGTTCTGACAGATACTTGTCAAAGTATCCTCCAGAAAGAATGCACCAATGGACATTTTCCCCAACAATTTATGAGAGTGTTCATTTTCTCCTCAGTCTTGCAGAAGTAGTCATCACTAAACATCGATATTTGTCAACCAGATAAGTGAAACAACAATCTTATCTCTTTATTCACTGTAGCTTATTTGCATTTATTTAATTATGAGTGAGGTTGTACACCTTGTCATTTGCCTTCTGGACTATCGCTCCTTTTTTCTGCAAACATTAGTTTCTTTTGACCATTTTCCTCCTGGGTTGGTCATCTTTTTCATACTGATTCCTATAAACTTCTTGATAACTAAGGAAGTTTAACTTTTTACCATTTTCTTTGTAAATACATTCTCTGGTTTTTCATTAGTCTTTGGCTTTGTTTATGGCATTTTCCCCCATGCAGCTTTAGAAATGTTTACACAGTCAAATATAATAATTTTGTTTCTGGATGGCTTCTGGAGTTTGTTTTGGCTTAAAATGATCTTGCTGATCACAAATTATAAATATTATAAATTCTTCTAGAACTTTTATAGTTTTTTTATGTTTAAATCATTGACCCAGCCAGAATTTATTTTGGTAAGGAGAGGAATGTTTACTTTAACTTCGCAGGCATCTATATTGTTTGAGTTGTCTAAAATGAGGATGTGTTTGGTTTGGCAATTTAAACATTCCAGTAAAGGAAAAAAAGAAGATAAAGCATAAAAACCCACAGGACAAAGCATGGACATGGACATATCAGGTAAGAGCTATTTTAATACATTGACCACCTATTATTTGTCAGGTCCAGTGCTAGGTACCGAAGACAGAGTATGAGCCTGGACTGCAGAATTGACAACAGTAATGGGAAGGAGGGGAAGGATTGATGGAAGTGTTTAGCTCATAGAATGATCGCCATGGCAACAGGAGCCTGAATCATCACTATGGAGACAAAGTGCTTGAAATTATGACTAGAGGGATAGTGTGACTCTGTTGGTAAGGATTTTGAAAAGGGTAAATAGGTATGTTACAGATGTTTCAAAATGACACTGTTTCTCTCAGTAGAGATTATTGGCTTTTTTCCCCCATTGTTTTATTTCCGGGGGGCTAGAGACAAATAGTTCAAAGATAACATGGATTATGACAAGCATAAGCTTTATTTGGTCATTGCTAGTCATGAATGCACCAGCCAGGGAACGGCTTTTTATTCAAAGAAGTTACTATCTAATATAATATGTATTGCATATAAAGTGTCCTGATGGCTTAGAGCTCTGCTCCCCAGGATACCTTGTAGGGAGAGAACACTCATATACTTTCTTCCCTGCAGCAACCAGAAAGATGTCTAGCCAGCACTTAAGGCCAAAGAGAAACCTACATATGGTTGGGAGTGGGGCTTTGTGTTAATGGGAAATTGAAGTAGGGCTTGAGGTATACTCCTGAGCTATTAGATTATACCAATAGGTGTAGCCTTCATCTGCTCATCAGTACAGGCTATTATCAGTGTCCAAATTATCATGCCTCTTTGCCCGTCTCTCCCCCCTCTTCATATAGAATCTCCAGCCTCACTTTCAGTGGTGATGGGGACTTGGGCAGTCTCCAGGGCAGAGGGATTCATCCAGGTGCTAGTCAGTCTCTGTCACCACTCTATTTCTGCCTCTACGGGCTCTGGACACTGCCCCTTGCCCTGCCTGTGATCTCTGTTCATGCTACTGCTGATTTTCTCCTGCAGTGCCCAGCCACCGTGTCATCCTAAACAAGGTTATTGTTCCTTTTTTACCAGTCCACCCTTAGACTCTTCCCTGATCCCCATAGCACAGCTCAAACCAGATTTTCACGTTGGGTGTGTATTTTCTTAAAGTTCAAGGGTAACCAAAGGACAGCTTATAGCTGGTTAGCAGATGAGACTACTTTTGGGGCCAAGGCCCAGGCTCAACCTCCTTCATGTAACAGAGGCCGATTTACCTCCATCCTGGAATGCCCTCAACACGTCTATATTCCTTTGTATTAAGTGATCCTATAAAATCGATATCTGATTTGATCTGTAGCAAACATACTGGAACTTGCCTCTTTTAATTCAATCATTCAGCGTACACTCTCCAGGAACATTTGAGGTTTCCTGCCCAACACGCCTCTGCCCTTTTAGGTGCTAGAAGGTGCCCTGCACTGTAAGTCACTTTTAGGAAGAAAATTATGAAGAATGGATGCACACTGACATTACGTGGTTGGGGGTGGGGAGCTTTGAAAAATACTGATACCTGGATTTCATTTCCCAGACATTCTATTTTAATTAGTCTGGAGGTGGCTTGGGTGTGGAGTTACTGAAAATTTCCCCAGGTGGTTGTAAGACCAAAGTTGAGAAACTACTTTTATTGAAGTTATATTGGGGCAAATTAAACAGAAATAATTCTCTGTTAGAGAAAGCAAAAAAGAAAGCAATTATTCCAGTAATCTTTGGCCATATCAGGTCCAGAAATGGAGGGTAGATACCCTTCGTGTCTTCCATAGGCCCCACTGGGCTCCCCAGAGTCATCAACTGGAATTAATTCCATTGCCCTGGCCTGGTTGGTTCCTAGGAATCCCCTACATGACATGGAAGCCATTAGACTAGATTGGACATTAGCGTAATTTGTGCAGACATATTAAGTGCTTGGTAAATGTTTATTAACATTATTATCTAATCAGAAGCTGGCTGTGCTGGCATTAGAACACACAGATAGTGCCTCCCTGTCACCCCAGCCACCCAGAGATATAATAGGTACTTTGGGGTGCAGTACAGTCCCTCCTAGCTAGTAGAGAAGTGACCTCCAGTTCCTGTCCATATGGTATTAGACAGCCCTCAAAGTCACTGCTCATAGGAGCAGCCAGATTTCATGACTCTGGTTTACACTGGCTATAACCTTCTCCACACACAAATTTAAAATCATAGGGTCCCTACAGATCATAATGATGGAGAAGTAGCAAAAGGCACACTCCCAGAATTTTTTATTTGCTTGTTTTAGTTGTTTGTTTTTGGTTTTAAAGTCCCAAGCCTCAAGAACCCTACTGGGAAACAGTAAGAGTAAAGCCGACTGGGTCAGGCTGTACCAAAGAGATACAATAGCACAAAGTTTATTTCAAACAACACATAGAAATGGCAGTAGTCCTACCTCCACATGGGAGAAGACTGGGTGGGACCTGCTTCATGCTCCTGGACTGGAGTCAACCATTCAGATATTATTTTCTAGGTTTGGACTCCTCATTACACTTGGTAACGGAGGGGGGGGGAGGAAGTCAATAAACCCAGGCATCCATTCATGCAAGACACAAAACAGAGAGAATGAAAAGACGATTCTGCCTAAATCTCCTAACCTAGCTGATGTGCCCATGAAGAGGCCAGTGCAGTGTGTAGAGGGGTCTCTTGTAACATGGACACAGGACATACATGACCTCTGTCCCCACAGTGCACAGGAATCATGGAGTTCCAGGGAGTTATAGTATTATGTATAATGTGGTTGAAAGGATGCCATCAGCTATAGTGGTTGGAGGGCATCGGGAATTTTCACTCTTCCTTAGCTTTCTCAGATGAAATCCTTGGGAAGAGCTGGCCTGAGGCATGGGTAATAGGGTGAGCACTAGAGCGTGGTGGCTAGTGTATGTATGCACTCTGGTTCGGGACTGCCTGGGCTCAACCCCAACTATATCAGAGATTAGCCATGTAACTGTAGGCAAGTTTCTTAGCCCTTTATGACAATTTATCTCCCTGTAAAATGACAGTGATGATAGTAGTACCTACCTCACTAGCATCCAAAATCTATAAAAAACTTATGTAACTCAACATCCAAAAAACAAAAAATCCAGTCGAGAAATGGGCAGAAGACATGAACAGACACTTCTCCAAAGAAGACACAGAAATGACTAACAGACACATGAAAAAGTGCTCAACATAACTCAGCATCAGGGAAATACAAATCAAAACCACAATGAGAAACCACCTCACACCAGTCAGAATGTCTACAATTAACAAGTCAAGAAACAACAAATGTTGGAGAGGATGCAGAGAAAGGGGAACCTCCTTGCACTGTTGGTAGGAATGCAAGCTGGTGTAGCCACTTTGCAAAACAGTATGGAGGTTTCTCAAAAAGCTAAAAATAGAGCTACCCTACCACCCAGCAATTGTATTACTAGGCATTTATCCAAAGGATACAAACATAGTGATTCAAAGGGGCACATGCACCCAAATGTTTATAGCAGCAATGTCCATAATAGCCAAACAATGGAATGAGACCAGATTCCATCAACAGTGGAATGGATAAAGAAGATGTGGTATATATATACAATAGGATATTACTCAGCCATCAAAAAGAATGAAATCTTGCCATTTGCAATGACATGGATGGAACTAGAGGGTATTATGCTAAGTAAAATAAGTCAGAGAAAGACAAATACTACATGATTTCACTCATATGTGGAATTTCAGAAACAAAACATGAACATGGGGGAAGGGAAGAGAAAATAAGATAAAAAAGAGAGGAAGGCAAACCATAAGAGATGCTGAACTCTAAGGTGGATGGGAGGAGATGGAGTAGCTGGGTGATGGGCATTAAGGAGGGTACTTGTAATGAGCACTGGGTGTTGTATGCAACTCATGAATCACTGAGCTCTACCCCTGAAACAGTATATGTTAACAAAATTGAATTTAAATAAAAGATAAAAAAAAAAAAATAGTACCTACCTTATACGGTTGTGGTGAGAATTAAAGAGAGTACTATGGTAATAATAAGCTACTATATGTGGGGTGACCTGATTGAGTGGAGGCTGGTGGTGTGGGCGGTGAAAGAATTCACCAAAGGCAGAACGAAGGAGATAGAACTTTACTGAATATACTGCAGGGGAGCAGTGGGTGGGACAGCAAAGGAGAGTGTATGCCGGGAGGTGGGGGGGGGGGGTTATACCTAAAGGGCAGAGTGAGGAGTTATGGGAATGTATGGAATTTTCCCTTTTTTGGTAACTGTGCCTGGTTGTAAGTAACCATTGGTTAGTTAGGGCCTATGGCTATTCCAAGGAGGGTAGCTTAATGCGTCTGTTTGCATTCAGCTCTGTGGGTATAGTGGGCCCTTTTGCCTGCTCAAGTTTCCACAGCTTGGAGTCTGTTGCCTAAAAGCAGCCTCTACATTATATAAATATAAGGTACTGCGAAAATAACAGTACCTTCCTTGTAGGGTTGTTGTGAGAATTAAATAAAGCATTACAAGGGGCGCCTGGGTGGCTCAGTGGGTTAAGCCTCTGACTCTTGATTTCCACTCTGGTCATGATCTCAGGGCCGTGAGATGGCTCCAGGCTCAGTGGGGAGTCTGCGTGAGATTCTCAATCCCTCTATCTCTGTGCCTCACCCCTCATTAAATTAAATAAATCTTTAAAGAAAAAAAAAAGCATTACAAAAACATTCCACTCAGGGCTTGGCAGACATTAAATGCTCGGTGGAATTAACTTTTATTATTATGATTATCACAGCAAAGGGAATAAGCACAAGGATTAATATCAGTCAGACTCTCGTTCCAATCTTAACGCCACCACTTATTTTATATCTTAGGGCATCTTAACTTTCCTGGGCCTCAGTTTCCTCACCTCTGGCCTGGAGATAGTAGCAGTTTGGACCTCACTGGCTTCTGGTCTGGACTAAAGGAGGTCAGGTCAGTAGCTCTGCCTGGCTCCTAGTAGGAGCTAGCTAGCATTACTGGTTAGGGGCTGATGAGAGAGGCCTTTCAAAATGGACTTTCTGCTCTTCCCTTCCAGGCCCAAGCTCTCAGGGTTGGGTAAGCTCTGCAGGCCTTCACCCCAACTGCTCTAAGGCCCCTTTGGTCTTCAGCTCCCAGATTGCTCCTAAATGTGGCAATTCCATTTCTTCCTGTAGGTGACAACCTTGTGTGGAATTTGGCAGTGATTTTGAGCCCATCGCTGGCAGGGGCTTCCCAGGGGCCTACTGCACACTGTCGACCATGAAACCTGAACACTCTAGCAGGCAGTGTCCTCCAACATCTTGGAGCCCACCTTTGGACTGCCAAGATGTGTGAGTGGAAAGGTTTCTAATCCGTAGGAGGAAAGCGGCTACCTGAGCCCAGCTAGTGGCCAATCGCAGCTTCCAGAGGGACGGGGAGAGGGATGCCTAAGACCCAAAGTCCTCGCTGGCAGCCGCCGCATCCCGGAGGAAGGATTAGGGCACATCACCCCCTCGTGGCCAGCCGGCAGACACCAGCCGGGCGAGGCGGTGCAGCGCGCCCGTGCGGTCTTTCCTTCCGGTGGGAAGGACAGGCTGAGCGGCTGCAGGACACCTCGGCCACCGCGGGGACCCGCTCTGAATCTTCGCTATGCTTCTCGGAGACAGGTGCCCTGACGCTGTGCGCCGCACTGCCCCGCCCGGCCCGTGCCGCCGCAGGAGGTGGGTTCTTGAACTTGACGGGAGCCCAGCACCCACCTGCGGCGCTGCCCGCGACTTTCACCCTCGGCCAGGGAGACTGGGACCGACGCCAGCAGGCGGGCCGACCCGGGCGAAAGGCAGTTCACCGCTCTACGCTACCAAAACCTGCGCGGTGTCACTGCGCGTCCACGCGCCGTCTGGTCACCTTTGGACCACCGCCTCCTTACAGAGAGGCAGGACCGGCCCGGACCTGAGAGGGGCTCCTGTTTTCTCCGAGCAGAAATTATTTGAGGCTGCTCTAGGGCCGCCTTGGTGGGGTACCCTTGGGTGGGGCCAAACGAAGACTTCCCCAGGCCGTCGATTGCTCCAAGTCCCCGAAGGAGACCGGGTATCCAAATTACCTTTGGAAATCCAAGAACCTAAACTACCTCGTTATAAAGATATGGTGAAAAAAACTAAGATCCCAAACTAGAGAACCCACAACCGGGGCTTTCCTTCCTCAAGTGACCCTGCTGAGTTTTCGTTGGAAAAAAGTTTCCATGAATTAGGCCAGACGCTGGGCCATTCTCTGAGGTGTCAGGAAAATAGTAACTGTTATCTTGCAAACATGGATATGCAAAGAAGGGTGATACGTTAATGGAATACTCATCCACCTTCAGCAGCCCATCCTGACTCCAGCAAAAAGTACCTATCAACAAACACAATGCTCCTTTGAAAACTTAGAGGAAATGGAAAAGTGTACAGAAAAAACACATCAATTAACAAAAGTAACTCAAGGAAAAATGGGAAACCCAAAAAATCAGGGAATGGAATTGGAAATTTTTAAGCATCTGCCCTCTTTTCCACCAGAGCAGACTCGGATGATTTCCCAGGGAAATTTTCTCAAGCTTTCAAAGAACAGAGAAGCCCCTCTCCCTTTTTAAGCATTATTTCAGAAGGCAGAAAATTGGGAAAACTCCCCAACTCATTTAATGATGCAATGCTTATACCCCAACAAAGGCAGTATTCAAAAGTTTTAGATCGATATTAATTTTACTCAGAAGTATTATCCATAGATGCAAAAATCCTAAACAAAATATTATCAAATCAGATATCACAGTGTATTTTAAAAATGTATCATAACCAAGGAGGAGGATTTATCTCAGAAATACAAGAATGGTTTTACATCAGAAAAAAAAATCAATCAGTATAAATCACCACACCAAAAAAAGGAGAAAAATAATATAATCCTTTGAATAGATGCAGAAACACATTTGTGTTCAATGATAATCCATGGTAAAACTTTCAGCAAACTAGGAATAAAGGGTATTTTTTTCCAAGTGTACAGCAAATATCATAGCTACAGGGGAAATATGAAGAGCGCCGTGAAAGCCACTATTAAAGCGCAGTTCTTCGCCGTAATGGAGGGTTTGACCTTGAGCTCTTCAATGACTACCACTAGCCACAGGTGGTTTTCAAATTCAAAGGTAACAGATGAAAAAGATGTCTTTACAAAAGCGACAAAAATTTTTAAAGAAATTAGGCATAAAGCTAAGAAAAGATACGCAAGACTAAGCTCCTGACTTTGGAGGACGTGCTGACCCCCAGCGGGCTTGTTGCTTCTGACAAAGATAGAGAGTGGACTCAGGACTCCAGCAGGTGGATGGGACTGTAGCTAGAACTCTGTGCAGCAAATCACCTCCTCAATTCCAAACAATTAGCACTGGCCAAATCTTCCAAAAATTTACTTATCAAGTTCCTTTCCTAGGGTCAGGTTTTTCAGGGTAACTGCAGACAATAATTCATCTTTCGGGGTCAGCCCTTATGGCTTTCCCTCTTTCCAGAGGATGAGGTTTGGTTTCCATCCAGCATCGGCTGGATGTCATGAGCAACTCCAGTGCCAATGTGCCAGTCTGGAATCTCCCCCAAGTGGCCCCAGTGCCAAAGATTGAGCTAATGCTTGACCTCCATCACTACACAAAAATATTTTTCAGCACCCGGAGAAGCTCTTATCCACATTCTGAGTAGTGGCCAAAGCCTCCAGCCAAGTTTTCCAAATTTCAGTTTGGCTCGCTGCTTACAGAGGTTTGAAGGGGTGGTTTTCCAACACATGCAGTTTAATAATTCATGTTTTAGAAAGTTTAAAGGAGGGTCCCGCAAATACCACTGATATGCACAAACTAACTTCATCCCTAATGGGAGCTCTGTGATCCATCTGCTGTCTCATTCCAGTCTGTTTGTAGTGTTCTTACTACCAGCACAGAAACAAAACCAAGGGGGGGGGGGGGGCTTGCTGTCAGGCTCAGAGTGAGAGAGGGCAAAAGAATGAAGAGCTGCTTCTGAGATTCCCTTCCAGGACTAGAAATATCCTGGGGAGACCTAAGGGGCTGTGCCCAAGGTTGGCTGCCTCTCTGTCCTCAGAAGCTAATCTGTGGTCCAGCTCTGGCCCCTCTTCTGCCCTTTTAGCTGAATAAGAAACTCTACCAGGCCTCTAGTCTCAGTTGATCGTCCTACCTCTAGCCATCACACCTACTGTCCTCTGCTCTACCAACTGAGCTACAGAAGGGCTCCCTGATTGTCCTAATTCTAAATCCTCTTGCAGTTTTTTAACAACACTTACATTTTTACTCACACTCCCCTAACTGGAAGAAGGAAAATTGTTACAGGATAATTTTTTTAATAGATTTTAAAAACTAAACAAGGTAATGTTTATAGAGTTATTTACATTTTATAATGGTTAAATATTGTACAGTTGACTGGCTCTTAATTTTTGTCCGTGTCACAGATCATGCTTCTTCCTTCTATCCCTTAACTTCTGAGACTATTCTGAGACTAACTCCAGCAAAAAGGCTTCGATCAAGTCAACCATGATAGTATCAAAATATACGTAAAAACAGTGTTTACTTTTCAGTATCCTTAGGGTTGCTTAGGTGTCTTTCATTTACTAGAATCCCTAGATGTCTTCCGTTTCTCAGGGTCTTAGAACTTTAATCTCCAAGAACTTCTGAGAAAGAGAATGGGAAACTATTGTTCACTTCCTGTAGCACTATTTTGGACTGAATATTTGCATCCCCCCTCAAATTCAGATTTTGAAGCCCTAAACCCCAGTATGACTGTGTTTGGAGATGGGGATGGAGACCTAAGGAGGTAATTAAGGTTAAGTGAGGTCATAAGGATGGGGCCCTGACCCAATAGGATTAGTGTCCTTACAAGCAGAGACACCAGAGAGCTCCCATGCTTGTGCTCTCTCCCTCTCTCCTTTCCTAAACACACACACTGAAGAAAGGCCTTGTGAAGATAATAGAAAGATGATGGCCATCTACAAGCCAACAGAGCCCTCACAAGAAACCAAATTTGCTGGCACCTTAATCATGACTTCTAGCTTCCAAACTGTGAGAAAATAAATTTCTGTTGTTTAAACCACCTAGTCTGTGATATTTTATTATAACAGCCTAAGTTATAGGCTGTTAAGTACCTATAAAGCCTTAGAGGGTTTTAATCTGGGACCCAAGGATAGAACGGTTTCAATAAAACTGTTTAAAACGTAACCCTATGTAGTTGATGCATATGGAAAGATTATTTTGAGAAGGGCTGCAAAGGCTTTTCCAGACTGCCAATGAAGTCCATGGCATAAAAAAAGATTAAGAGCCTCTTCACCTCCTTCCAGCAGACATAAAATAAATATATGGGGTGTCAGGGTGACATGCCTCTCTAATTGTTTTCAGCTATAAATTTAACTTGGGCCTAATATATTCTAGTCTGTAAGCTTTAACGATAGTAAAATCTGTACCTCAATATAGATAGAGATTAGGAAGACCATATATAGAATTTCCTAAAATATTTTATTCGGACAGACCTATATGGTGGGTGTGAGCCACTGTGTATCATTGCGTACAACTGTACAAATTATACACCACACATAGCATAGTGTACCACATAATAAGTATTACAAATTACAGTGAATGCTATAATGGTTAGTTCAAAAGGGCAACTAAAAATATATCAATATTTTAAGGCTGAATTCTAAGAGTCCTTTCAGCAAAGCCAGGCCGCTGATGTCTGAAATGGAACAACAACTCACACATTTGCTGGCAGTGATCTGGGAAGAAGGCTAATGAGCCAATGTTAATGTATGGAGTAAGAAAGCCAATCAGCAAGTATTTGTAAACAAGGAATGAGAGGTTTATAAATAGGTCTAAATCCTAAATATGGTATCTGTGAAAAATAATAGCAACAATAACAATTTCCAGAGCTGAGACATCTCACAACTCCATCAACATCAAAGCCTACTGCCAAAAATCTGATGCTTTATAAAATACAGAATGGGAAAGAATTAAGCAGGCAGGGGCCAAGCTTTCATAGACACCTAAACAAAACTGGTATGAAAACAAACTTTTTGTGGGGCTTTCCTTTGTCTTGTGTTTGTACACAGTTATATTTACATAATCATATAGTTATGATTGTGTAATTGCATATGGAAAGAAGTTGCATAAAAGCAGGCAATGTATAAATACTATCAATGCTTTAACTTCATTTTAAAGAAGTGGAAAAAAGATATGGATAATGTAAATAATAGAAACTCTTATTTTATATTGCTTGTTCCCAATATCCTATTGAGTTGATTTTACTAGTTGCCCTAAAACTAGCCTGCCATTGGGGAAGAGAAAATCGCTGTGGGATAGTCCAAAAAATAGATTCTTAAAAACTAGATTAAAGTAACATTTGTAGAATTCTTTACACTTTATGAACTACTTTAACCTACATTCTCTGAAGCTATTTAATACTTGTCTGTATGTGTTATGCATTGTGTAACTATTGCTATCACTGAAAGAAGATTTAGAATTAGTTTCTTTAAAGTAAATCACCAAATTGCAAATTTTTTAAAATTTAAATTCAACTTGGTTAACATAGAGTGTAGTATTAGTTTCAGGGGTAGAATTTAGTGATTCCTCAGTTGCATATAACACCCAGTGCTCATCACATCAAGTGCCCTCTTCAATGCTCATCACCCAATTACCCCATCCCCCCACCTACCTCCCCTCCAGCAACCCTTAGTTTGTTTCATAGAATTAAGAGTGTCTTATGGTTTGCCTCCCTCTCAGTTTTGTTTTATTTTATTTTATTATTTTTCCTTCCCTTCTCCTATGTTCATCAGTTTGGTTTCTTAAATTCCACATATAAGTGAAATCATATGGTATTTGTCTTTCTCTGACTTATTTCTCTAACTTATTTCACTTACCATAATACTCTCTAGTTCCATCCATGATGTTGCAAATGGCAAGATCTCAGTCTTTTTGATGGCTGAGTAATATTCCATTATCTATCTATCTATCTATAATATGCCATATCTTCTTTATCCATTCATCTGTCAATGGACATCTGCCAAATTACAAATGTTTTGGATATTTATTTCTATTAAGTACATTATTTGGTCAGACTTCTGTGTATGTTACATTGTCTAACACTACAGTTTAAATGGACATTGAACAATTATACTGAAATTGGTGCTAATAGGTGTACAAAATGATGAGAGAAAATATTTAACTGAACTAGATGTAAAGCATTACAGGTGTTATCAAGCACAGATGTGAAGTGATAAGAGTCATATTTTTCTTAGAGGATAGGTAGTGATAGAAATGAGAAACAAGGACTATTCCTGGAAGATATACCTAAATACTTCCTTGTGCCCTTTCCTAGAGCTGCTGAATTGGCCCTTTAATAGGTTCTTTTTTTTTTTCCCCAAATACTTTTATTTTATTTTTTCAGTGTTACAAGATTCATTGTTTATGTACCACACCCAGTGCTCCATGCAATACTTAATAGATTCTTATACATGTTTGAACTTGACTGTGAGAAATGTAGGCAGCCATCCATAGGTCTCAAAACCAGCAGAGCGGGAGATATGTTAAAGGGACTGAGTCATGCAGTTTGTTATAGAAAGTCAAGTAACTAGAATGCAAAATACCTTCTAAGGAGTGATGAGGACAGGCCAGGATGTGTGTGAGTTGGACAGACAGGCAGAATACAGGTCATAAGAAAATCTGAATTCCAGATTGAGGAGTCTGAAATTTCTTCACTACTCAATGGCGTGCACTAAAACTGCAGTAGGTGACTGATGTCAACCTCCTGTGACCATCTCAAGTGACCTCGAGGAGAAATCAAGAACAGCAAGAACTGGAAAACCAGTTAAACAGAGGCATTCAAACAATATTTTTGAACCATCAGACGTGATAGAAACATAATGTCAAAGCTGTCAAGACTCAAGGGTCTTCCTCACATCTGTGTGGAAATCAGTAAACCTTCGTTTTTAGAACTCTAAAAAATTATACCTTGCGATGCATAAGTATTTGGAGATCTGCCTGCAAGCACATGCACTCTTCTCCCCTTAGGTACACAGAATAATTTCATATACATGATCTGTACACATAATACATAACAAGCTTCGGAGCAGTTCTTTAGAGCAATTTGAAGGACTGTTCCTGGGCTATAGTCCTCAGTAAGACAATGAATAAAGCATTTACTAGCCTACTGGGTGGTTGACTTTCTGTCTACGGTGGGGAGCCATGAAAAAGCAGAAGTGGATAACTACTTTTTAAAAAACCAAAATTTCTCTGGAGTTTTATGACACAGATAGGAAGACTTTACCTGCCTTGTTCATCTTTGTAAATCCAGCACACACGAGTTCCCAGCACATAACAGTAGCTATTTCCTGAACCAATGAAGAAGCTTGAAGAGGCCTCTGTAGAGAAATTACACAAGATTTCAAAGCACTTAGGATTATTTTCAGTCTTTGGGAGACAATTTGACAATACACACCAAATTCTTATATATATTCCTGTAATTTAAACCAGTAATTCTATTTGTGGGACTCTATCCTAAAGCGATAATCCTAAAGGAAGAAAAGCTTAAAAGTTTATTACAGTATTGCTTTTAATAGAGGAAAAAAATGGAAACAACAGGCTAACAATTAGGAAACAAGTTATTGTGAGGGTGCCTGGGTGGTTCAGTTGGTCGGGCGAGTGCCTTTGGTTCAGGTCATGATCCCAGAGTCCTGAGATTGAGTCCGGCATCGGGCTCCCAGCTCCACGGGGAGTCTGCTTCTCCCTCTGACCTTCTCCCCTCTCACGCTCTCTCTCTCTCTCTCTCTCAAATAAATAAATAAAATTTAAAAAAAAGGAAACAAGTTATTGTGTACATTTTACCTGGGGTATTTAAAAAGCTGTCATTAAAATGATTATAAAGACACTATAATACCAGAGGAAAATATTTATATTATTATATTAAGCTTTAAAAAACCCACCAAGATGTACAATTGAAGATAGAACATGATTACAAATTATGGGGCAGGTGGGAGAGGAATCTCAGTTAAAAGTTTGTCCGGAGGTGGGGCTGAAACACTTTTTCTTTCTTTTTTTTTTTTTAATCCTTCTGTGTATTTTCCTAATTTTTCACAATTACTTCATTCACTCAGCAAATACTTATTGAGAGCCCAGGGCGTGCCTGGCATTGCTCTAGGAACCAGAGGAAGCAGCGGCGAATAAAACGCAAAACCTGTCTACGTAGAACTTACATTTTAGCTGGAAGAGGCAGAAAATTAAGACGAATCCATTAAGTGGCATATTACATGATTAGCGCTTGACGAAAATTAAGGCAAAGAAAGAGAACCGAACTGATAACAGCATTTACTTTTTATCCGCGGGGGGAAGGTACTCATCCAGGTCGAAGGACAGCGGGCCGAATTCGCCCTGCAGGCGTCGCTGCAGACCAGTTTGGCCCCGGATTTAAGTTGGGCACGGGCGGTCCAACGAAGCGAGTCACGTGACTCAAGGGGGCGGGAGGAGGAGGACGGGGAAAACAGCGAATTTACCTCCTCATTTTCTCTTCAGGAAGGCGGGCGGAGCCGAAAACCAAACAAACGTCTTCTGAGCGACTGGGGGCGGGACAGACCGGAGCGGACCGAGCCTCCAGCGCCGAGACTCTCTCGCGGAATTGGTTTTTCGGTTGCTGGTCACTGTGGCGGGGCAGTCTGAGGTCGGGCTGAGACGTGGGGAGCAATGGCGACCTTTGTGAGTGAGCTGGAGGCGGCCAAGAAGAACCTGAGCGAGGCCCTGGGGGACAACGTGAAACAGTAAGAGCTGTTCTGGCACAGCGTCCGGGTCTCTGAGCCGGTGCTCGCCTGGCTTCGGGCTCCCGACGCACCCTGGATACGCTCTCTGCCGCCCCGAGGCCTGTGCTGTCTCGCGTCGCGGGCGGCGGGGCTCCGGGTTTCTCGGGCCGGAGCCGGGCGTGCAACCCGTACTCGCCCGGCTGGAGGGGCCCGGCCTCCTTGGCTCCCTCGGGACGCGGGCGGGCGCCTTCGCCCCGGACTCCCTGCCCTGGGTGGGGCGGGAGAGGCGTATTCCATGCCCAGGGGCCTACTGAATGGTTGCGGGCCACTGCGCAGAGCTCGAGACGCGTGAGGCCTGCCCCCGGGCCGAGTGACCGGGAGCCGGACACGTCCCGGCGGGAGCGGGTACCGCGCCTTGCGGCCCTCCTGGAGGGCTTCCTGGAGGCGGAAGCTTAATTGCGGTCGGGCAATGTGTAGACCCTGCGTTATAGAGCATTGACAGCATCACTGCAGTTACAGGGATGATCTCAGTAGCGGACGTTATTTGAATACCTTTTAAGCACCCTAAATGTACTATCTCATCTAATCCTCACACCAGAGATGTGAGGTAGGTACAATTATTATTCCCTTTTTAAACGTGAAGACTGAGATCTAGAGAGGTTATGTAACTCTTGAAAAGTCACCAGGCGTCACTTGCCTGATTCCTGGCACTGATGCCTTACAAGGGGTTCCAAAGGAGCATACACCCAGCCCCACCTAGGTTACAACAGGGGGCCGAGTACACGGTCAGGCCAGGTGCTGAACGGCGGGATGCACGAACAGTAATTACGCCAAGGCCGAAGCCAAATAGGATATTTCTGAAGTACAGGGACGAGTTTGGAAATTTTCAGAACATTAATTGTTATTACAATTTTATTTTTAAAAAATATAGGAAGCAATTTTTTTTTTTTTTTTTTTTTTAGGAAGCAAATTTTAAATGAATGCCTGTGTTGTTGCTGCTAGATGGCTTCTGGGATATTCCACACATTTGCATTACTGAGTAGATGGTCACTTAAAAATAATGCTGCTGGAGGAGCAAGGCATTTTGGGGACACTTTCTTCTTCTCCTTATCTTTTTCTTTATATTATTTATTAAGACTAGATTGAACTCACTTGGATGTCATACATTATTTTGGAATTTTTTCCTTCTTGTGAAATTTTGGGGTAGTCGAGTTGACATTCTGCTTTTTATTCTAGTAAAATATGCAGAATTCCCATGTAAGACTTCTTGAAAGACTCGTGACCTAAACCAAATAACTAGAAACAAACTATAATTTTTTTTAAAGATTTATTTATTTGAGAGAGAGAGAGAGAGAGAGAGAGAGCATGAGCGGGAGGGGGAGAGAGAATGCCAAGCGGACTTCTCGCCTGAGCACTGATTCTGATCCTGTCCTGGGGCTCAGTGTCACCCTGAGATCATGACCTGACCGGAAATCAAGAGTCTAACACTTAACCAATGTGCCACCCAGGCGCCCCAAACAAAATATAATTTTTTTTTTAAGATTTTATTTATTTATTTGACAGAGAGAGATCACAAGTAGGCAGAAAGGCAGGCAGAGAGAGAAGAGGAAGCAGGCTCCCCGCTGAGCAGAGAGCCTGATGTGGGGCTCGGTCCCAGGACCCTGAGATCATGACCTGAGCTGAAGGCAGAGGCTTTAACCCACTGAGCCACCCAGGCACCCCACAAAATATAATTCTTAAAGATTATTTTACTATTTTGAACATTAATCAAACTTCTACAAACACTAGCATTAAAATAGAATCTATTATTTTGGCGTATTTAAGTTTTTGTGAACATTTATTGACTCCCAAAGAAAAGTACTCCGCCTAAAATTACAACTTAATATTTGTTTACTGTCATTTGTTTACTATCATGTTTACTGTCAATTCCTTCACATATTTAATTAATTGAAAATTAATTATTTTAATAAGTAAAATTAAGTTTTCACCATTCATTAATTACTATATTTTGTTACTTTTGTAATACTGACTGCTAAAATTTACATTTTTTTAAGCACAATTGACTTTTTACTGTTACGTCTAGGATGCTTAAAATATTTGAAAGGTTTCCATAATATAATAAATTTGAGAGACCTGGCTGTATGTGATTTACTGATTAGATGTGATGGTGACTTCTGTGATCCCATACATATCACACAAGGTTGCCAGAAATTTGAAGTTAGTATTCCCTATTTGGTCTTTAAAGGCCAACGCTGGCTATCAGATGTTGGTCAAATATAGATGCTAAAGCTAAATTTGGTGCAACTGTAGGGTGAATCTCCATGAACAATGCAATCAAAATATGCTTTTGTGCCAGGAATAGCTAGTGGCATAGTGTGGTTTTGTATTTTTCTATTCTCTCACTGTCTTTTCCCCCTGCTTCTTAAAAAGTGCCTCTTAGTTGAACACTCTATAATATTGCTATTCAGCAACTTCTTACATTTTTTTCAATGAGTGGTTTGCTTTGGTTTATATAACTTGGCCATTTAAACATGGTCGTTGGTGGTAGGTAGAGCAGAGAGAGTGTATAAGGAACCCAAATAAGAGTTGTTTTTTATTTAGCTAGTGGTCCAAATGTCCTTTATGTCAGGTTGCATGCCCCCATCAGCTTCTAGAAAGACATGGTCTTTGCTAGTTAACTCATTTTGTGTCATACCCAGGAGAGTGTCCTGTTTAAAGAGGTGTTGGATTTGTTGGTGACTTGATCATATGTTACTTAGTTTTCTCTAAGTATCTCCAGTGCTTCCTAGTCTGACCCACATACATTTCTCTCCCATCATCCTCACCTTCATAGAGGTTGACTTTTTCCCCAGCTAACTGTTGAGGAGAACAGTCATTTGTCCATGGCTATACAGCAAGGTAACACAGAGACCAGGGTTGGGGAGCAGGTCTTCCAAATCTAGGAAAGGGTGCTGGCTGTTTGGGCTAGAAAGTTTGCCATTGGAAAGGGTAGGTGGTATCATGTTGCAGAGCTGCCTGGTAGAGCCTTGTTTTACTTACAAGTTCACACTCAAAATACGAATATATTTGCATCTTTCTTGTAAAATAGTGACACGGGGCTTTTAAATAATGAAATTTGTCTCATGTTACTATCTTTTATTGAATAGAATGGGATGGGAAAAGACTTGTTTTTTCTGTGGAGCTTTATTTCATTTCATAATTGTTCCTGTCCTAAAAAAGCATTTAAGTGTCCATTGTTGGGAAGTTATCGACTGATGAGTGTATGAGTATCCAGTAAAAAGTCCTGCCAGACTTTAGAACTTAACATATTTTGCTGTTGAGTGAAATGGGTCTTGGGCAACTTTGACTCCCTTAAAGCTATAGTTTTCTCCTGGAAAAAAGAATGCACGTGAACCCAAAGCTTTGCATGGAGTTACATGCATACATAGCCGGTTATATACAGAGCCACAGACTAAGATGTCCTGAAGCTAATCTGTGTTCAGGCGAAGCGCTGCCATGGGTATAATAAGGCAGTGAGAGCATTAAACCATCTCGTTTAGAAATCTTTTTTTTTTTTCTTTTCTGTCAGGAACTCCATTGAGCACTAGAAGGTAGCTAAGTGTGAATTGAAAGTGATTTTAAGACATGGACTGAGTAACTTTTAATTCGGTTTTGTGAGGAAGGAGAAGCTTCCTTAAGCACTGAATCAAGGGCTGTGGATGTGAAAAGTCGTATTTTACTCCTATTTCTAATGTTTAGGTATAAAGGGTCAAATCTCTCTCTTTTTTTTTTCCTGCTAGTTAACTGGAACCTATTATGATTAGTGGTTGGTTTTCACTTTAAAAACCACTAAGTTTCTCATATCCACAGGTATTTTTTTGTGGTGAGGCATTTTAGAAACCCATTACTTCAACTGATAGATTAAAACTTGAGTTCGTTTGAAAGGAAGGAGGTTACCAGGATCAGTATTAATGACCGCTTCCCAACCCATAAAACACATACACCTTTTAAAATATAAGTTTTTTTTTAATTGGGGGATGATTGACATATAACATTATATTAGTTTCAGGTGTGCCACGAGTATTCCATGTATATTGCAAAATGATCATCACAGTAAGTAGTTAGTATCTGTCATGATACATAGTTACGAAGTTTTTTATGAACTTTTAAGACCTCTCAGCAACTTTCAGATATACAATACAGTATTATTAACTGTAGTTAATAATTAGAACATGTATTTGAAATTAATATTTAAGTTAATACTTTTAATAATAATACTTTTAAAATATAAATCTTAAATGTAGGATTCTGGAGGGTAGTCTTTTAGAAAGGTAACAGTGAGGAAGGAAAGGTTCAACTGTGGTTTTTGACTAATTGATTCATGAGCCCAATTATGTAACTGACTACTTGTCAGTCCCTTTTGGGAAAAACTTTTCTTCCTATTCCTTCTGTCGGTATTCTGATTCCTAGGTGTATTGGTTTTCAAGGCTGCCATAACAAAATACCACAGATGGGGTGGCTTAAACAACAGAAATTTGTTTTCTCATAATTCTGGAGGCTGGAAGTCTGACATCAAGGTATTAGGTTAGGTTGTTTTTCTCGGGCCTCTCCCTTTGGCTAGTAGATGGCCACTGTCTGGTGTGTGTGTGTGTCTCTGTCCTAATCTCTTCTTACAAGGATACCCATCACATAGGCTTAGGGCCCACCCTGAAGATGCCATTTAAATTTAATTACCTCTTTAAAGGCCTTGTCTCCAAATACAGTCACTTCCTGGGTGCTGGGGGGCTAGGGCTTCAACATATGAATTTGGGAGGAGGAGCACAACTCAGCTTATTATACAGTAGGGAATGCAAAATTTCCTGCGCTGGGCTTTGGAGCAGGTAAGGTGAATTTGGGAAAGAAGCAGACCCCTTGGTTCTTAATACTGCTTCTGCCTTTGCAGATACTGGGCTAACTTAAAGTTGTGGTTCAAGCAGAAGATCAGCAAAGAAGAGTTTGACCTTGAAGCTCATAGACTTCTCACACAGGATAACGGTAAAATAATTACCTGAGGAGTTATTTTACTGTTCTGAAGTTTTCCCAGACTTGTAATAAATGGCAAATAAGTTTAATTGCAATAATAAATTGCAATACATTTTATAGTCTTCTCAGTTAAAAAAATAAAATTGGGTTTTTAGTGGTGTGTAAGATTATTTTAATAATATGGATACTTAAAATAAAGTGTAAAGAATGGCAGGGTAGGGGATAATCCAAAGTCAAATAATGGTTTCCTTGTGTTTTAAATATTTCGTATTTGACTTGTGACAATCTTCCCTTTTTCAGTCCATTCTCACAACGATTTCCTCCTGGCTATTCTTACGCGTTGTCAGATTTTGGTGTCTACACCAGGTAAGGGAGTGACACTACTTCCAGGGATGTTGGTCAGCAAAGCCATGGAGCCCTGGGCTTTAGTGTCCTTTGACAGACACATCTGTTGCTCGCAAATGAAATGTTCTTCGAACTGCTCAGAAGAAAACATTTCTTACGTAGGTGCAGCTTATTTTATAGAACCTTTGTAAAGCAGGTGATTTCCCTGCACTTATATTGACTTTTGGTGTTTACTGTCCACTCAGCTTGATTTTAGATTACTTAAATGAAAGACACGTGAGGAAGAGGGTGGGCAGTCAGGATGAAGAAGCAGAGGGCAGCTGGTGTCAGGAGAGGGTTTCCATGATACAGGGAAGGGGAGTAAGGCTTAGGTGGAAGGGAAACCACAACAGAGGGTGAAAACCTGGACTTTCACTTTTTCACTTGTATTCTCAAGTAAGAGTAGCAGCTGGAAGGTTAGAGCTGCAGCATGTTGGGGAGGTTGGCAGAAGCTGATTCTGTCACTTTGCCCTAAATAGGTAGAGATAGAAATAATACTTTGCCCCTAATTTTTTGGAGCTTAAGTGGTGCAAGTCACTTCTTCAACCATCTTGTTTTAATCAAGTAGTCAAAAATAATTAAATACATTAAAAATTTGCCTTGCAGTAAAACTTATCCTGAGCTCTTGTTAAAAACTTGGATTTATAGGTACCTCCTGCTGTAGATTAAGTTGAGTATTTTTGTTTTTAAAGGACCCGTGGTGATTGTGACAGTCATCTTTATGTAGAAGTGACTGCTAGTACTTTCTGTCATTTCCCTCTGCTAACCTCTACTGTATGATAAAGAATTCAGATGGAATGTCCTCCAGTCCAAGTCTGGCACACTCAGAGAAGTTGTCGTTGGTGTAGAGTAGTGAACAGTGAGCATTTGTTCATGGGGAGTGGGGTGAGTCGGCGCTGTTTCCCTCAGCCCATGCCCTGTGCTGCTCGTGGTCACGTGTGTCCGATTTCTCATGTTCTGTTTTCTTCAGACAGGGGTGGACTTCAGCTAGTTAGGTCGTAAAGATAATCCACTCCTCTGTGTAAAATTTAATTTGATCAGGAAAGCCAACATTGTGAGAACTAGATCTTGCTTTTCACATAGGTATATTCTAAAGTGCTGTATGCACAAAAGGTGAGTGGTGGGATTGGGCATAAAAACCCTGGCTGAGAGGAGTCAAGAAATTTAGGTGCAAGTTGAGGTTTTGCTGCTGGCTTAGGTGATATAGGTAATTATTGGATGTTCTTAGCTTTCACACTTATAAAACACAGTAAGATTTGCCGTACAAATATATATGAAAAAAGCAGACGAAAGAACATGTGAAAAAGTGCTCTTGAAAGTAAAAACTGCCAGACAAACACGAAGCAGTATTAGGAAGTATTAAGTGGCTGATTTTAACTACATAAAGCCTTTGATGTTCATGAATGTTTGTTATTGGTTATTTTAAAATAAAGGATGAAACATTTGGAATTTGAGATATATATCAGACCTATATTTCCTCAAAATGAAATTAATAGTTGCTGGCAACAAAGAGATGATTTAAAAGTGAAAAATAGAAATAGTCCTTTGTATGTATAATACTTAGGGACAGGTTTTCTGTTTTTCCAAGCTAGGCAGGAAAAATGATTTTAATAATATTGATCCAGCGACTACAGTGCAATAGACACATTCTGTGCATTCTAGTTTATCTTCACAACTCTTTAGGGTAGGTATTAGCCTCGTTTTTGATGGATTAGGAAACAAACTTTAGAGAAAACAAAAAGAAATAAAAGCAAAACTTAACTGACTCATCCAACTAGTAAGTGAAAGTATTGGATCTGCACTGAAATCTGCCTGCTGCTAGAAAGCTGTCCTTGTTGTCGGTCAGTCCTTCCTCACTGTGCCGCACTTCCTCGCTGGGACTGTGGTCACACATGAGCAGCATCACCTAACACCCAGGCCCCCCAGCAGGAGTAGGCTTCTCTGGGAATCTTCCGCGATTGGCTGACCTCATCCGGGACACCTGGGTGTACCAAAGACATGTGAAGTGCTGGAGAAGAGGAACTTGATTTCCCAAACGGTTTTTCCTCCCTTTCTAATTTCAGTGTAGTTAACATGCAGTGTTCTATCAGTTTCGCGTGTACAATATAGTGATTCGACAATTCTGTATAGTACTCAGTGCTCATCATGATAAGTGTCCAAATGGCTCTTTTTTAACTGACAAACTTGGAGTATTTTTGTAAGCTTTAAAAACTCGTTCTTCAAAAAACATCAAAATGGAAATAATGTTTTGGCTTAGATGACGAGTGGTTTGTTTTGTTTTTTTCTGTCTTATAAAAATTTGGGGGGGTAATTTTTTCAAGTGTACTGTAATGAGCTTGGATTACTTTGATTTTTTTTTTCTTTTAAACTATACATACACTCATGGTTAGAAGGAAGTGATACAGAGGTCTTATAATGAAAAGTTTCTTCCCACTCCTTGACTTGTTCTCACAGACAACTGCTTTGTTTCTTGTTCTTCTGGTAGGACTTTGATAGCTCCTCACTGGACCTTAAATCTCTTTCAGTCTTTCTGTCCAATGCATTCTTTTTTTTTTTTTTTTTTTAAGATTTTATTATTTATTTGAAAGAGAGAGTGAGAGTACAAGCAGGGGGAACAGCAGAGGGAGAAGGAGAAGCAGACTCCCCACCGAGCAGGGAGCCCGATGTAGGACTCGATCCCAGGACCCTGGGATCATGACCTGAGCCGAAGGCAGACACTTAACTGACTGAGGCACCCGGGCGTCCCTCCAATGCATTCTTTAATTCAGCAATTTTTATAAAATCTTCTTTTTGTTTTATGGATATACATCTTTTCAAACTTCTCTGAAGACACCAGTTAGAAATTATTTGAAGTCCTTTGTGTTGCCTGAATTCTTTAATCTGGGACCTCTGCTTTCTGTTCGTTGAGCTTGGTCTTTCCGATCATGTTACAGATTATCGTCAAATGTCTCGTGATTCATGTTTAAGAATGAAGCATACGACGCCTGGGGATTTTGTTGTAGAGTGAGCTGATGGGAGGCCGGCTAAACTGGGGTTCCTCAAATGTCAGCATGCAAAAAGTTGTGCTCTGGGGTGCCAACATCCATACCAACGACCTCGGGAAATCCCAGAAATTTTGTTCCATTTAACTAGAGGAGAGTCTTCCATTCTCTTGGAGTCTCTTGGCGTCTCTCCACGTCTCTCCACCTTCCCCTGCTGTTATAAATACTGCGCTGTGAGCAGGGCTGGCTTCAGGGCGCGTGAACTGCCCGTGAACTCAGACAGGCCCCATACTTGGCTTAGGGATGCTTTGAAATTGTAAATGTTTGAACAAGGGACCTGCATTTTTATTTTGTACCAAGTGCACTGCTAGTGGTGAGGGAAGGGGTTTGTGTAGGTGATTTTTGAATACGAACTTCCATTAATCTTGTTTTTAGCTTTACTGACCCCTCTGGTTTCCACTGTACTTACCCTCTCCAAATGCGGATTCTTTGTGGATTTCTGCCGTGCAGGTTGACTGGTTTCTGCGTTTCCCAACCTTGCCTAGCCTAGGTTACAGCTTCCCTGTGTCTGCTCGCAAATCAGCACCTCTTTAGCTCATTGTTGATGTTTGTTGAGATCTCATCTTGTTTCAGTCATCTTCCTTTTTGTCACCGTTGTGGATATATGCTGTTTACTTTCCACTATTATCATTTTTAGTAGGGTCTTGGAAGAGAGGAGATAAATTCGTGTGCTCTGTTCGCCATCTTGAACTAGAAAATTCTGTCCTTTTTTGATACTACTGCTACTCATAAGCAAACAAAGCACCCAATAAACATTAATTAAAATATGAAAAACAAATTTGTCTTCATGAGGGAATAATTTTGGTTACAGCTGAAAAAAACATGATTTGAGAGGATTCATAATTTTGTTTAGAAAGTAGAAAGAGAAGATCTGAATTTAAGCATTTATATTTATTTTCATTACTTGAGCATTCCATACTTTTTTGGCCCAAAATGAAAACAAACTTAGCAGTTGACAACTGTAATTGTTTTCTCTTACGGTTATGATTTTTCTCTCTCACAGAGGGTGCTGGATCTTTGCCTTGGACGGGGGGTTCTGCAGCTAAACCTGGAAAACCAAAGGGGAAGAAAAAGCTTTCTTCTGTTCGTCAGAAATTTGATGTAGGTTGTTATTCAATAGATCTTGGTAACAACTGATTTAAATGCTGGCGTGATGAAACTGGCTTTAGTTTTTAAATAAATCTTAAAATACTGGTAGTAGAGTCAAAAGAAAGGGGGACATGATTCAAGGGGGAAAGATGTTACTGTTATTTGAAGTTGATGAGAGTTTCAAAGACTCTGAGTCCCAAGTGTCTGAATTTTTATAATTCTAGTTTGTTACACATAAATATTCATATGTTTTCATTAGTACCTCACGATTTTTTAATGATTCAAAAAGTATGCCTGTATTCTTTCTCCTCTTAAATATTTTTCTGGAATGAATAATGTTTCTCCCATTGAAGACTCCTGTTCCATGGCTACAGGATGCCTGGAGGTTCTGGCAGGATCCTGGTGATGCCCAGCTAGGCCCTGAGCCTTTGGGAATCAGCAGAGAAGTCATGAAGTTAACATTTGTAAACATTTTAGAATATCTTGCTTTTTTGTTTGTGGTTGGGGAAGAAAGTTTCTCTAAAGTATTCCTTTTATAGATTTGACTGGGTGTTGATAGGTTTATTGATTAACATCAACAGACATTTATTGCTACCTTTGCTCTGTGTTTTCTATCAATCATATTCAATCTGGAGGGCATCAGTATCTCCAGAGATGCATACCTTGGTTTAAAAAGGTTTGTTTGATATAAAATACAGTTTTATACTTGGAAAATGGAAAGACAACCAGTGTTCCTTTTGTAATACAAACTTTGAATAGGGACAGGTCGTATTTGTTACTAGCAGCTTATCTCCCACTGATGATGGAGAATACAGATGGGCTGTCTGAATCTACCCGAGGAAGGCAGAGGTTTTATGGGTGGGAAAAGATTGAGAAACACTAGTTTACTTTATTTTTTTTAAAGATTTATTTATTCATTTTAGAGAGAGAGAGAGTGCTTACACGTGCACTTCTGCTAGCAGGAGGAGGGGCAGAGGAAGAGAGAATCTCAAGCAGACTCCCTGCTGAGTGCAGAGCCCTACTTGGGGCTCGACCTCATGACTCTGAGATCATGACCTGAACTGAAATCAAGAGTCAGACGGGCACTTAACCAACTGAGCCACCCAGGCGCCCCGAGAAAAACGATTTTAAATAATTAGAATGACTATGTCTTAGCGAGATTCTGTGTTGAGGATTTTAAGTAGAAGATGATGTAAAATAGTTACACTGTCTGGTGTTCTCTTGGAATACCTGTTATTAGATGTTATGTTGGTTGGCTAGGCTTTTTAGAGCATAATGGGAGTACTACTCTATATTTCTGCTTTCAGAACTTGCTTACTTACAAGTATACTCTGACTTGTTTAAAAATAGTTTTATATCTTCTCCTTTCCCCTAATTGTATTTTTTAGCACAGAGCCATATATTCTGTGATTACCCAGGTATTAATTGAATAGAATAAACTACTGTGCATACTACCATTATTCCCCTTAATTCATGTCTTCATTATTACTATGTAATGTGTGTGAATCTGTGATTATTTGTGCATGAGTTACTTTTTTTTTAAACTCCTGTGATATGGTTTTGGTGGCATTAATTTGTGGGATCTCAAGCCCAATAAATTGGTTACTTTTCTTTGTCTTATTACTTGCCACTGTGATGAATAATTTTGAAAAGTTTTCTTACCCATAGCATAGATTCCAGCCTCAAAATCCCCTCTCGGGAGCCCAGCAGTTTGTGGCAAAGGATCCCCAAGATGATGATGACTTGAAACTTTGTTCCCACACAATGATGCTTCCCACTCGGGGTCAGCTTGAAGGGAGGATGATAGTGACCGCTTACGAGCACGGGTTGGACAACGTCACCGAGGACGCGGTCTCAGCTGTTGTCTATGCGGTGGAGGTTGGTTTGCTGGTGGCAGAAACAACCGTACAGGTTGGATGTAACGAGCTTGTGTGTGTTGTTGAAAGTTGGTACTGGAAGAAAAGAACCAAAATGTCGCCATCTCAGAGTTGTCGTCTTGAAATTGTTTTCTTTTGAGGAGAGAAACACCTCATGAAGTTGCCTTCAGTTAACAGACTAAGCTCTTGACAGAGGTTAATTAGGGCATAACACTTGTGCTTGACTTGGTGTTTAATTGAACAGGGGAACAGTTTTTAAGGAAAAAAAAGAGATTGAGAATCCTAAAGATTAAAATCACTGGTGTTTGCTGTGGCACAGCATTTACATTAGGTGTCTGAACAATGAGATTCTTGTCTCCGCACACTCTTTCGTTGATCCATTCACTTAATGCATTTAGTTATTTGACCAAATATATTGGGTTCTATAGTGTCCAGGTATGCCAGGCGATATTGGGTAACTCCCAATACTTGGGGCCCCCATTTCCTCAAAGATCATAAGAGCTGTCTCATGAAGTTGTACACATTAAATGAAATCTGTGTGTGGAAATGACAGATTATCTCATTAAGGCCTGGATATGAGATGGTCTTATTGGTGTAGTTGAAACACCAGGCCTGATTCTGACTCCCCTGTTACTAATAGACTGGGACCAGCTCTGTCTCTTTATTTTCACAGACATTTGCCACTCCTCTTATGTACTTGGCTCTCATAAAGAGATATTAAATACCTAATTTTTTGCTTATTTCCCATGCATCTGTTGTATATGTGGCTTTTGAGAGAGCCAAGGTTCTTTTCATGCAAGGATTTTAGTAGATTGGGCATTATAACCAATAAATCTTAGATCTTGAAACTTTTTGTCCTATTTTTAAACCAGATTTCAAGGTAGTTTGCTTCCTTTTAAAAATTTCATGTATTTATTTTTGTACTTTTATTTAAAGCTATCTGAAAATCCTTTTTTGCGAAAGGAGCCAATTTAGAGGTATAAATAATTTCTTTAATAAATTTCATGTAGAGCAAGCCCCTATTAAATAGAACTAAATAAAAATAGCATATCTCCTCTCCCTCTTTCTTATACCCTCCTGCTCTGGCATGGCTCTGTGGCTCTTTGGCAAACATTCATTTGGTTCCACCATATGCTAGCCTGTCTCATATCTCCATCCCCTAAATGCTAGTAAACATTTTCTGGTCAATGGAAGTTTTATGATTTGCTTTTTTAAACAGGAATTCATGTTATTTTTCTTTTCTTGTTTTTACAGAATCACCTTAAAGATATATTGACATCCGTTGTGTCAAGAAGGAAAGCTTACCGGTTACGTGATGGTCATTTTAAATATGCCTTTGGTAGTAATGTAACCCCACAGCCGTACCTGAAGAATAGTGTAGTAGCTTACAACAACTTAATAGAAAGGTATTTGAAGTTTCTTGTGATTTTGCAACCATTCTTTCTAGTTGGGGTACTACTGTTATGTGTTAGACCACTGTTAAGTGATTGGTTATTATGTTTCTGTAAGTCTAAAGTACCTTTGAGAGCAGTGCAGTTTTATTTTCTTAAGTTGCATCCTTGCATGATAACTGGTGAATTATTCTGTACTGTTTATGGGAAGTGAAGTTGCAGAGGCTGCCACGTGTGGTTGAATGTGAGTGCCTCCCATTTTTGGAAGTGGAGTGGAGTGGTTCCCTGAGGCGGTGCATTCTGGTGGCTCCTAAGGGGCAGCACCCGCCCGGTGGTAGAAGTAGGCCTGCCCTCAGTCGGAAGCATGGCCTGTGATTGTTGGGTCAAGGTTGGGTGTCTTGATGGTGGGAGGAGGGGTGGGAGGTGCTTCTCTACGTCCTTATGTGGCTTCTGTAGCTGTAGCTCAAGAGAGTGGCCTACGCTGGGTGTCATCAGATTGCTCTTGGCAGACCTGGTCTCGGCCCCAGACTCTGGGATCCCTCTGTCCCCACCCACGGAGGGCTCCCAGGACTTGTAATGTCCTGAGTCATCACTTTATGAGATGACCTGGATTACCTTTCGTCTCATCCGTGTGTTGTCTGTTTTCACCCCTCCACCTTCCTTTCTTCCTTCCCCGCAAATAATTTAGTCGAAATGTTAAGCCTTTGGGAAAGAAAAAGCACTGATGTAATTTTTCACGTGGTAACTGAAGTGACTGAATTTCTTTGAGCGCCAGTTACCTGGTTGGTTAGCGAGATGACAGGGAGGTACAAGTTCAGAGAGAAAAGTGTAACTGGGAAGGCTGGTGGTAGGGATGACTGTGAAGAGCTAACAGGAAGAGAAGGTAGAAGGTGTGGTAGGAAAAGGTGAAGGGGGGGGAAAGCTGAGAAGAGAGTTGGACACAGCAAAGTGTTGACAGCAGGTGGAGGGGGTTGTACCAGTGCCTACTTCATGGCTGAAGACCTTTAGGTGGCTCATAAGGCCCATTTGGAAGAGCACTGTCTTCAATTAGGTTCACTATTTATATTTAGATTGCCAAATGTGAAGATTTCCATTCTCAGTCTCATTCAGGCCTATCTGTGTGGGAGTATTTGTTCTCTTTTGTAAGTCATTCTTTTCTAGAAAAAAACAAAACCAAGGAAGGGGGTGGGGGGGGCGCTCCTTTTAGTGGCTGAGAGAGCTGCCCTCTCTCCCCCACTGGCCAGTCCCTGCTTGGTTCCCCAACAGGGTTGCCTTTGTCTGATGCCCTCACCCACGCTCATGACCCGCTTCTGCTTTTTTCTGAGTTACCTCCTCACTGTTGTTTAACCTCCTAGATGGTCTTCAGAATTGTGTAGGTCATCTCCTACAGTATTATGATATAAAAATTATGCCTGACTTCCCTGCTGATACTATATCTGGGTCCTGTTTTGGGCAATTGGCAAGATTTGGATTTTCTGCATCCTCCATTTTTGCCCGTTGCTTATTCTGTGCTGTATTTTCTTATCTTGCGCGTTATTTTCAATCCTGTTGTCTCCAGTTATATTTTATCTTCCTCTCCCAAGTCAGTTTTTCAATTTCATTTTCCTTTAATTAAGGTCTATATTTTTCCCCCCTGACTAGAAGCACTTTAAGGGCAGGAAACAATTTTGGCTCAGTATCCTGAGCTTAGTAAATATTTTAACATTGTGGAGAGAGGAGTACAAGTGTAGTTGCTCTACATTTTGTTTCCAGCTTGACAGATGGGCTGCCTTTAAAAATGTAAATTACAGGCTACTGATGTATGTACTAGCTAAAAAATAATTGGGTTTGTAATTGGGTTTCTCATTCATTTTAAAATATTTTTAATAAGATGTATTAAAGCCCATTTCTATTCTAGTTGTTCAGTTGTCTCCTTCCTAGTTACTGGCTTTGTTTTCAGTCCTCCAGCCTTTTCCGCTCCTTGTGCTGGTCAGAACCCAGCTTCCCACCCGCCCCCCGATGACGCGGAGCAGCAGGCCGCCCTCCTCCTGGCATGCTCTGGGGACACCCTGCCTGCATCTTTGCCTCCAGTCAACATGTACGACCTTTTCGAAGCTTTGCAGGTAACTCTTGGCCCCTTCAGGTTGGCCTAGATTTATGGATAGGTTCAAAGTTTCTTCGAGTTTACAAAGATAATCAATAGCCTTTCTTCTTCCTGGTTTTGGTTTTCAGTTTTTAGTTTGTTATTAAAGCCATTAACACTACCCTCGTTTTTCAAATCCAGGGTCCAGGCCTCCATCCTAACTTACCTCTCCCAGCCCCCACATCTCCCGCGAAAGAAAGAAAAGAAGAAAAATTCATTTGTTCCCGTACTCTTATTTCAGAAGCTTGTTATTTCTTTGTTTTCTTGTTATCTAGTTGGAGCTTCATTAGGCTCTGGCTTATAGTCGATAGGTTTGTGCATCTTTTGTGTGAGTGTTTTGTTGATATAACCCTTTTTAATTTTATACGTTGGAAAAATATACTGAAGTGTAATTGGAAACATGCGAATATTTTAATCACAGGTACATAGGGAAGTCATTCCTACACATACTGTGTATGCTCTCAACATTGAAAGGATCATCATGAAACTCTGGCATCCCAATCATGAAGAGCTGCAGCAAGACAAAGTCCACCGCCAGCGCCTGGCGGCCAAGGAAGGCCTGTTGCTCTGCTGAATTAGGGTGATCTGAGGGTATGGGACCCCCAGCGAATTCACTGATGATTGAGAATTGGATGTTTTTTGGGTCCACATTTCAAGACTGAAGTGTATAGTGTAAATATAAATTTTCCTATGGAAATGTGACACTGAGTACATTTTGTGTTGCTACTATGAAGCCATTAATATAAATCTTACTTTGATAATAACCCATATCTCTGTATGTATGTATGTGTTCTCAGTTATGGGAGGAAGCACTGAAAAAATTCTGTGCCTGAATTGGAAATGTTTTTAGGCATCTGAGGCTTAGTATCCTGTGGTTGCACGTGAGGCAGATGACATCCTAGAACAAAGAAGCTGTTATAACTTAGTCCTCATGATCAGCGGGGACATCTGTGTTTTCAGTGACAGCATATATTCTGTATCTGGCAAGCCTGAAATCTCTGCCTTTCTTCTAAAGAACTGTGCCCTCGCATTTTGGTTGAAATAATTCACACAGTGTTAAAAATCATATACCTCCTTTAGTGACCAGTTTAATTTTTAACTGTAGAGATATAGGTATCTCCCCCAAAGTTCATTACAACTCCATAGAAAATAGGACCTAGAAATGCTGTGCTGTTAGACAAAGTCCTTTCTTTGCATTAAAAACCAAAAAAAAAAACAAAAACCTCTGGAATGTAATTAATCTTACAAAGCTTTTTGTCACAACTTAAGTTTCTTTTATAGTTGATATGCCCAAAGACTTTGATTGGCAAGTCCATCTATTGATTATTCCTGTAGGATATGTTTTAAAAAGCCCACGTAGACATACTGGATTTATACTTAGAAATTCCCCAGTTCCTCTGCCATATCTGTTTCTATCCTTTATCAAATGATATAAAGTGAAAATAATTTACATTTGGCAGTGTTACTAATAATAAAGTTTGGGTTTTTTAGAGGTGATGCTTTTTACTCAAAAGATAGTATTGGTGGCTATGTTAGAATGTTCAGATGGGTTGTGTAGGTCTAAGTGATGTATGTATAGTATGTATACATGATTCAATATTTGGATCTGTGTTTTTGATTTTGTACTTTAAATGTGACAAATAAACCTTTCGGGAGAAAACTTCCTTTTGTGTGTTTATTAAAGTAAACATATAAGGAACACTGCCTCCTGTAGAAGTTTGAAAAGCCCTGCTCTCTGAGATCTTAGCAGACTTTTCAGAGGGATGTGCTAGATGAGAAAGATTAAAGAACGGATTCCAATTTAGGTATGCCATTTTTTTCTTTTGTGATGTGTAGACTAGAAAGAAAAATTAAACACCTAGTTCCAGTTCTTGGCACAAGTCTGAAAAGCCCTTCAGAGTTTTAGATAATTTTTCAGATTGAGAAAGATTTGGACGGATACCTAGCTGAATGTAGTGGCTTTGTTTTGGGCTATCTGTACACCTGGGGACTTAAAGCTAAGTATGTGTTAAACTCACGTAGTCCTTAGATGGAGAGCAGCCAGGAGCCTCAGCCGTGTCCTGCTGCCTATTGCGGTGACAGCTTCCAGGGAAGTCCAAACAGCAAGTCCTTGCGGCTCTCCAGGATGTGGCCTCCCTACATCTACACGGTCACGTGCTCTGGTGGGACCACAGGCCACCAGAGGACTCCCTTTGCCTCCTATGTTTTGGGCCTACATGAGGATCTGCTTTCCATGCCGGTTTTCCTCAAGAATCATTTTGTAAAGTGGAAATGTGGGGTTGAAGTCTGTAGAGGGATACTTAGGATTTTTCAAGGGACTCCCTGAAAGATTTGAACACCTCCGCTCCACCAAAGTTTGGCTCCAACTCTTAACTGTTGCCAACTGTGGGATCCTGAGTGAAACCATGACCGCTTATTACCAAGTGCTTAGAAAAATAACTCTCCCAATGAGGAAAAAGCTATTAGAAACCAGATAATTTCAGACTTAGAATAAAGCTTATTTTTCCTGGCAGGACCATCAGTAATTATCTTTTAGGTACAGATGTATCACAATGTAAAACCAGGTTTGATAAGGCCCACCTCACTTTATACTGGGCACTCAGAGTGCTGGGATCGAGCCCTGTGTCAGGCTCCCTGTTCAGTGGGGAGTCTGTTTCTCCCTCTCCCTCTGCTGTGCTCTCTCTCTCAAATAAATAAAATCTTTAAAAGAAAGACTGAAAAGCTATTCATGCCAGACTTCCCTCCAGCCCCTTCCCCCCGCCCCAGACTTTTAATTCAGTTTAAAACCGCATATATCGTATTTCTTTCCTCTGTCTTCAGACACCAACATTTATATTGCCGTTCCATGAACAGACACTTTTTTGATTCAAGGATATTACATACACACACACACACCCCCCCCAACTGAATGGAGAATAAAGCTTAAGTGATAGTTTGAAGTGTGACCTTTCACAATGCTAGCAGGTAAATAATAAAATCACCATAGCCTATTGTCTTTATTATCAAAGTTTATTGTTGGGGTCAATTTCTATCTACTGGGGAGTACAACTATGTCTCAATATGTGCTATAGTAATTCTAGGGTAATAGCCATTCTGCAAAATAGTTGTACTGGGACTCTGTTAAGCATAGATCATAATTAAGTCAGTGGAAGAATGAGCCCAGAAAAACCCTGACAGTAGAGCCATTACTCTAGGAAAGTTCCAGTGCTATGCAACCTGTAAGGCATCATCTATCAGCTGATGATGAGACTCAAGAAGGTGTTGGTGGAATGAAATAGAGTCGAACCCATTTTCTACTCTTCTCTGTAAGAAAACTATGGCTCCAATGAAGGAACCCAAAATTAGGTCTTATAAAATCATTTAAGCTCCCAAAACAAGTCAAACAGGACATAAAGAGGAAGGGCCAGGAACCAAGACAGTGGAGGATAAATTAAATCGAAGTGCAGGGGATGGAAACTTCTGGAATGACGAGGAGCTGGATCTGGATGCCATTGGAGAGAACAAAAAAATTCAGTACAGGTAAAAGCAAGTGGGAAAACAATTCAAATATGGAAAGTTATTCAGATACCAGAAACTAAGTGAAATATGCCCCCGTGCCCTTGGAGGAAAACTGGTTTTAAAAATACGAGAAAGGCAAATCACTAATAAGCAAATGAGTACCTGAGCAGAAATAGGTGTTTCAAGATACCAAGAACAGTATAATATAGAAATGAGCTGAGTCTACAGGGAGGAAAAGTGGTTATGGTAGCCTATCATTCAGAGCTGACGTTGGAAGGACATTTCTAGCAATGGCTTTGTCTATAAGGTCCTGGCATATTTTCTGTAGTACAGATAGCTTAGAAGGAATGTTTTCATGACAACTTACATGGGAATGCAAATTATTATAATGTAAAAATTCAAAGACCTCCCATCTATTCCTGCAGGGTAGACGGAGATTAGAACAGCTGTGGCTAAAGGCCCATGTCCTCTTATACCCCCGTGATAAAAATATTAAAGAGATCAACAAAACAAGGATCAGATGAGTCAATGAACCTTGTACCATGTAGACAGCAGATAATTTATGGTGACTTCTTCTGTAGGCAGCCTGAGAAACAGAAGAGCTTGTGTACTAAATGCTGCCCTATCATTAAGTGTAACAACAAACAGGACCATTAAAGAAGATCCTAAAAAATTCTAGCTGCCAACCAGATTGGGAAGATAAATAAAACAGCACAGTTTATTTTAACCTGTATCTTCCTGTAACCTAGTTTGTCTGTAGAAAACCCATCTGCTGGCACCAGGCCAGTGTATCTGAATTTTGTTATCATTAGTATCTCCTTTTTCCAAAAGAGGAAATCTGTGAGTAGCAGGTATACATAAAGGACTCATTTCCACAAAGCCTTCTCTACAGTCTTGACCTGTGTGGGTACAGGTTCTACTCTTGGAAGCATTTTTAAAGCCAAAAGAAAACAATGATTTGAGGTCTGCTCCACAGAAGGGACACCAGTGGAGTTGGGCCCATCTGAGTCTCTTGTTGGTGTTGAATAGTCTCTTCTCTAGGAAATACCTTTGTTCCTTCATATTTACAGGTTTTTTTTGTTTTGTTTTTGATGGACACATGGATTAATCTCTAAAACAAAAAATGGGGCAGAAGCCATTTCTTCCCTAATCATGCCTCTGCTGAAATCAAGGGTCCCAGACACCTTTTCTCACACTTTGTGGATGGGGGGCAGGGTTGGGCTATGTCACAGGATGGGGTACACAGGCTGCTGTCCAGACATGGTTGTGTTCCGAGCCCTGTGGCCTTTTGCTGCTCCCTGTACATCCACACTTTGAGGAATCTTCTCGAGGATTCTCCTCCTCACCTGTTTCAAATAGTTCCATTTGCTGGAAAACAGAGAGAACCTCAGTGTGAATTAACCCTTGGATTTTAGAAATCGTACACATTTTAATGAACGTAATTATTCCATTAGTCAGGTTTCCAAACAGATGAGGAGAGGGCAGTTTTTCTGCCCATCTGTCCGCTCCTAAATCTCCTGTTTACTGAGAATCCCTAACTATTTCTATCACTTCTTCCATTCACCAAAGGGCAGCTATTGCATAGAGGACTGGTGGTCAAGCTGAGCAAAAGATCATGGATGATACCAGACGTAAACGCCTACCCTCCCAGCTGCAGCCTAGCCCTGTCTTTTCCCTTTCCTCTTCTGGTAGCAAGAGCTTAGGAAATAAAAAATGCACAAAAATGTTATCTAACAAGGGGGGGGGGGAGGGAAGATAAAATGAGAAAAGAATGAAAAACTCACTATAATCCTAAGTTTGATTTGTATAGTGGTTAGCAGAAAAGGGAGGCTGAGTCCATAGAGGGAAAGGGTAGGGCACACGAGGGGGGAGAAAGCAGTTTCAGTGATCGGAATGTAACAATAAGAACTCCTCCTTGGCTCTGCTGTTATCTAGGGGTCTCAGAATTGCCCTGGAGTCCAGCAGTAGGAGTACACTTTGATTTGAGGGCAGGGACGGAGACATAAGTCTCTCCTGGACTTAATACAGCAAGGAGTGGGATGAGAGATTTCAGTTAGCATTTCCTTTGGAGAAAAAAGCAAGTAGGATGCAACCATGTAGCTATGCTACAGAAGGACGAAGAAACGTCAAGATAGTTTTAGGTCCTCTGTGAAAGGAGGAATGACCTTTCATATTAAACACTGGGTCTCTGGAAACAAATTAACTGACCATTAAGGGAAACGAGAGCAAGAGGGTAAAATAAATTGTTTGTTCCCTCACTGTACCTGGTGGACTGCTCTCCCATCTCAAGCTGTGTATAGGGGTGAGGGGTGTAGGCTCGCCTCCACTAGTGTGGTCTGTTACTGCATCCCTGTGAGGGAGTCCCCACTCCCCACTTCCTCTTAAAGCTGCTCCCCTTCTATATTCAACTCTGAAAATTCCAGGCCTATTGTCCTAGTCTTTGGACTTCAGTCACTGTAGTCCTAGATATGTGCCCTGTTTTTTCTTTTTTTGGTGCAAAGATTCAATTTAGAAACCTCTCCCTTCAGACATCAGTGGACTACAAGAAACTATTGCACCTGCTCCCTCCATCCACGTGAAGGTCATTATGAGACTAAGATGACGTTAGAAAACACCTCTGAATTCCTAGGGAAAAGCAAGCCTAAGCTACTGTTCTCCCGTCCCAGCGGGCTTCTGCGGACCACTCCAGGACTGAGAGCTGAGGCCCACAGCACAGTGCTCTCCCCCAGGCTGGCCCGACAGGCCAGGGAAAGGGAGCACAGTCACTCCAAGGTCATCAGATAACACACCCTGGCCCTAAATGTTCGACATGATTTATAATGGAAAGAAGAAAGTTGGCTTCGGGACAAAACATTTTGTTTAACTGAGCGATGTCAGACTATATCCTCTTTCGGGCCCAGATAATTTCAGCACGAGGACTCTCGGATTAAATGTTCTGGTAGCTGACTCTTTGTTCGTTTTAGGTACCGTACAAGTGCTCCCTGATCCAGGCCTCAGCAGAACACCCACGAATAAGCCAAGCAACACCAGGCTGATGTCAAGAAGCCAATGGCCCGGTGTGGATGGTACCGTTACCCCAGTGAGAGGACGCGTGTTTGGGGAACACGAACACGGCTGTCCGTGGAGGCGCTAAGTGTGTCCTTGGGCCCCCCGGTTACCTTAGCCGTCCCCTCAGGGTCAGTTGCCCTCCGCTGCCGTCTCCATGTCGCATTCCTTGGGCGCCTCCCCTCCTCCTGGAAGCTCGCTCTCGATCTCCCACAGCACGTCATCTTCGTCCTCCAAGTTGCTGGAGATGTGGCACTTCTTGAAGCCCTGGACGATGGATTCACTGGAGATGCTGTTCCAGGCGACCATGACCCACTCCAGGAAGAGGCCGAGGGGCGGCTTCTTGGCGTTGCCCGTGGGGCTGAGCGCCAGGTTGCCGGCCAGGAGCCAGTTGGAGTACTGCGACCGGACGCTGTCGTTGAGCGGCTTGTAGACCACCACATCCAGCACCTGCAGCTGCGACGTCAGGCCCCCGGGGATGATCACCATGTCGGTGTTCATACTCTCCATGGAGCTCTTGACCGAATCGGTGGCGTGGCCGCGGAAGCCGTTGAGGATGAGCATCCCCCGCTGCTTGGGCAACGCGCCCGTCCGCCGCCGCCACACCACCTCCAGCCAGTCCTGCATCAGGTCCTCCGTCATCCACCCGTACCGGTGGCAGCGGATCTCCATCCCGCTCGGGAACTTTCCCGGCGGGATGTACGTGCCCCTCAGGATGATGTAGGGCGGCAGCTTCCTCCCGTCCGCCAAGACCCCCAGCATGGCCGTGATTTTCAGCTTCTCCCTGCCGGGGGTCTTGACCAACACGGGCTTCTCGCCCTGGTTGTCCACCGTGACCCGCGACGGCACCTCGAGGCAGATGGGCGTCTCGTCGGCGTTCCCCATCTGGGCCACCTGGTAGTCATGCGCCCGGCGCAGCGCCAGCACACTCCGCTGGTAGGTGACGAGCTTCTCGGTCAGGTCCTCGGGCAGCTGCTGGGGCACCGGCACTTTGTGCCGCAGGGACAGGTCATACCGCCGCATCATCCGCCGGCACCACCCCAAGCTGGCCTTGAAGCCCTTCTCCGGAATGTTCATCTCCTGCGCGATCTCCAGAGCTTTCAGCTGCATCGCCTCCCTGGTGATGGGGTCCCCCTTGGCCTGCATGTACCTGACGTACTCGGCCACACGCTGGTCCACCAGGGCGAAGCGCCCGTTCTTGGGGCCGCGGAAGGCCCGCCGCATGGCGTGCGCGTTCTGGAGCTGCGGCTTCACCTTGCGCCAGTCCCGGACGTTCTTCTCCAGCACCCCGAACTGCTTGGCAGCCTGGCAGTTGTTGGTGCTCTCGGCGTACTCCACCACCATCAGCTTGAACCCCGCGTCGTAGCTGCGCCGCATGCCCCGGCTGAACTGAAACTTGCCGGCAATGTCGTCGGCGGAGAGGTCATAGCCCGGGAAGCCCATGGCCATGTAGAAGGGGTACCCCTCACTCCACTCGGGCAGCTCCGTGAGGTCCCGGGGCAGGCGGAGGCCGAGCCCGTCCAGGGGCGGGGGCTGAGCAAACTGGGGGGTGGCGTTCATCGGACCCGCCCAGTCCGGGGGCTTGACGTCAGACTCTTCATTTTCTGGGAGACAAACAGGGAGGGGCAAAGAGGACAGTACTTAAAATGACTTCCGGCCTATTCCCCGATGTGTTGGGTCGAAATGCTAAGAATATCTTAGCCTGAGGTTCACCCAAAGCAGTAACTTTAGTAACAGAAAGCATTTCCTAAGTCCGTACTCCTAGGCAAATTCCTATGGATCTCCACATCTGATTCCCCTAATACCTACGTGTCATTACTCCTGCTTTGCAGATATTACAGAAGTGAAATGATACATCAAGGTAAGTGAGCTAGAAAGTGCCAGAGCCGGGAACTGAACACAGGTACCCAGCTTGGATCACACGATTAACTGTTTTGTGGGCCATGTTTGGGTCAAAATATTTTTATGTGGCTGAAAAACCAAATATAACCCATACTACCATATAATAGTACAGAATTTAGATGCATCATGGCCTGAATCACATCCCTTAAGCCAAGAAAATCTACAGCAAAACCATACTTAGCACAGTTAAGCCTCTAAGGCAGAAAACTAGTTCCTTCCCACCAACGTCAGAACTGGGTTTCATTGTATGTATCTATTTAGAAGGTGGTCACAGAAACCGAATAGTACTTGGAGAAATTATCCTTTCTCACCAAAACTAAGATGCCATAGGTTGCAAGATACACCATTAAAAAAGAAAAAAATGCCATTAATTCTAAGAGGCGTTCTTAATTTCAGAGATGTTAACAAGGTGAGGGGAGGGAGTGTCTTAGAAGCAATGAAATACGGCATTTTAGACTCTTAGCTAGAGAGAGAAGGTGAGTAAAACCACTGGCTGCTTGCACCCATCTTTAGCCAATGGTTATCCTCCTAACTATGATGCCTGATAAAGGACCGTGAGCTTCTCAGACATACTTGCTCACATACGTACTACATCTGCTCTTGCTTTTTCTACCCAAGATGAAATGGACCAGAAACCAGGGGAAGTAACGCTGGCCACATGCTTTGTCCCAGTATTTTCCTTGGTCTTCAGAGGTACGTGCTGCACTGCCGAGGTGGCTGCCTTCACCCAGGACGTGCGCAGGACCAAATGCCAGAAGCTTCAGTGTGCTTCCTGCACGTACAAGGCTGCACACTGACATTATTACCCACAGAGGAAGAAATGGAGGCTCAGAGAGGTGAATGAAGTGGCCTAAGGTCACACAGCACTAGTAAGAAGATTCTGAAACTCCAAAGCCCATAATCTTCCTGCCTCATGACCCTGCCTTACTCTTAAACACCCCACACCACGTATATGGAAACTTAAACTCCAGCTTCACCATGCTTCCACTGGACGGATGCTGGAGTGGTTTAATTGTACCTGCCAAAGTTCCTCCTTGGAGCTGCCATTCGTCAGAATTCTGAGACTCCTCGTCCCCTTCCAACCGAGTGATCATGTCTGGCTTAGGGAATGGGAATTCTGTTTACAGAAAATAAAACAGGTAACAGCTGTGTGTTACTGTCTCACAGCACTGCCGAAATAAGTATTTTATAATACTTGAGGAATACCCTCCCACACACAAGCTATTCTCGACGTGGAGATATGTAAAAGATGTGGGAAAGGGGCTCAGGGGTACTTAAAGAAAAAATGTGATAGGAAATAAGTCTGTCCACGGGAACTGATGGATCTCTGCTAACGAGGGCTGGTCCTGGCAATAACAACAAAAAGAACTGCATGTAGTAGGGAAGCGGGTGGATGAACATTCTGGTACATGTATGAGCAAACTAGGAAATGCCTCCAACTGGTTCCATTCTAATTACATGGCTTATGAATGCTGGGGGTGGGGAGGAAGATTCTTTAGGGGTATGTTCCCAAGTGTCTGAGGCCTGACAGGGTAATAATGAGGCCTGCCTTCCCTCCTAAGGAATATATGAAACACAGGCCCAGACCTGTGTTGACATTTCTTAAGTTTTGTTTTGTTTTGTTTTTAAAGATTTATTTATTTATTTATTTGAGAGAGTGAGAGAGAGGGCATGCACATGTGGTACATAGGGGCAGAAGGCCAGGGAGAGAAAGAGAGAGAGAGAGAGAAAGTTCTAAGCAGGTACCACACTGAGTGCAGAGCCTGACGCAGGGCTCTGATCTCACAACCCCAAGATCACGCCTTGAGCTGAAATCAAGAGTCAGAAGCTTCCCCAACTGAGCCGCCCAGGGGCCCCAGGTTATGACTTTTTTAATGTGAATGCCTGGGTTGAATAAGGAGTTCGGAGAGCTGGCACAAGTTGCTGGGTAGACGGACACAATATTTATATCCTGCCTACATCAGAAACAGGAAATTAAATGGGCAGAGGCACTGAGGAGACAGAGTCCAAGTTCAGGAGAAAGGGATGTTGGACACACCAGAGAAGAGACATGGAAACAATTCTCTGGGCTCAGAGCTTCCAGGAGACAAAGGAAAACAAAGCTTTACCCAGGGACAGGACAGTTTCATAATTCATCCTCATGACTTCCCGGTAGAGGGCCTTTTGTTGCTCGGTCAAAACTTCCCATTCCTCATCGGAAAAATATATGGCCACCTCATCGAAGAGGGCGGGCACCTGAAATAGGGAACAGGCCTTTCTCAACGACCAGTAGGCACACGCAGACACAGTCTCACACACCTTCATTTCACAGGGGAGGGGCTGTGACCCGGGCGACACGCTCTGTCCACACTTGCTGGGCTACTAGAGGCAAAACAAGCACACAGCCCAGGTCTCACAGGCCCTGCTGAGTGTCTACTACTGCCTTGGTCCCCAGATCAGGAGAGCAGCACCTTGAGAAGAAAAGCTCCCCAGCTCTGATCACCAGATCACCAACTAGGCTGGGACACACACTGCAGGGACAGCTGATCCCAGCTCAGCCCCCACTGCAGGCCCAGCAGCAACCGCACCCAAGGAAACACCCTGAGACAGTCCCCCCACCAATACAACAGGCCCAGCCAGCCCCTCCTTCCCCGGAGTCGGCAGATCCCTGACCCGGGGTCGGGGAGGGAGGGGGTGGTTCCTGGGCCCTGTTCTCCATTTCCAGGGGCACCAGCCCGAGCGTTTGACTCAGAACCCAAAGCCCAGGCAGCAGCCAGTGAGAGAGAGGGCCTCATTTGGCTTTTTCTAATCTACAAGAGCGTGAGTAGGAGGCGAGAAGAGCTAATTAGAGCTTAAATTTATGTAATGAGATACTGGAGCAAACTAGTTAGCTTTCACGCCTAGACCTTCGGCAGAAAGCCCTAAGGACAGAGAAGGCAGCTCTACTCCTCTCCCCTCACTGCCCCCTCTGCCCCCCAGCAAGTGGGAATGGACACTGGCCCCTAAAGGCAGCCAGGCCACCCAATCCAACCTCCTCTTGTATAGTCAATTGTGTGCTCTTCTTTTTACCATGTTGTTCCTTTCAGTCATTAAAAATCCTACTCTGAAGTTCATCATATTCAGTGGTAAAGAAATCCCTGGGCCAGCGTTTCAGGCTGGTTCCTTTGTATTATCGCTTTCAAAGCTATTCCCCAAGGCTGAGTCCAGAGCCTGGGTGATTATGAGACCATTTCTGATCAGCTTAGAAAATTAGTGTCTGCCCAGCCTGTAGCTTCTTCAGGTGTCCAGCCATCAGTCATTCGGACGCTGGCATTTCTCCTTATTCCCAACGTCCTCGTCCTCCCTTCCCACTCCCACGGCACCTTCATGTCCTTCCTAGGACATGCCCTGTAACTGCTTCATCTGTTTTCTCCAACAACCCCATTTAATCCAGGAGGAAATGGGCTCAGACAGGCCTTGCTGCTGGTCACAGTCACACAGCCAATAAATGGCAGCACTGAGGTTTGGACCTAGCACTCTCTGGGTTCCAGGCTCCAGACCCTACAAAGCAAGGTGGTCTCCCTGGTGACCAGCCCTCCACTCTCCCCCACCTCCGTGCACAGCTGTACTCAATGTCTGCAGGTCCCCAAGCAAACCACACCTTGACCTTTCAGGTCCCTGCACGCGGCTCTCCCACTGCCTCTCCCATTCCTGGCCTGGCTAACACCCACCCACCCACCCGTCTTCCAAGGCTGAGCCTAGATGTCCTGTTCCCTGGGAAGCCCGCCCTGACCTGGGTTGTGTGCCCACCTACAGGTTCCCAGGTTACCCTGAGCGCAACACTAGGGTGGCACTTATCACCGAATCCTTCGGTTCCCTTGTCTGCTTCTTCCACCGGAATATGAGCTCACCGAGTGCAAACCCTATGCTTAGTCCATTTCCCTAAGCTTAGGACACCTCTTGTATATAGTAATCACTTAACAATGTGTTTCTGATTTAAGCCAACAAGACCCGATTTTCCCGTCTCTTATTCCACTCAGAATGGCTTCAAATAATCATTAAATGTTTTCTGTCACAAAACCAAGCCTCCTCTTTGAGGTACGTGTAAAATACTAGGAGGGAAAAGGGGATGGATCTTCCTCAGGCTTCATCAATCTGGAAAGCCCGGCAGCCAGGAATTTTCCACCCCACCCCTTCCCACTTCCCAAGCTTTTGAACAACTCTCTTTGGCCTCTTCTCTCCCTAGGAAATTCCAGATCTAGGCCATACCTATTTATAGTCCTTTTCCCTGTGCTGATAAAATGGGACACAGGACCGGCTATGCCTGTCGTTTCAGAGGGTCTATCGATACTCACAAAGGTAACGCATCCTAGGCCTGGTAAAAACATCAGGAGCCCTGAAGTCCTGAGAAGGTGGCTAGAGGCTGGCTGGGGCCAGATTCATCTCCTCATATTTATGACTGAGCCACAGAGGATCTTCAAACAAGCCCACATTATGCTCCAGAGACACACAGTACCGTGGCTTAGAAATTCTCTTCACAGCGAGCCTCTGTGAGAATTGAGCGAGCCTTCAGCCAGGCCCCGTGGCGCAGGCCTCCCCTCTCTCCACAGAGGCTCTTTATCTGGCTAAGCACAGCAGAAGGTAAACAGGGCGAGCCCCGGGCAACACTCGAAAGTCAGGCAGCCCATGTCCAACCCCCAGACACCCTTCCCTAGCCTCCCAGGTAGGGACCCTCAATCCCGGCCCCCTTCCCTCTCCTCAGAAGATCAGGACAGGTCAGATGGGTGTTCCTTCCTTCAGCTGAGTGTGGCCTTGCTCTGCCGGCAAGCTGGCGCCTGGTGCATCTCTGCGGGTGACAGTCAGGAAGCACTGAGACGTCGCACAGCCTCACTGAGGACGCAGCAGAACCACCCAGCGAAGGTGGCAGGGAGCTTAGGGCAAAGGGCTGTGACTAGTGCACAGGGAGAGGGCCTGCCGGATGCCGGGCACCAGGCAGGGCAGTCCCTCTTTCATGTTTAAATATCTTGCGGAATCCTTTAAATAACATAAAAAAAATGGGAATCACTACCCTACCTTTATGGTGAGCAAACAGCTCCTACGTACCTGGCCCACAGTCACCGAGCTAGAGAGTCTGATTCCAAAGCCCAGGCTTGCTTAGCAGGCCACTCCACTATGGGAGTTGCTCCCAACTCTGCCCACACGCTTTCCTCTTGGGGGCTCTTGCTCATGCCTCCTCGTGTCTGGAGTGCAGGCCCCCTCCTTTACCTTGGCCAGTGCTACTTGTGAGTAAGACTCAGTTCAAGAAACGTTTCTCCTTTTTTCTCCTTGAAACTCTACTTCTACTCCAAGTCTCCTATGGAATGTTATCCTAATAGATAGCACGGTTCTTACGTCGGAAAGGCTTTTATTGATCACCCTAACGCAATTCTCTACAACCAAACTACCTATTTACGGAACAGATTCATTTCTTTTCTTTCCCTAGTTTAATACCCTCAAGCAGGGTTTTTCAACCTCAGCACTGACGGATGACAGGGGGGCCGTCCTGCGCACTGTAGGTGTCCACAGTGTCCCTGGCCTCTCCCCAGGGGATGCCGAGTATGCTCTCCCACTCCCCAGCCCCTACCCATGTCATGAGAGCCCAAAATGTCTTCAGATATTACCAGATGTACCCAGGAGGGGACGGACCTGGGAGTCGACCTACCCACTACTCAAGACCATGCTCGCCTTCTGCCGAAAGCCTCTTGAGTTCTCCAGCCTGAATGAGACCCCACTCCTGGGCTAACTTCCCCCACTGCACTCCGAATGACGTACTATGAATTACGCTCCCTTCCCTACCTTCCTCACAAGACCGGCAACTCCAGGAGACTAGGGATCTTGTCTTAAGGACACCACCACTGTGCACAAAAACTGCAGATGGGTGGCAGACTGTGTGGAGGCCCCCAAATCCAGGCCCCCTCCTCCAGCTACCCTCTTCTTTCCCAGCCCAGCATGGCCTTCGCCTCGCTCTTGTCTCGCTGTCCTGCCACTTTGCAAAGTCCACCTTCACTGTACCCATTGTCCAAGGTTTTCCACGCTATCTAGATGTTCTGGGTTGGCCCATTTAGCCTTAAAGCCCAAGGTTTCTCCTGCCTTGAGGTCTTGTTCCAGGCTAGATGGGACCGACTCCTGTCCTCTGAGGTCTCCCCAGCCGTGGGGGAGCAGAACCAGGGAGGAGGCTGGGATGGGCAGAGAACACAAAGACAAGGGCGGTGCAGCCCAGAGAGCCAGACTATGAACCCAGAGCCTGATGGTGTATTGTTTTTTTTTTTTCCTTTTTTGATTGAGGTATAACGTACACACAACAAAATGCACTACTTTTAAGGGTCTAGCTCAATAGGCATCTTTTAAGATCAAATATCAGTGTACACACATATCCTTGGGGCAAAGTAGATAACCCCTCTGCTCCCCAATTCCCTTGCGTGGGCGGGGAGCCAGACTGGACATTTGGGAGGACCAGGACTCTGGGAATACAGATCTCCTATTGGAAACAAAGAACATAATGGGTACTGATAATGTGGACATATAAAACTAAGCAGAGAAAAGGAATGTCAATTTGTTGCATGTTTAAGATTTTCACCATTCGTGCCCAAACAGCATGATGTCCAGTATGTACTGTGAATAACTATACACAAGGGTAACAATAAATATCTCTTACAGCTACATGTCCCCCCTGAAATGTCCAGAAGCTCCCCTGGCACAAGGCCACTGAAGCCCCACTCACTTCTCAGGCTGAGGCTTCTAGAGAGCTCTGGGCCACAAGGGAGACCTGCCACAGGCGGACCGGCAAGGATTAGGATGGACTATGTTGCATATATATTTTCATAAATGTACTCTAATTCTATCACCCTCTCTGGAAATACAGCTCCCCTATGCGTGCCATCATGAGGGGCGCTCACACAGAACCAACTGGCCTCGCGTCCTGAAGCTCTCCCCGTGTCAGCTCAATGCCCCAAGTCTTGTTTCAAATGGGTCCCTTCAACCAGCGGCAGACCCTCTCCTTCCCAAACTCAGTCAGGTTTCTTGAGCCCTTTTCTCTGCCAGAATACCATGTGGGCTACCCTCCCGTCCTCAGCCTGCCCAGCCCGGTCTTAGCAAGAATCCTGCTAAATCAGTTTAGCAAGAATCCCCCTATTCTTGATGTCTCCGCTTGGGTAAGTTTCCGTCCGCTGGCCCCTCTGCTCTGGCTCCTTGGCTAGAAATCCCCGCGGGTCTCACCGTATTCTGTGTTGAGCCCCCAGCTCTCCCCCTACTGCAACAGTCTTGACGCCTATCTCGACAGTCCCGAACGGTCTTCCTTACCACCTTCACAAGCATCAGAATAATTTTTTTCTCTAGCAGAGGTCAGCAAACCCTACAGTTCCTTTGCTGGTGTTTGGAACATGCTTGGCCCTGAGCAGGATGGAGGGGACTCGGGGGGGATCAGCAGAGAAATAAACTCTCTGCCTCCTGGATTTCCAATCCGAATGACGATAAGCAACACGGCTGAAGACACCATTCCTATAACCAGCTCCTCCATTCTCCACAGTGCCTTTTAAAGCCACAGGACTGTTTTCTCAGGAATGCAAACATACCGGGCTGGGCTGGGCTATTTTTACTTCCTATGTCTGCCTGAGGAGGAGACTTAGAACAAGCCTGGCTCCCAGGCCTGCTTCTCCCCTCATAGCTGTGTGGACCCCACACCTTCTTACTCACCCATCCACCCTCGGAGCAGATCCGGACTTTCTGCATATCTGTGGGGCCACCCTCAAGTTCTCGGCTCTGAATCTCTTCTTCCTCTTCTTCTTCTTTTAGGGTCAGATTGAGAGTGTAGGCTGTGGACTCCATCTCTGTAAGCAAGATTCAGTTGAGAAAAATCAAGGCGCTGGTGTGAGCTCTTCAAAGCCTGGGATGGGGGTGGTTTAGCTTGCACAAACCTCTTAGCCCTGAGCACTGTTCAGGCTGGAATAAGGGAAGGAATGGAGTCAGGCCTGGGCAGGAAGGGATTTAGGAAAAGCACCAGGAAGCTGGAAGGTGACATATTTAATTATGATAAGAGGGGCTGCAGGCAGATAGCATACCTGACTGCCTTCATTTCAAAAAGCTACCTGTGGAAGAGACCAGACTGGTTCTGTAGAGACCCATGGGCAGAACAGGCCGGTGGGTAAACATTCCTGGAAGAGGTTTTTAAAGAGCACAGTGAAAGACAGAACTTTCTCACAGCGCGTGCCACTCAAACATGAAATCAGTGGCACGAAAGGGGGGTTGGCTTTCTATCAATGAAGGTGTCTGAACACAGATAGGACACTTGCCTAACCGGGTTGTCTCTACAGGCCAGTTAAGCATCAGGAGGTTAGTAGGCCCAGAATACCCATCACCTGGATTTTCCAAAGTCGAAGACTCTGTCCATGAGCTGGTTCAGAAAATAGTCAATCCGCCTTAAGGGATTTTCCAAACCCGAGACTCAGTGACACACAGTGAGGTGTGTGCCTGGATACCCAAGAAGGTGCAGATTATCTGCTAGGGCCCACCCTCACCGGGAAATGCCTCTGGGCCGCAAATAACTCTTCTGCCCGAGCAGTAGGCCAGTACAAAGGGCCGCGCTCCTGCCCTCTAGGGGCGCGGGCAATTCATAGGTGTGAGTGAATGTGCATCTTGGGGGCCGCATCCTCCTGAGCTTCCAAAGAAAAGCCGCCTCCAGAGTTCAAAGTGTGCTTTTTCGAGATTTCCAAAAAGGACGGGCGAACGCGACGGGTCTGGGGCGAGCGGAGCAGGCTTCAGATCCCTGGAGCTGGGGCCCGAACTTGGCTGAGGCCTCCCCCGCCCGCTCCTGGGCAAGAGGTGGGGGCAAGAGGTGACACCGCCTGGCAGCGACCGTGTCCCCCGGCGAGGTGCCCGCAGCCGGGGCCACCGCCCACCCCCCTCCCCCGGCTCCCGCGCCCCGCCCGCGGCCGCCGCGCCCCCGGGCGCGCTCGGATTTCTCCAGCCATCTTGTCCCATTTCCCTTTCTCCCGGGTCCCGCGCCGGGAGCGCTCCCGCCGCCCCCGCCTCCTCCAGCGGCCCAGCCCTGCTCGCCGCCGGCCCCCTCCCCGCCCCGGCGCACCTGCCGGGCGGCGGGAGCTAGCACCGCCTGCCGCCCGGGCGGGCCCGCAACAAAGGCGGTGGCAGCCGCCGCCGCTGCAGCCTCGCGCCCCCGCCCCCGCCGCCGAGCCGCCCCGGAGCCTCGCGAAAGGCCCCGCCACCCCGGGTCTCCCGCCCGCCGCCCGCCGCCCGCGCGCACTCACCGAGCGGCCGGGGCGCGGGCCGCGGCCGCGGGAGGAGACGCCGAGGGCTCCGGCCCGGCTGTCACAGCGCCATCCCCGCCGCCTCTCCGGCTTCCCGTGCGCGCAGCCCCTCGGGAGGGAGTGGGGAGGACACGTGGTGGGAGGAGGAGGGTCCGGCCGCGAGCTGAGGGTGTTGGGAGCGAGGGGGAGGAGCGCGGCTGATGTCAGCGGGCCGTGGCGGCGCCGGGGGACGGCGCCCGCTGCAGCTCCGGACCCTCCTCCCCGCGCAGTTTCCGGCGGGTCGGCTCGTCACGTTCCTCCCGGCGGAGCGCCCGACCCTCCTCGCGTCTCCTTCGGACTGGCCTGCGCCGCGGTGCCCTCCGCCCTCTCGGTTCCCCCCCTTCCACACCCCCCACCGTGGGGGCCGTCGGCTTCCGAAGCGCTGTGTGCGCCCTCGGCGGGCGGGAGGCAGGAAGAGCCCGAATTTATGCTTTAACTGAGTGTGACCTGGGTGCATGGATCCCTGGGCCCGTTTGCACTCACCAGTGGTTTGCATTGGCTTGGATGAGCACCCGAGGCACTCTCGCCAAGCTTCAAGGAATACGTTATGAAGCAAGGGAGCAGCAAGGGAGTGGAGGGGGCCAAGGAGGCGGCCAGGATCTTTGGGGGAGCATGCTCGGATGATGGCAACCATTGGTCCAGAACTTCGTTCCTACTATACATGGGGAAGGAACTTCCTGATATGCGTAGTTGTTACCCGTTAAAGCCCAAGCATGTAATGACGTGGAGGAAGTCACGATACAGAAGGATCTTCTGCAAAACGTTCGAAGGACAGCTCTGTGGACAACGAGCAGACAAGCCCTGAAGCCCTTCTCATTCCAGGAAAAGATTCAGGGTTTGGATTTTTGTTGGGAAGTCGTGAAAGAAAAAAAAATTATTCCGGCACTTGTGTTAAAATGGAAAGGAGGACTTTATTCAGAGATATGGAAGTAGGCGTCAAGACTATCAAACTGCGGGAGAGATATGGACCCAACTCTGAATACAGCAAAGACGGGTTGGGGAAGTATAGCCCACAGGCAAAGTAAGGGAATCAGGGGGTAGAAATTTATTCAGAGCTGGCAGTAGGGAAAGAGAATTCTTGCTGATAGGCCCATCTGATCAGATATCCAGGGTGGGGGCGATTTCCCTCTAAACTGACTAAGCAGGATTCTTGCTAAAAGTGGGCTAAGGCTGTGGACAGGAGGGGGATGTGTGCAGGGCCCAAGATAGAGGCCTAGTGGAGAAGAGGGTTCAGATGAGACCAAAATTTGGTCAAGGAGAGAGTTTTCTCAAACTTCTCATTGTCCCTGTGATTTAAGTAGCTGCTGGGAAAGATCCCTCTCTCCAAATTTTTGTGGCCATTTCTATTTATTAATAGGTGAATATTACTTCTCTATGCCATGGAGAGGCTACTGTGGAGCTGTGTAGGTCTTAATGCATAACATATAATACGAAAAACACATCTTTGAAGTGTAATTACGGTGGGCACCCCAAGACCAAAGCAGGTTTAACTGATGGACGAAGAACATTACTCAAATAGCAGGAGAGATGAGGATGTTAGCATTTCTTGCTTATTTTAATGAACAGTTCTTTTTATTTGTTAATTTTAATTACTTTTTACTTAAATTCAATTTAGTTAACATACAGTGTGTTATTAGTTTCAAGCGTAGAATTTAGTGATTCATCAGTTGTATACAACATGCAGTCCTCATTCCTTCAAGAGCCCTCTCATAAAGCCCATCGCCCAGTTACCCCAGACCTGCCCCCACGGCCCCTCCAGCAAAACTCCGTTTGTTTCCTAGAGTTAGGAGTCTCTTACAATTTGCCTCCCTCTCGTGAACAGTGCTTCCTCTGTGTAAAGTTAGCATTTCTAGAGCAGGAGTGATGTCTTAGCTCAAGTCGACTGACATTTCCATCTTAACCTTACTGAGGAATGACTAAATGGAAAAGTGAGGAGAGTGTCAGGAAGGAGAAGGATACTAGGGCATCACTGGCAACTCCCTTGCTTACAAAAAAAAAAGTATTAACATAGGTTATGAGATAACCAAAGAGGAATATTATGTGAGGGTTTTAGATGCTGAGAGCCCTAAAGTTCGTATGCAGCTTTGATTGGGTTTTTCCTGGGAAGAGGCCAACCCAATGGGTCACCATTATTTAAAAAAAAAAAAAAAAAAGACTAAGAGAAAGAGAGCGTATGAACAGGGAGAAGGGCAGAGGGAGATGGAGAGGGAGAAGCCCACTCCCCACTGACCAGGGCATCTGATGTTGATGCCACCAGGCTCCATCCCAGGACCCTGGGATCATGACCTGAGCCAAAGGCAGATGCTTAACCAACTGAGCTACACAGGTGCCCTGACCCTGATTCTTGACTTTGAACCCACAGCCCCATGATCTCAATTACTGTCATGGTGCCCACCTTAGTACAAGTCCATAATTGCTAACAACTTTCTCACAGGAACAAAGTGCTGGAGTAGGCACAATACACTGCAGACATTCGTATTCAAGTGGTTTGTAAGTCATGCTGCTTGTCTCTGCCCGGTGTTTCCTCATCTTCAGAAAGAGGGAATTGGACTGGCCAGATATTGTCAGAGCTTCCTTCAGCTCTGTCATTCAGCAATTCTGTTCCTGTTAAGACTTGATCTTAGTCTGCATGAAGAGTGACTGAAGCCTGTTTTGAGACATGGCTTTAATGATCGATAGAATGGGTTTCTATTAGTAGGTACTTAAATGTGAGCAGAACGCCTATGAAATCAACATAATGGTTCTTTATGCTATTGACTTCATGCTATGCTGACTTCATATTTCCTCCTATTGAATTATTGCAGTACATAAGTCATAGAGATTCTACAGAGCCTGAATCCCAAAAAATATTCATACTGAACTATAGTGTCTCCTGGTGAGTACACACTTTTTTTTTCCCTTAATATTTTATTTAATTATTTGCCAGAGAGAGAGAGCACAAGCAGGGAGAGCGGAAGAGGGAGAAGCAGTCTCCCAGCTAAGCAGGGAGCACAATGCAGGACTCGATCCCGGGACCCCGAGATCATGACCTGAGCTGAAGGCCATCGCTTTACCAACTGAGCCACCCAGGCGCCCTGAATACGCACTTCTGACCTCTTTCAGTGGAGGCCCCCTGGACCTTAGGTAGACATAGCTACCAGCCTCCTGTGGCTGCATTTCTCAGGGACTGTGGGAGATTGAATTAGCTCATACCCTGCTGCTATGTAGCATACCAGCTGAGGCCTCTTGTGTGCAGAATGGACTTTGATGCCCCTTTACTCGGCCTGGCCACATGACATGCTTTGGCCAATTGAATGTGTGTAAGCCCTGAGCATAGATACTAAAAGGTCTCACACATTTCCACTTGCACCTCTGGGAGCTTTTCTCCTCTGCCATGACAAAACCACACCTAGGTAGTCACTGTCCCTACAGCCTAGGCTCCAGCATGAGACCTTTTCTACACAGTCATCCTATGAAAATGAGAAGAGTTCCTTGTTTTGTTTGAAGCGATAGAGTCTTGGGGTGGCTTGTATATAGGATTTTTGTGGTGATAGCTAATTGAGACAGTGTCAATGGGCAACCTTGGACTTAGAGTTCCCAACATTGGCCTTCCTAGGCTGCTCTGAGGCAGGGGAAAGGAGAGTTGCCATTTCATGGAGGAAATCTTCAGCTGTTTGTACATGGAAATGCTAGATTGTGAGGGGAGAACCAAATTGGTGGGAGGGGGAAGTCATTGCCGACTGTATCTTTCTCTTCCCTGGGATTCTGGAACCTTGGAAGATCAAGATACCACCTCGACATTAGCTATTTCCCAGTAGAGCCTCAAAATATTCCTGAGAGATCTTGGATCTTTCCTTGGATCAAGGAAACCCTGATTTGGACAATTCCTGAAAGGGCTTAGAAAGTTCCTGGAGAAGCATGTGGTTAAAGCACCTCAAAGGGTTAAGGAACATTCAGAGGTTTCTCTAGAAAAGGAAGAAAGAGACTTGTAATACCTAGCATAGTACTAGCTGCTGTAACAAACAGACCCTGAAGGTGTAAATGCTCAAACAATAGATATTTATTTTTTTATGTAACAGTTCTTTGTGGGTATTCCTGGTGTACAGGTGACTTTCTTCCATGCTGCAATTTAGGGACCCAGCCACACCCTTGGGACATTGTGGTTTTCTTCATCCACCAGAGTGAAGGGGAAAGAGAAAATGGAGAAGGCACACCCTTTTCTTGGCCTTAAAGTGACACACATGGCTGTTGCTTACGTTCCATTTGTTAGAATCAGTCCCATGGTGACATTTATATGAGAAGGGGCAGGGAGATACAGAGCACGTCTGAGCAGTCACTTTCCACTGACAGCTCCACATGCTGAAAAGGAGAGCTTAGATTTTTCTTTTTACCACAGCGATGTTTTTTCTTTAGACACTTTAAATATTTCACTCCACTTTCTTCTTATTGGCAAGGTTTCTGGAAAGAAGTCCAATGTAATTCTTACCCTTGTTTCTCTATAGGAAAGGTGTTTTTATTCCTCTGCCTTCTTTTAAGATTTATTGTTTGTTTTTGATCTTACGGAGCTTGATAGGATATTCCTGGGCGTAGATTTTTTGGCATTTTCCTGGGTGGTATTTTTTGAGCTTCGGGGATCTGTCATCAATTTGGGGAAATTCTAAGCTATTATTACTTCAGTATTTCTTCTGTTCTTTTCTCTGTCTCTTTTGGTATTTCCATTATGGGTATATTACACCTTTTGTAATTTTCTCATGGTTCTGTGTTTGTTCATTTTCCTGGTTTTTTTCCTCTGTGTAGTTTAGTCTGGGAAGTTTTACTGACATATCTTCAAGTTCATTGATTCTTTCCTTGGCTGTGTCCAATCTACTGATGAGCCCACCAGAAGCAATCCTCATTTCTATTGCAGTGTTTTTGATATGCAGAATTTCCTGTTGATTCTTTCTTAGCGTTTCCATCTCTTTGTTGACATTACCCATCTGTTTTTGCATATTATACACCTTTTCCATTAAGGCCCCTAGCATAATAATTATAGTTATTTTAGCTTCCCAATTTGATAATTCTAAAATCTCTGCCATATCTGAGCCTGACTCTAATACTTATTTTGTCCTTCAAATTGGGCTTTTGACTTTTAGCATACCTTATAATCTTTGTTGAAAGCCAGACATGAGCTACTGGGTAAAAGGAATATTTTTTAGGCTAGGAATTGGGCTGTGTTTATTCTTTGTTACAGGTGAAGCTAAAATTTTTTCCAGTGTCCTTGGATTCCCCTAGAGACTCTTTTTTAAATAAAGTCTGAGGCTTGCAGTTCTTTTAGTTCTTTAAGTCTCTATTATTATACAGGATATAAAATCAATGCACAGGAATCAGTTGCATTTCTGTACATAAACAATGAAACAGAAGAGAAATTAAGGAATTGATCCCATTTACAATTGCTCCAAAAACCATAAGATACCTAGGAATAAACCTAACCAAAGAGGTAAAGGATCTGTACTCTGAAAACTATGGAACACTTATGAAAGAAATTGAGGAAGATAGATTGGAAGAATAGACATTATTAAAATGTCTATGCTGCCCAGGGCAATCTACACTTTTAATGCCATCCCTATCAAAATACCATCAACATTTACAGCTGGAACAAACAATCCTGCTACTTTGCTGAATTCCTGTACAAGTTCTAGTAATTTTTGGATGGAGTATTTTGGTTTTTCAACATAAAGTATCATGTCATCTGCAAGGAGTGAAAGTTTGACTTCTTTGCCGATTTGGATGCCTTTTATTTCTTTTTGTTGTCTGATTGCTGAGGCTAGGACTTCCAGTATTGAACAACAGTGGTGAGAATGGACATCCCTGTAGCGTTCCTGACCTCAGGGGAAAAGCTCTCAATTTTTCCCTGTTGACAATGATATTTGCTGTGGGCTTTTCATAGATGGCTTTTATGATATTGAGGTATGTTCCTGCTATCCCTACATGTGGAGAGTTTAATCAAGAGAGGATGCTGTGTTTTGTCAAATGCTTTTTCTGCATCTATTGAGAGGATCATATGGTTCTTGTACTTTTCTTAAATTTTAGATCAGTTTCAGCACATGCCTGGTGGGATCCTTAAAGTTCTAAACCTCAAACATGGTAAAATAATTTTGGCCATGAAAAACTTTAAAGCAGATGTTAACAGTTGCCTTACCAAAATTATAGAGAAATAAGGGTCCTATGAATCATCTATTGGGTCATTTCTACCAACATAAAAGCATGTAGTAAGATTTCTCATTAAAAACAAAAGAAAACAAAACAAAACTCTCTCTACATCATGTCTCCCACCATGTGCCTTTCCTTTGCTCTCTTGCCACAAAACTCTGTGAGTTGCCTACTCACACCATCTCCAATGTCTCTCTCCGTCCTCCTCTTGACCACTCTCCAGTCATGTTTTCTCCCCGATGACAGAACTTGTCAAGGTCATCAGTAATACTGCTAAGTGAATGATCTATGCTGTAAATGCTGCTAAACTGAATGACCGATCCTCAATCTGCATCTTACATACCTATGGTAGAATGTTACACTACTGCCCTCCGAGCCACACTGAGTCATGGTTCTCAGGATTCACCCATGTGAGTCAGCTCTGGATCTGGACATGGGGCTTATTTTGACCAACAGGACATGAGCAAATCTGAAGCAAGCAGAGGGTTGATAAGCACTTGCGTGTTGATACTTGCTGTCTTGGAGCCCAGCTGTGAAGGAAACAAGCCTGTGCTGTCCTGCTAAAGGGACGATGTGAAGGAAAATCAAGGTGCAGAGCCCAAACGGACCACCAGATCTGTAGATGAGGCCACCAGAAAAAAGCCAGCTCCCAGCCAAACTGTTGTATGACTGCGGCTGCTTAAGTGACCCCAGGGAAGGTCATCAGATGTGCTGCCTAGGAGTGGTGTTGGCATCATAAGGAGAGTGCCATACACTTACCTCAATGAAACCATTGTGTAGAAACCATCTTTCAACTAACATCTTCTCTCCTGAAGGTAGGGGTGTTTTCAAATGTAGCATAAGGAAAATGCCATTTACTTAATTTAGTGAAACCATGTGAGTTGAAAGCCTCTTTCAAATAACATCTTCCTCGTGAAGTTAGAAGCATTTTTAAAATGTATGTGTGGAAGCCTCTCACCACTGCTGGGTTCAGGACTCAGAAATGAGATAACAAAAAGATATAAAAGGCAACCAACTCAGCAAAGAAGTCAAACTGTCACTCTTCCCAGATGACATGATACTCTACATAGAAAACCTAAAAGACTCCACCCCAAAATTGCTAGAACTCACACATGTATTCAGCAATGTGGTAGGATATAAAATCAATGTACAGAAATCAGTTGCATTTCTACACACTAACAATGAGACCAAAGAAAGAGAAAGTAAGGAATTGATCCCATTTGCAATTGCACACAAAAAAAATCCATAAGATACCTAGGAATAAACCTAACCAAAGAGGGAAAGGATCTGTACTCTGAAAACTATAGAACACTTATGAAAGAGATTGAGGAAGTCACACAAAAATGAAAAATACTTTCCATGCTCGTGAATTGGAAGAACAAATATCGTTAGAATGCCTATGCCACCCAGAGCAATCTACACTTCCAATGCAATCCCTATCAAATTACTATCAACATTTTTCACTGAGCTAGAACAAATAATCCTAAAATTTGTCTGGAACCAGAAAAGACCCCGACTAGCCAGAGGGATGTTGGAAGGGAAAACCAACGGTGGCGGCATCACAATGCCAGTCTTCAAGCTGTATTACAAACCTGAAATCATCAAGACAGCATGGTACTGGCACAAAAACAGACACATAGGTCAGTGGAACAGAATAGAGAACCCAGAAATGGACCCTCAACTCTAAAGTCAACTAATCTTCAACAAAGAAGGAAAGAATATCCAATGGAAAAAAGTCTCCTCAACAAATGGTGTTGAGAAACTTGGACAGCCACATGTAGAAAAATTAAACTGAATCATTCTCTTACACCATACACAAAGATAACCTTGAATGTATGAAAGACCTAATGTGAGACAGGAATCCATGAAAATCCTAGAAAAGAATACAGGCAGCAGGGTGCCTGGGTAACTCAGTGGGTTAAAGCCTCTGCCTTCGGCTCAGGTCACTATCTCAGGGTCCTGGGATCAAGCCCCGCATCGGGCTCTCTGCTCAGCTGGGAGCCTGCTTCCCCCTCTCCCTCTGCCTGCCTCCCTACCTATTTGTGATCTCTTTCTCTCTGTTAAATAAATAAAATCTTGAGAGAGAAAAAAAAAAAAGAATACAGGCAGCAACGTCTTTGACCTTGGCGGCAGCAACTTCTTTTGGCCCTAGATCTCACTGATTTCTCCGGAGATCTCATGAGATTTGGCTAGGATCTTTGGACTTGGATAACGTGAGATTTTTTCCCCCCAAGATCGCATGAGATCTCACAAAGGGAAGAAGTGCCTTGTATTTTGGGGGTGGAGAGTCAAATGCAGACTGTCCTGAGTGTGGAAAGCCAGGGAAAGCGTCCAGGGAGCCTACGTGTCTGTGTGCTCAGAAGATCCAGCCACTGTGCACGCGGCTTCATGGATTCCCTGCCTTCCGGTTTCCCCACTTCTACTTTCCTGGGAATAAGGAGCCACCAGTCCTACTCACCCCTAATTCAGTCCTACTGTTACACCCATATTGCCCTGGATGCTGAAAGAGGCCGAACATATGAGCCAGACACCTTGTGTCTTTGGGCAGGTGGCATCTTGGGATGTTTGCAAAAATGGCAAATATTTCCAGGTTTTCCCAATCCAGGAATGCACCATCCCTACCTGCTTGTCTTACACAAAGGGTGGTGGGCTAGAGAGTTCCTGCTTCTGCTGAGCTCCCTTGAGATTGGTCCTGAGTCATCATGATATTTGGCCATAGATCTCATGAGATTCAGCCTGAGATCTCATGAGATTTGGGCCAAGAGGACACGAGCTTTGGCCCAAGAACCTGCAAGAATTACCCCGTGCTTTCCTGACATGTGGCAAAGGAAAGCAGTGGCTTGTTTCTGTGGCTGGTGAGTCTCAGACAGACTGTCCTGAATTGTCAAAGTCAGGGAAATCACCCAGGGAGCCTTCCCTGGTGTCCAGAGAAGCAGCTCCCATGCTAGTTGCCTCCTTCTGCACCTATTGCCCTCCTGTTTCTATCACCTTGAGTGGAGTCTCAATAAGGGACCTGGAGGCCCATTCATCCCTATTTCAGTGCTCCATTTTGATCCCCATATCACCTAAGATGCTGACCATGGTGGACACATAAGCGAGACACCTTGTGTCTTTGCTGCTGGCATCTGGGGGTATTTGTGGAATGACAGGTGTCCCCAGGGGTTCCCAATCCAGGAATGTCCCAGTGCTACCTATTACGTTGCATGGGATTTGCGCCTAGGTGGTTCCCATCCCTGCCAAGTTCCCGTGAAGTTTCTCCCCAGGGCTCCAGAGATTTAGCCATAGATCACCCAAGTTTGGCCTGACCTCTCAGGAGATTTTGGCTGATTTCCAGGAGTGGCCATTGATCTTGAGAGATTTGTCCTGAAATCTCATGAGATTCGGTCTGAGATTTCTCCAGAGGTATCCTGAGAATTCATGATTTTTGCCCCAAGATTACATGAGATCTGGCTAAGGCAAGAGGTGGCTTACTTTTGGGGGGGATGGCAGAGAGACACACACAAACAGACTCACCATGCTGAAAGCCTGGGAAAAGTCCCCAGGGAGTTTGCCTGTGTGTTCAGATGTACAGTTCTTGGGAATGTGGCTTCTTCTTTCTCCTCCTGCCCCCCGTTTCTAAGAGCCACAGCGGCCATTCACCCTGAATTCAGTGCTACTTTGTCACCCCCACTTCACCGGTGATGCTGAAACACCAGGGATATAAGAGCGAGACTCTTTATGTCTTTGGGCAGGTCACTTCTGGGAGCATTTGTGAATACAAACATTGGCAAAAATTAAACACACATTCCGCATCATAGTCACACCACACATGAAACACCAACACATGTAAATAACACACAGACAGGTACCGCACAATACCACACTCACACAGGCAGCGGCCAACACATGAACACCGCACACAACACACATAGTACACACACAGCAAAAGACGCCAAACATACACAACACCTCCATCACCAACGCACCACACGTACAATGCAAACACAAACCTCACACCATAAACACAATACACAACAAAAAACACCACACACATCCTACATTTAAACCATTTCTGTAACACACACACACACCCCAGATTCATACCACACATAGTTGACCCATTTTCCACACACACATCACAAACAACACATCCACGACACATACAACACTTAGACCACACACACCGAAACACAACACATAAATCACACACACAACTATACACAACACACACTACACACATACCACACATAACACATATCTCAAACACACACCACACATATACAAAACACAAACACACCACAAATACACTACACACTCCTATACGAAAACATGCCACGATTTCCCCTCACACACACCACGTGCAACAAAAAATCACCACACACGCATCATCCACACACCACATCTATACCACTCACACATGCCTCACAGACACCACACACTTACCACAGAAATACAACTTTTTATCACACACAAATCAAACGCCAAACACACACATATAAACCACACCCACCCACCACACGTGTGACATGAGTGACATATATATGCTACATATGCACAGATCACATACAGCACACACCACATACATACCAGAAACTCACAACACTTATGTCATAGAAAAACACACCAAACATATACAACACACACACCCCCATACACACACCACAATATACCACGTACACCACGCATCTACCACATATAAAGGCACCACACACGCCCCATGCACACACCACAGATGTACCACGCTCAGCACACATATACCACACAAAACATACCGCACATGCACCATGCACATAGCACACAAATTACATACACAGAATACTTACACCACAAACATACTGCACATACATCATACACCACACATACCCCCACACGTACACTACACAAACACCAAACATACACCACACAAAACACATCTCCATCACACACAAACCACACGTAGAATACACAAAGCACACACCACATACGCACTGCTCCAAAACTGCACACACACCACACCTACACCCACATGTTCAACACCTGCACGTACCACACATACACCACACAGGCAAGAGATGCCTATCAGACTTACAGCACCCTCGAACCACACCAACTACACACACACAGGCAGCGCACTACACACTACACATATAAGGAACGCACACACACACCTCCTTAGCTCTTTGTTGACCAGCCTAAGTGTGCTGCTGGGTAGCCAGCTTGTCTCCCTCCCGTGGCTGATGGACAAACCTTCCTTATGAAGAGAAGACAGTTCACCTGTGCACAGATCACTTCAAGGCATGGCCTGCCCAGAAAGAGCCCTCGCCTGGAATATTGCAGGGAGGCCCAGTTAAAAACACTTGAGGTTCACCCCCACAAAGCGCCCCAGCTCCCCCTGAGCCACTGTTACCTGTATTCACGGATGGGAAGGTTCGGAAAAACAGCCAAGGCCGGAAAGTTTCTCTCTCTTTCTGCAGGAAGAATTCAGGCCTCTTGCTGACGAGGATCCCAGGGAGAGCCAATGGAGGTCCCCTTTGCCCAAGCCCACGGGTGTTTCTTATTACTGATATGGTTAGCACATTAGGAAATTGTGCTGGTCACTTAATTCTCACATTATCACCTTCTCATCCCTGTTGAAAACTGTGGCCCTCTGTATCCATTTCCATCCATTGGTTCTTTTCTGTACTAGGTTCAGCCTGGAGGTCCTGTGTGTCAGAGCAATATTCTCTTCTTCAAACTGGGTCTGGCCAAGGTCTTGGGCTTGTGCCATAGGTTGGGCCACAGGATCACTAGCAATCTGGTCTCAGAAATATATGGATATTAAAAGGGACGCCTGGGTGGCTCAGTCGGTTAAGTGTCTGCCTTCAGCTCAGGTCATGATCCTGGGGTCCTAGGATCGAGTCCTGCATCGGACTCCTTGCTCGGGCAGGAGTCTGCTTTTCTCTCTGTCTGCTGCTCCCCCTGCTTGTGCTCTCTCTCTCTGACAAAATAAATAAATAAATAAATAAATAAATAAATAAATAAATAAATAAATAAATAAAATCTTAAAAATATATATATGGACATTGGGAGCCATAGGGCATTTACATATGTCAGCATAAGATGTTTATGTGTAGGCTGGGCCAGAGGTTTGGAGAGGCCACAGGCCACATTTCTGTAGCAAGGGGAAACAAAGCGAAACATCTAGATCAATAAAACATTTTAGATCCAAGACACAAATAGGTGGAAAGTGCAAGAATGGAAAAAAGATGTTCCATGCAAATAGTGAAGTGAGAGAATTAAAGAAGTGGCTAAACTGATCTCAGACAAAATAGACTTTAAATTTTAAGTTTACATTAGACAAATAGGACATTATATATTAATACAACTTTCAGCAAAGCAGGAAGATATAACGATTATAAACATTTATGCACCTAATAACAGACCATCAAAATTAGTGAAGCAAAAACTGATAGAACTGAAAATGCAGGGAATTTGACAATGATAGCTGGAGGCCTCAATACCCCACTCTCAATAATGGACAGAAGAACAGCCAGACAGAAGTTAAGTAAGGAAATAGAAACAGACACATGAAAAGATGCTCAGCATCACTCAGCATCAGGGAAATACAAATCAAAACTATAATGAGATACCATCTCACACCTGTCAGAATGGCTAAAATGAACAACACAAGAAACAACAGATGCTGGCGAGGATGTGGAGAAAGGGAAATCCTCTTGTGCTATTGGTGAAATGCAAACTGCTGCAGCCACTCTGAACAGTTTGGAAGTTCCTCAAAAAGCTAACAAATAGACCTACCCTATGACCCAGCAATTGCACTACCAGGTGTTTACCCAAAGGATACAAAAATATAGATTTGAAGGGATACATGCACTCCAATGTTTATAGCAACATTATCAACAATAGCCAAACTATGGAAAGAGGTGAAATGTTGGTCAACTGATGAATGGATGAAGAAGTTTGGTATATGTATATATACAATGTAACATTGCTCAGCCATCAAAGAGAATGAAATCTTGCCATTTGCAACAATGTGGATGGAACTAGAGGATATTATGCTAAGCGAAATAAATCAGTCAGAGAAAAACAAATACCATACTATTTCACTCATATGTGGAATTTAAGAAAGAAAACAAATGAACATTGGAGAAGAAAAAAAAAGAGGGAAACAAAGCATAGTGGAGACTCTTAACCATAGAGAACAAACTGAGGGCTGCCGGAAAGGACATGGGTGGGTTGAAGAACTAAACGGGAAATGGGTATTTAGGTGAACACTTATGATGAGCCCTGGGTATTACTTGTAAGTGATGAATCACTAAATTCTACTCCTGAAACTAACATTACACTATATTTTAACTAATTAGAATTTAAATAAAAAGTTGAAACATTAAAAATTGAATAAAATAAATAAGGAATAGAATAGAAGGCTTGAACAATACAATAAAACAACTAGATCTAACAAACATGTACAGAACACTCTACCCAACAAGATAAAACACATTCTTCTCAAAAAAAACACAAAAAACAAAAACAAAAAAACCCCACATTCTTCTCAAGTGAACACAGGACATTCTCCAGGATACACCAAAGGTCAGGTCAAAAGTAGTCTCAACAGATTAAAAAATCTCTGACTACAATAGGATGAAGTTAGAAGTCAATAACAAAGAAAATGAAAATTCCGAAAGTTGTGGGAATTAAATAACACACTCCTAAACAACCTTTGGGCCAAAGAAACAAATGACAAGAGAAATCAGAAAATACTGAGAAGAATGAAAATGAAAACACAACATACAATGCTGGTGAGATGCACTGAAAGGAGTATGAAGAGGGAGATTTAAAGCCTTAAATATTTACACTAAATAAGATCTCAAATCGACAGCCTAAATTTACAGCTTAAGAAACTAGAAAAAGAATACCTTAAACCCAATGCTAGCAGAAAGAAGGAAATAATGAAGATAGAGTCAAGATAAATAAAATAGAGAATAGATAAACATTAGAGAAAATTAACAAAACCCAAAGTTGGTTTTTCAAAAAAATTAATAAAGTTGACAAATCTTTAGTTGGGTTGACAGAGAAAAAAAAGAAGATCCAAATTATTAAAATCAGAAATAAAAGAGATCTTACTATTAATCATACAGAAATAGAAAGGATTATAAGACAGTACTATGAGCAATCATATGCCAACAAATTGGATAACCTAGGCAAACTAGACAAATCCTAGAAGTAGAAACCCTACAAAGACTGAATGACAAAGAAAATCTGATCAGACCTATAACTAGTAAGGAAATTGAGTAAGCAACCAAAAACCTCTCAACAAAGAAAAACCCTGAATCTGATGGCTTCACAATGTGAATTCTACCAGATATTTAGAGAGGAACTGACCCCATCTGCTTTCAAATTCTTCCAAAAAATCAAAGAGAAGGAAACATTTCCTAACTCATTCTATGAGTACAGCATTAGACCTGATACCAAAGCCGGACAGAGATACTACAAGAAACGAAACTACAGACCAATATCCCTTATAAACATTGATGCAAAAATCCTCAATATATATTGGATCCTTGTCCAATGCGGTGAAATTCACCATAGAAAGGAAAGCCAGACGGAGGCTCAAAAGTACACCCCTGGTCCAGAGAGTGAATGTTGCATCAAGGGAAACGGCAGAGATGAGTGCCATCCTCAGGGGTCTAAAGAATTCAGGGATAGCATCCCCATCACCAGTCTGGTCCCCTCCGCACACAGAGGGACCCTGGAGGATGGCTAGACTAGGGGTCTGCAAATTATAGATTTCAGGCCCAAACAGGCCAGCACCTGTTTTTGTATATGTGAGGAAAAGTCGAAGAAAAATAATATTTTGTAACATGTGAAAATTATGTGAAATTCAAATTCCAACATTTATGAATAAAGCTTCATCAGAACATGAGGGGGCACTTGCTCGTTTATGTATTGTCTGGCGGCTTTGGTACATTACAAATCACAGTGACCTGGTTATCATGCCACAATGTTTCAAGTGCCACTTACCATGACAGTGGTGTTGAAAGAATAGCTACATGTCCATTGCCAAACTAGACAGTTATCCCAATATTCGCAATATCCCAAAATCACTAGAAAGCAAAGATCAAGAAAACTAGAAAATTTAAGCAGGAATATCTCAACAGAGTCAATTTTCTTCATAAAAATTAAAAGGGAGAATGAGGCTGCAACCAAAATAAGTTGACAAATGGCTCCTTTGTTTGCCAAGTGAGGAAAGCCATATTTACTGAGGGTGAGTTAATGCAATCACGTTTGATCGCAGCAGCTAAAGAAATGTGTTCAGAGAACATAAACTTGTTGAAGACTATTAGCTTTTTTGCTTGATAAAGTGAGGACATTGGGGGAGGGGGAGTGCCTGGGTGGCTCAGTGGGTTAAAGCCTCTGCCTTCGGCTCAGGTCATGATCTCAGGGTCCTGGGATCGAGCCCCGCATCGGGCTCTCTGCTCAGCAGGGAGCATGCTTCCCCCTCTCCCTCTGCCTGCCTCTCTGCCTACTTGTGATCTCTCTCTCTGTCAAGTAAATAAATACAATCTTTTTAAAAATAAAAATAAAAAAATAACGTGAGGACATTGGGAGCAACATTGGGAGCAAAAAAAATAAAGTGAGGACATTGGGAGCATCAGTAGTTAATTTCTACAATTGTCCAGCAGAGGGGAGCCTTACTCCACAGAGCCAAAACCTTCACCCGCAGGGAAAGGATTTAGAGGGTCTGACATATGGATGTGTGCTCATTTGCCAAGATTTAATAGCCACATATGAGCTTATTTAATCTTCACGAAGCCCCTACAAGCCAGGTGTTGGTTTTATCATTATTTTACAAATAGGAAGGTTGAAACTCAAAATGTTTGACTTTTACAAGGTCACATAGCTACCAAGTTCAAGCCATTCGTCTGATTCCAGGACCTGTACTTTTGTTCAAGTAAATAATTATAAAGTGCTTGCTATATGCCAAGCCTGATCTAAGCACTTTACATATCTTAACTTCTTTAATCCTTATACCAATCCCAGGATTTAGGTATTATTATCAGCATTCCCATTTTACATATGGGGAAACTAAAGTACAGAGATGTTAGCAATTTTCCTAAGGTAATTCTGCTAATAAATGGCAGAACTGGGATCTCTCCAACTGTCTGGCTCAAGTTCCGGAAGCCCTTCACGGCCCTGACCTCTGCCTTCTGCCGATGAGCTCGTCATTATGATAGGCCTGGGCTTCTCAAAGTGGAGGTTAGTGTCACCTGGGAATTTTCTAGACTCGCAATTTTGAGGCCACACCCCAGACCTCCTGAATCTGAAACTCTGTGGGTAGAACTCAGCACTCAGCTTAACAAGCCCTTGAGGGGCATGCTAAAGTTACACACCAGAGTTATTGATTCTCACTGTGGTCCTCCCCATGCCAGTACCCTTGACACAAATGGGTTAATACGTAACACACAATTGTCAGTATATGCATTGAGTAAGACCGTACATACACACTTGTTACGGGCTGAGGCAAATGTGTTTACATTGAATCCAGCTTTTGGCTTCTTTTTAATTACCAGGAGCAAGTTTTCTGGGCTGGGGCCTTTGGCTATCTATGTACAAATTATTACAACAATAATAACCTTTCCTGGTCCCCGCCTCATGTCTGCGTAGCTCTTCTCATTATAAAATTTTCCCCTTTTCTCCTTCTCATTTATTATATCATATGCAGAAATGATGGTTTTCAAGCATGTGTAAGATCTTGTAGTCCTCTCTGGGGAACTCTGTGACTTACTCTGATATAGCACTGTCAAAAAAAAAAAAAGAGAGAGAGAGAGAGAGACACTGGCTAGACTTTTTTTTTTTAATTTTATTTATTTATTTGACAGAGAGAGACCGCAAGTAGGCAGAGAAGCCAGCAGAGAGAGAGGGGGAAGCAGGCTCCCTGCCGAGCAGAGAGCCCGATGAGGAGCTCCATCCCAGGACCCTGAGATCATGACCGGAGCGGAAGGCAGAGGCTTTAACCCACTGAGCCACCCAGGCGCCCCACTGGCTAGACTTCTACCGAAAAGCTGGGGAATGGTGCTGCTCTATGTGGCCAGAACCAGGTGAGGCAGCTGAAGCTCCCACTGCTCAGGCTTGGCTGGGTAAAATGTAAGACAGCTGCTGGGGTAGGGGGGACGCTTACTCCCTCAGTGCATCCCCAGCCAGCCTTCTGAATGACTCGGCTACTTTGGGGGAGAGGATAAGGAGAGGGAACACCAGTGCAGTGGGAAGTGGGGGTGGCAGAATGCAGAACCTGAACAAACATGAAATAGGAGCCTGTCTTTCCCTCCCCCAACCACCCTTGTTTCATTTACAGTGCTTCCTTTCTTTGTTTTCTTCTTGCTGTTGATTGTCTCTTAGTTGTTTTTCTACCTTCCTTTTCTCTCTCCTTTCCATCTTTTCGCTCTCCTTTTCTTTTCACTTCCACAAAACAGAAGCTGTTTGTACTGTATCCGTAGAAATCCAGTCAGGAGAGAGGAGCCACGTACGAATTTGACTGAGGAGGGGTTCATATAAAGAATTACAGTTGCCCCTCCCCTATCCCCGCCAAATTCCACTTTCCACAGTTTCAGTTACCTGAAGTCGACTGAGGTCAGAAAGTGGACATGCTGTCGAAAGGTCGATAGTAGTCTAACACTATGTCCCAATGCCTATGTCATTTGCCTCACTTCATCTCATCACATAGGCATTTTGTCATCTCACATCATCATCATCATCATCATCATCATCATCAGAAGGGTGAGTACAGTACAATAGAATATTGGGACAGAGATCACATTCATGTAACTTTTGTTACAGTATAGTGTTATAGTTGTTCTCTTGTATTATTAGTTATTATTATACATCTCCTGCTGTGCCTAATTTATAGTTAAACTTCAGTCCAATGGGTAGGAGGGTCTTGTAGTGTCCATTGTTTCCAGCATCCACTTGGGATCTTGGAATGTATCCTGTGGTGAATGGTGGGCAATGCTGGAACTACTGTATGCACAGTTACAGCGGTTGGAGTAATAAGGGATTGACTAATAAGAAGGGAGGGGAACTCTGAAGACTATAGAAATAGCAGATAGGAGAGACAGTGTCCAATGCTAGGGCTGAGAGAAAGTGCCTAAGAAAGGCATCCCTTCCTGTTGGGAATGTGATCAAAAGGAGATGAGCTGGACCTGAGCACCCAACGCCTCCTCACCGTCTCCCCTCTTCTCAGAATGTAGGTTCCATTTGCCTTCTCTGTTCCCAGAGGCTGCTCCAAGGACAGCCTTGAGATGATGATGTGATGTTCAAAACCCCTACACGATACACAGAACTGAGCCCAGTGAGAGCCTCTTTATAAACTTGTAAGATTTGGAGGACAGGTGTCTTACTATCATCCAAGACAAGCCTCTGTGTAAGTTCCCTTCGCTCTTATTAAAATTGTCACCTGCCACCATGGAGTGGACTTCTGCCTCTGGGGGCTGTTTCCGATTGCACCAGGAAAGCTCCTGAGTGGATTGTGAACTTACACTATTCCACCCCAGACCTTGGAAGGAAGACCACAACCGTGGTTCACTGGCCATGGAGAATTCTGGTGCTGTGTTGCCAAGCTGGAGGAATTTTCTTGGAAATCCACCCTCTATAACTTTTCCTAAGTCCACCCTCCTGGGTGCTGGGAAAGCTGAGTCTTACTTTATTTTACTCACCATAACTTTGTTGTATCACTTAAATATATCACCAGTTAAACCATCACAGAATGCTACAACGTTGTTGATTGTGAGACACCTCCTGATTTTGGAAATATAATGGAGTATGATTATAAAAACAGATTGGTCTTAGAATTGATGCAATGCACCCTTTCTCAGCTGTCACAGCCTCTGCACTTGCCCAGTCTCTGGGCTGCTCATTTCTGACGTCACTAACCTTGACCTCCCTACTTTCCATCTCAGCCTACTCCTAAGCCTGGAAGCCACCAGCACAAGATCATCTTCTCTTCTGCCTTTCTGTCCTATCCCAAAGAGGACAAAGGCAGGGAACCTGGAAACCAGGCCAGTCTGGGTATCAGGGAGGGTTGTCGGGGAGGCATGCTGATCAAGACAAATTGATAAGGAGCCCCTTGTGGTTTGGAGACCCTTGTGTAGGAAGTGGGCATTCCTGGAGGGCATTAAGCCAGGAGATGACATTTCCGTGTGGAAATAGGCAGCAGGGATTAGAGAGGCAACAGATATTTTTCTCTAGGTTGTACCAGCCCTTGGAGAGAAAGAAGAGTCAGGTAACACAATGGAATTGAGTCTCTGATAGCAGAACCACAGCAAATGGAAAGATCTCATTCTTTTTGATGGCTGAGTAATATTACATTATATATATGTGTATATATATACACATATATACATGTACACACACACATATATATGTAATACATATATATATGTATATATATATATATATATATATTTGTATTTATATCTCACAACTTCTTTATCCATTCATCAGCTAATGGACATTTCATCTCT